>JAPDPM010000005.1:36892500-37492500 GCA_032173925.1 Heritiera fomes
GTTGAGTTAATCAGAACGGCATGGTAGAACTAGTTCTTTGAACCAGCGGTTCTATACGATTAGTCATACATTAATTCACACATAAGACTTCAAAACTCGTCAAGAGTCATTTAGCAAAAGCTCGACACGTTTACTGGCCATGTGTCTTGTATCTATTCGTGAGTGCTTGAGAGCCAAGCCCTGAGCTCCTAGAAGCGGCACCACTTCCACTCATATAGGTGAACTCCATCAAGAATACAACCGTATAAGCATTCCAACACTATATTTACGTGTTATGGGTCCATTAAGAGTAAAAACTCAACCTCCTCCTTTATCATACAGTTTCAAGCACTTTATCACTTGAGAATGATTATTTAAAATAAGTACTTGCAGCCACATTCATATGATGTACTTGGACTCGTTAAAACTCAAGACTTAATGTCCAATTAAGCGTTGAGTTGAGGTTCCATCATGTGTGACTAAGTTAATGGGCTTGAGTCCCATCCCCTTGGAAGTCTTAGACACAACTTCTCTTGTAAGTCCTTTTGTCAATGGATCCGCCAAGTTTTCACTAGACTTGACAAAATTTATGGTGATCACCCCATCTAGAATAAGTTGTCTAACATAACTATGTCTTAGACCAATATGTCTAGACTTCCCATTGTAAACTTGGCTATAAGCCTTTGATAATGTTGCTTCACTATCACATCGAATTGAAATAGGCGACATTGGCTTTGGCCATAAAGGAACCTCATAAAGTAGATTTCTCAACCATTCAGCTTCCTTACTTGCCGAAGCTAATGCCACAAATTCTGAAGCCATAGTAGAATCTGTTATGCATGTTTGTTTCTTAGATCCCCAAGAAACTGCACCCCCACCAAACATGAATATCCATCCACTTGTGGATGAATAATCGTCCATGTTGGTGATCCAACTTGCATCTGTATATCCTTCTAAGACCGAAGGTTCACCACTATAAACAATGTCATAATCAATGGTTTTCTTCAAGTATTTTAATACTCTAGAAATGGCATTCCAATGCAAGTTACTAGGGTTGCTAGTATATCTACTAAGCTTGCCAACCGCAAAAGCTATATCCGGTCTTGTGCATGTCATAGCATACATCAAACAACCTATAACTCTTGCATATTCAAGTTGTGCAACTGGCATTTCCTTATTTGAAGTCAATTTCAAATTAGGATCATAAGGTGTTGCAACCGTTGCACTATCAAAATGATTAAATCTTTTGAGAATCTTCTCAACATAATGTGATTGAGATAAGATCAATTTATTATCCATTCTATGAATCCTTATACCCAAAATCACATCTGCAACACCCATATCTTTCATGGCAAAGTTATTTGACAAAAAATTCTTGGTACTTTCCACTTGTTCTAAGTCCGTACCAAAAATTAACATGTCATCAACATACAAACAAATGATGACACCTTTACTATTTTCAAACTTACTATAAACACATTTATCGGATTCATTAATAATAAATCCGTTTGCTAGAACAACCTCATCAAATTTTTGATGCCATTGCTTAGGGGCTTGCTTAAGTTCATACAAAGACTTAATAAGTTTACACACTTTCTTTTCTTGTCCTGGAATCACAAACCCTTCAGGTTGTTCCATATACACCTCTTCATCCAATTCACCATTTAAGAATGCAGTTTTTACATCCATTTGGTGAATTTCCAATTTATATATAGAGGCCAATGCCATAAGCATTCTGATTGTAGCAATTCTTGCTACCGGTGCATATGTATCAAAATAATCGATTCCATGCTTTTGTGTAAATCCCTTAGCAACAAGTCTAGCCTTAAATTTGTCTATAGTACCATCCAGTTTCATTTTCTTTTTGAAAATCCACTTGCAACCTATTGGTTTGCAACCTGGAGGCAAATCTACTAAAATCCATGTATTATTTCCTATAATTGAATCCATCTCATCACTTATAGCTTCCTTCCAAAAAGCTATATCTTGAGACTTTATAGCCTCTTCAAATGTCCTAGGATCGGATTCCATATTGAAGCAATATTCAATATGATTATCTATATTTTCTCTTGTTCCTTCAACAAGAAACATGTGAAAATCTGACCCATAAGTTTTAGCTTTTCTAGCTCTTTTACTTACTCTAGGTACAAGGTTTTCTTCTTCTTGAAATTTGGAAGAATCATTTTCAAGATCTTTTGAACTATTTTGAGCAATATCTTTTGCATGAGGAACTGAATTAAATCTTCCTTCATCAAATAAGGCATCTTTCGATTCAATAACTGTATTAATTGAAATCGAATCATTTGGTTCAATGACCAAAAACCTATAAGCCTTACTATTTTGTGCATAACCAATAAATATGCACTCAACTCCCCTTTCACCTAATTTCTTTCTTTTATGTTCAGGAACTTTAACTATTGCTCTACAACCCCATACCTTAAGATAACTTAAGTTGGGTTTCCTTTTCTTCCATAATTCATATGGGATTACTTTGTTCCTTTTGCTTGGAACTCTATTTTGAATGTGACATGCAGTCAACATTGCCTCACCCCAAAAACCTTATCCTAATCCGGAACAGGACATCATGGCATTCACCATTTCAGTTAGTGATCTATTTTTCCTTTCAGCCACACCATTAGATTGAGGACTGTATGGTGGGGTTAGGTCATGTACAATTCCAACAGATTCAAAATATGATGGATCAAAGTATTCTCCTCCCCTATCAGTTCTCAAGGTTTTAATTCTAGTATCACAATGCAATTCTACTTCATTCTTATATGTTTTGAACTTTTCTAATGCTTCATTCTTAGAATGCATCAAATAAACATAGCAAAACCTAGAGAAATCATCAATAAAAGTAACATAGTATTTCTTTCCTCCTATAGATGGGGTTCCATGCAAATCACCTACATCACTATGTACTAATTCAAGAAATTTAGAACTTCTTTCCACCTTAGGAAATGATTTCCTTGTTATCTTTGTAAGCATGCAAGTTTTACATTTTCTATCACTTGTTTTTATGAAAGGAATCAAGTTCGATTTAGACATGTTAATCATTCTAGCATAATGTACATGACCTAATCGACTATGCCATAAATCAAAAGAGTCAACCATATAAATAAAATCATTCATCTTATTATTGATGGAAGATACATTAAGTTTAAACATGCCTTCATTGGCATAACCCTTCCCAACAAAGATTCCACCCTTGGATAATATAAATTTATCCCCTTCAAACACTAACTTGAAACCAAATTTGTTGAGCAAACTTACAGACACAAGATTTTTCCTAACTTCTGGAACATAATAAACATTAGTTAAAGTTAATATCTTTCCAGAAGTAAAATTTAAATCTATTGTCCCTTTGCCTTTGATTTCAGTTGTTGAAGAATTCCCCATGTAGAGCACATTGCCTTCCTCTTCCTCTTGGAAAGTTTTGAACAGAGCTTTGTTTGTGCACACATGCTTTGTAGCACCGGAATCAATCCACCATGCTTCCTTGTCTTCAAGGACATTGATCTCAGAAATTACAGCAACAAAGTTGTCCTTGGTTGCCATAGATGCACCTTTCTTCTTTTTGAAGATGTAGCAGTCCTTCTTAAAGTGCCTTTATTTTCCACAATGGAAACATGCACCCTTTTCCTTTTTGAATTTCTGACCTTTGATGGAATACTCCTTTTTTCTTTGTGGATTTCTTGCTGGGTTGAACATCCTCCACCACATGGACCTTGGAGATGTTAGTCTCCTTTTCTTTTTCATTTTCCTTGCAATATTGTTCCTCTATCCGAAGATAGCTTGCAAGGTACTCAAGAGTTATATCTTCTTTTTTATGTTTCAAGGTCCTCTTGATATCTTTCCATGTTGATGGGAGTTTATCAATGATAGAAGATACAATAATTGATTCATCCATAGACATATTATATTGCTTGAATTTATTTAAGATGATTTCAATCTCAGCAAATTGTTCCATGACAGATTTGGATTCATTCATTTTGAAAGAATTCCAACTTGTCACTAGAAACTTTTTGCTAGTTGCATCTTCTGCCATGTACCTTGCATCTAACTTATCCCACAATTCTTTTGATGTAGTAACTATGATATATGTATCAAATAGGGAATCAAACATACCGTTTAAAATGCAACCCCTACAGGTGTAGTCATCGTTTTCCCATTTCTGTCTTTGATGAACTTCCTCACTTGATTCATTTTCTTTCTCTTTTGGCTTTGGAGTAGTGAGGACATATGCAATGTTGAGTGTGGTGAGGAGAATCCGCATCTTTTGTTGCCATCTTAGAAAATTCCCTCCATCAAATCTTTCCAATTTCTAAAAGTTGGTAACCATCTCTCTCAAGGAATCCATCTTCATTACAGCCGAGTTAATCCTAAGATTGTTGAACAGATTGGTTCTGCTTCTGTGTTGAACCTCCTTGGTGGATATGAAGATGACCTTGAGTGTTCTTGAGTGCCTTGAATAACCTTGAATTTTGATCTCCTTGGTAATCACGAACAAATGCAGAAATGGCTTCTAGGCGTGCTGCTATAATGCCACTTTCCTTAGGATTATTTCGCCCCCACCAATTACGGCATGCAACAGGGGTTTATCGAATATCCCTAGAATACAAAGAAGCCCTTGTTTAAAATCACTTTGCACTAGTGAAATTAAACCACTAATTACCCTTGACAAGTACAAAAGTATCTTGTCTTAGTCACTATCTTCTGCAGCAAATAATGCCTAAGAAACTTATCTTTAGTTTGAGAGTGAGAGGGAAGAAAGAATATCAGAATTATTCTGGTATATTTTGATCATATCTCAATTATGAACTTGACATCTCTATTTATAGAGATTAATTCCAAGTGATGCAACCTTTAATCAAGTGATATAATTTTTCAATTGTGTTGTTTGATTCATCAAACACAATTGTTCAACAAGGTCCCAACCTTTGGAGACAAATGGTAATGTTGCTTAACCATTCAGAAGTTGAATAACATCTTTTGGATGAGCTTGTAACTCTTTAATCAAGAAACTATCCATTGTATACACTTTTTATACTGGGCAGTCGGATGCCCGAAAATGGCAGTCGAATGCCGTAGTGTATTTTTAAAACAGTAAGCAAGTCCAGGTATGGCAGTCGACTGCTCTCTCATGGCAGTCGACTGCTCTAACATAAATCTTATACAGAAGCTTGATCGTATTATGGGCAGTTGACTGCCATATATGGGCAGTTGACTGCCCTATAAAGGCAGTCGACTGCTCCCCAAGGCAGTCGACTGCTCCCCAAGGCAGTCGACTGCTCCCCAAGGCAGTCGACTCCCTTCCCAAGGCATCCAACTGCCTTAGTGTAAATTTTATACAGAATGTTTTCTGCATTAGGACAGTTGACTGCCCTACCAAGCTTCAATTAATCGAGTTTACTTCGATTTTCTTAACCCGGAACCTTACCAAGGCATTAGTTTCTTAATTCCATTGATTAAACTTTATATTTAATCAATAATTCATCCACTTTTTGAAAATATTCTAACAAGATTATCAGAGTTAATCATATTCAGGGAAATGGGCAGGAATTACAGCGAGTTCAAACTGTGTAGGCCTTCCTTATCAAGTTTACAAAGCTGGATACGGATAGGTGTGGCCTAAACAAAAGCAGATGGACAACAGCTGCAGTTTATGCTCTGCTTGCCGCTAATTTGTGTCACGGACTTGTACTGGCCAATCGTGGTCTATTGTCTTTGATGTTGACATGTTCTTGAATTTCTCAGTAAAAAGGATGGCATGTTCTTTGCTGTTAATTTGATGATATAGGAGAAAATTCATGAAGATGGGTTCTGATATAGTATATAGTTAAACTGATTAAGGTGAAATCTCAGAAAAGTTTATTCAAGAATCCAAAATCATGACTTAGTTTTTGAGAAAATTAAACTGAATTGCTTTGTGGGTTCATTTTTCTAACAAGAAAATATAAGAAACGCAAAATCACAGTTGAAACAAGGCAAAAATGACTTGTCATCAATTTAAAAGTAGCAATCTGCCAATGAATACCTTGTCATTAGTGATTAATTAGGCGTGTATGAGTGGGAGATGGGACACTTTTCTGAAGGTCAACATAAAGTACAAGTGTACAACTTTCAGGCCATGAATTATGTCCAAGCAGCACATGGGGATCAAAGATATATTTTGACCCAACCACATATAGATTCCGCCAGGCGCCAGGCAAATACTCGATGCAGTACATCGAGCACAGAATCCTCTGCAAGCTCCAGAGATTTCCAGTGCATCACTCATCCCTCACACGTACCAATACTTTTAATCTATGTGCAAACTTTAACCCGTACTCTGATCTGTCTGGAGTCTGGTCTTCTATTTTGTTGTTTAGCCTTTTTACCAGGCAAAAACAGTGGCTCTTTTCTTCTGTCAGCTCTCTTTTGTGTTCTTGTTTCAGTTAATATAGAATTACTTGGCGTCCATAAGAAGAAAAGCATTTATTCCTACTGCATTTCTTACTGATGTCTTAACTTGGACCTAAAAGCTGAAATCCCACATTAGTTAATTAATTAAAATTGAAACTCTGTATTCTGATGATGAAAAGAAAAGACTTCCCCAGATCAACCCTTCGGCCAAAAAGTTGATTTCATTTGGACTGGCGTGGTACAAATAATATTGGATACAGTGATGAATAGGATCAAACCTTGGATTTTGCATATGATTATCTTAATTATTTTTTAATTATCATAAATAAAAACATTTCTTTTTTCTCTTTGGTTTAGGTGTTTCATTAGCCAACTTTGTTTGACTAATGAGGCGGCTTAGGAGTGGAACGTGTCTCATGATACTTAATTATGTGCACAAAATTGGGCATTTGGCCATTACTTCCCACTCATTCATTTCCCAATCCTCATTCTTAATATCAAAAGCATAGAAGAATTGTGTGTCATTAATTGAATATTACTACTATTGTTCAATCATTGCAACTCTTTTCTTTTGAAGCCTAGAATCTTGCAGGGTCCCCTCCATCACTTAAATTTAGGTTTTTATAAGGGTTTTAAAATTAAAGTTTATATAAATAATTAGTTTTGGAGTGTATGAGACTAATCATCTCTCCACCTCCTTCATTTGTATACTTGTGAACATAAAATATGGTAGCATAAAATTTTGCTAATGGGTATCTTATTAGGAAAGGTTGTAAACTTCATACATTAATTATCTTAGCTATTCCATCAAATGAAGTGCAAAGGAATGTTAATTAATCTATTACAATATTTATCAAAGAAAGATCATATGTATTAATTCAGTTTTACACTCTTTCATATTTTTTAATATATATAATTTATATTTTCTTAATTTGACTGTTAAATTTTATATATTTTTTTTGCTGTAAGCACAGGTATCCTCATCCGTTTTACGATATGAGATTAATCCTGTTCGGACCGGGAGTGGTAAATAGTAAAGCCCTCCCAATAGTGGGGACTCCAGGACTCGAACCCTGTCCAAGCACCTGGGGAAAAAGTCTACTTTCACTTCTTCAACCATTTGTTGGTATAAATTTTATATTCTATTCACATAGATTATGCAAGTCAAATTTCAAGTTAATAAAAAATGTCTATTTATTTGTTCGATAATAATAAAATTTCAATTGTTAATATATGTTGAAAAATATGCTATTTTCAATCTAAATGATACGATATCACATAGATTAAAATATTTATGTGCATGATAGATATGACTAAAATATTAAATTTAATGATTGGTTTGTTAAAAATATTAATTTTACATGAAGTTATAAAATATTGTGTAAAATAATTTAATTTACACTTATATATATATATATATATATATATATATATATATATATATATATATATATATATAAGTGTGTATGTGTGAGAAAGTACCTAACTCGACCGGTAACACAATTTGAAAAGAATCCAGTTGCTCAACGATCATACCTCATGGATCCTTTCGTCTCTCCTTTCTCCTCTTATTTCCCAAGAAAACAAACATGATATTCTAGTGAAGCAGCACATTTAAATTAGATTATAATTCTTTCTCTATCATTAGAGGATCCATCAATAGCTAAGAAATAAAAAGGAAAGCAGCGGAATCCATCGATGATATGAATGACCCACCACCGCACCACCCACTACTTAATTGCCTTCAAATCCTTTTTCTGATGTAATCCGTCCACAAATATGGGTTGAAGAGTATGAATATATAGCAAATGTCCGATATTGTAATGAATTAACTTTGCAATTTGTGATGAATTCATTAGTTAAAGATGTTGTCATGAACTTATTTTAGTACCATTGGGCAACTAACTCCACCAGCTTTGGAACATGATTGGGTTATTATGCAACATTAGTTTTCAAAAGATCAAAAGCCTAATTCCTGGGGTGTTGCACAAAATTAGTCCGAAATTACTGACTCCTAGGACAACGACAAGAAAGGCAGAAACAAAGATATCATCATCTTTAATCATCTTAAGAACGATTTTGCTCCGCGTGTTCACACAGCTAGAGTTTCACGGCAGAGGAATCGATGTCCAACAACTATAGACTATGACGGAGTCAATCAAATGACTGATGTCTTCCTTCCCATAATAACTGGGCCTAGCTAGAATACAGCGAGCCGAGCTTCAGGTCTATGCTTAATAGATATAAGAGGAGCGTCTAAAGACACCTGATTTATAGAACATGCACTCTTTTATATTTTGATACTCTTAACCCCTCGTTCTTCTCTTTTCTGTAACCTTAAGTTTTCTATTTTCTCCTATTTTCTTTGTTGAAGTAGACATTGACTTGAGCATCAGAACAAGTCTCAGTGATGTTTCCTAATCCTATCTTTTCTCTTGTAGGGATCTAAATTTTCATGACTTGCTCATTTAACTGTAGATCTTGAATAATACTGGTTGAGGCACAAAATAACCTTAATATATATGTGTATGTTCTAGAAACAAGATAATATGTGCTACATCATTATTCTTGTATGAGATGTGGGTGGCAAAGTGAGGAAACAGGAAAAACCACTGTTGGGTGACATATCTATGATCCTATGTAGGTTTCGATAGGGACAAGGCCACAAGTTTTCCATTGAGATTCTACAATTCCCCAATTCACAATTATCAAACACTTTATTGGTGAAGAAGATAAGGGAAGGAGTATATATATGTTTATGGAAAGCAATATTATTACAAGATAGTACAATTGACAGAATTAGGCGCAGCATAATCTTCATATTTAATGACACAATTAAGCAGACATGGCTAGGCAGGCGCCCGACTCTTATCTTATTTTCAGCAATCCAATGGGCTCTTCCCTTCGCAGCAATTACTAGTTTTTCTTGAGCCTGCGATGCGTAGATATTGTTGGCACCTAATTTCGTCCCACTTTTGTTATTATTTTTATATATTTTTATATATTTGTATTTGTTTTTATTTGTTTTATTATTATTATTAGCATTTTTCTTTTTTTTCTTTTATTATTATTATTATTATTATTATCGTCCATCAATCACCACCAGCTCCTGCCACCGGCAGGTCTACCACAGCCAGCTACTCTGCCAGCCGTCCCATCTCCACCAACCCGAGACCCCAAGCTTACTCCCTCCAAAAAAAACCCCATCTGCAACCCGAGACAAAAGGAGGGACCCGAGGCTTCAAGCTCCCCACTCACCCCAGCACTCTGACGCCCTCATCATCTTCACTCATCGAAAACCAGCATCATCCTCACTACCAGAAGACCCCTTAGCCAGCCCCGTTCGACCACCCAACCGTGAGCCACCATCCCCGTTCAACCACCAACCACCACCAACATCATCCACAACCGAAACCCGAGACCTATTCCCAATTCACCATCACCGAAACACCCACCAACCAAGCTCACACAGAGCCTCTGTCGAAAACACCAAGTCACCACCACATCATACACACACAACCACCACCGAAAAACCCTAACTCCATCGTCCCAAAACCGAAACCCCAAACCTGCAAAACAAATCCAAACACAAAATCAAAACCATCCGAAACCATCACCCAAAAAAAACGACAAAAAGGGGAGGAAGCCGAGGGCTTCGACCTCAGATTTGTCGGGTTAGGAAGCTCGTTTTGTGAATCGGAGGCCAGAAACGAAAATAGTAGGTGGAAAGGAATCGGAAAATGGCAATCTTTTCGAGGTTCCGGTGGCCGGCGGTGGTCGGAAGCGACCCCAGCGTCGGCCGGGAATCGCCCCGGTAGAGAGCTCAAGAGCTCTGGATTTTTTTTAGAAGAAAAGAAAAAAATGAAGAAAGAAAAAAAAGATAGGTTTTTATAGTTGAAAAAAAAAAGGAGAAAAAGGAAGCCGGCGACCCGGGATCCGACCCGGGATCCACGCGCTCGACCCGAGGAAAGAGGAAGATCCGCGTGCCTCTGACCACCTGATCCGACCCGGAATCCGCACGACCCGCACACCCAGCCACCAGCTAAGCAAACTCCGCCTGCCAACCAAAAGGAAGAAGTTGCGTTCTCGCCCGCCCGAAGAGAAGCAGGACCTGTGAGCTCGCCCGCGTGCCAAAATTACGAGGATCTATGTGCTCGCTCACCAACCAAAAAGAAGAAGACCCACACACTCGCCCGCCCCGCCAAGCTGCGTGCTCGCCCGTCCGCCAAAAGGGGTGATCGCCCGCCCGCCAGAAGGAAGAAGACCCACCCTCCTCAGACGAGCCAGCCCGACCCGCTGCGCCTCACTCGGGTCCAACCGGTGCCAGCCAATCAGCAGCCTTCAAGCCCACTTCTACTTGGATTTTGGTCCACTTCGTGGTATATTTTGTTATTAAATTGATGTTTCATTTATTATTATTTATCATGCATGTTTATAAAAATAAAATAAAATGGAATTCGTCCGATGATGAGATGTTACGGAAGTCACAAGTAGTGATTCCTAACTGATCCCTAGGTGAGAAGAGTTGTACTAAATGTTGCCAAAAGTATTGGAATATTTAGTATGATTTTTCAATAATTTAAATTTTTGTTAAAAATAAAAACAAATAAGTTTTTTTAAAAAACAAAGAAAATTAAATAAATAAATAATAACAAAATAAAAACAAATAAGTTTTTTTAAAAAAAACAAAGAAAATTAAATAAGTAAATAATGAAATTCAAAATTAAAAATTCATTTGCATCATTATTATTTGTTTGCATCATACACATTCATTTAATTTCCAAATAAACGTGAATCTACCGAGGATGAGATTCTATAGAAGTCACAAGTAGTGATTCTTTAGAAATCTCTAGGTGAGGAGAATTATTTCAAATGTTGCCAAAAGTATTGAAATATTTGATTTAATTCTTCAATAAAAGGGGTTCATATTTATTTTCAAAATAAAGCTTATTTTAATTTTCGAAATGGGTGTGAACCCTCCCGAGGATGAGATTCTACAGAAGTCACAAGTAGTGATTCTTAAGAAATCTCTAGGTGAGGAAAATTATTTCAAATGCTGCCAAAAGTATTGGAGTATTTGATTTAATTATTCAATACAAAAAGGTTCACATTTACTTTCGAAAAATAAAATTTAACCTTTCAAAATAAAACAAAATGATTTTTACAAATTAAAAAATGACTTTGAAATAAAAGAATAAAAAAGATTGCAATCAATTAGGAATTATTTTTAAATATTAATTAAGACCATTTTATTAAAATTAAAGGATAACACATGATTATTATGGTACCGTTTTTTAACGGGCGTCGTGGAAGTGCTAATCCTTCCCCACGCGTAATCGTACCCCCGGACCCAATTTTATTTTCGCAAACCAAAATTGTCTTTTTAATAAAATTTAATTAATTTTGGGATTTTGTTAAAAAGATAAATATTTTAGGTGACCAATCACACCTAGTCCAAAAAGATTGATGGCGACTCCTTTTCCTTGTTTTTAAATGTTTTCAAAATCGTAGAGCACAAACCCGTTACGACAAATATCAAAGGTAATTTACTCTCCCTCTAAATCCCTCCGCTTTTCACAATCAAAGTTTGGCAAGTGATTACCATCTCTTATTCAGAAGGTCGTTAAATTCAACGTTTGTATAATTAGGGATGTCCAATCTACAGTTCCATTAATTTTGAATTAAACTTATCATAATTGAATTTGATCGAATTAATTTATTTTTGTTTCATTAACTGAACTAAAATTTTAATTTTAAAATTAATCGAATCGAAATAATAAAATATAATTAAGTTAAAATTTTATTTTTTCATATTTGAAGCAAACTAAATAATACCAATCAACAATACATTGAAATACAAAAGTATTAAGATAAAAACTCTAACAACATTATTTTTATCATCTAAATTTCAAATATTAAAAATATCTTTGAATTTCATATAATTTTAATTTTAGATTTTTTATAATATTCAGCTAAAATTTCGATTAATTCAATTAATTTCATTAAATAACCGAATCAATCAATACTCAAATATTCTCAAAATCATTTTCATTAACCAAAATTCACTAATCGATCGAGTAACCAAATTAATTTTTGTTTCGGTCCATTAATTCGATTAAAACCAAAATTTGATCAACACCTCTACCATTAACCTTCCTCTTATACATATCTGTCAACCAAAAAAATCCTCCGTAGTCCCTGTTCAAGTAAAAGAAGGTAAGATTAAACACTTGCAAGAAACTTTTGCTCATTTATCCAACTATCAAACACAATAGAGAAGGAACTTGGTTTTTGAATTTCCACATTTGACAACCCAGGAAATACTCTCCAAGGAGAGAAGACAAATTTAAACAATTGAAAAAGAAAAAGGTTCAAGAAAATTCTAACAAGGACAAGGAAAGTGGCAGCAAAGGGGCCTCGGAGCTCTAAAGTCAAGGTCTGAAGGAGGCTTAGGTTAGAATTTTCGAAGATTTGATGCTTTTTTTGATCAATCCAATATATTTGTCGTTGAAAAATTATTAATTTAAAAAAAGTATTAGATTTTATATAAAGTTTATTTAATATGTTATTCATAAATTAAAATTTTATCATATTAGAATTTTTTTGATAAATAAAAATTTTAAAAGAATGTAATGTTAATATAATTAAATAATATTTTAAGATAAAAACATTTTTAAATTCTCAAATTTTTTATTGAATATCTTTTATTAATGGTTTCTAAAAATAAATTTTTAAATGCGTTAAAAAATAAAAATCACTAAAAAATTTTAAATTTTTAATAATTTATATATTTTTAATGATTTATCAATAAAAGACGAAAAAAACGCAACTACATAAAATATCTGGGTCTATAATTACTACACCATACAGTATACAAGAAATTTTCTTCAAGAATCTAAGGTTTAACTTAATAATTCTTAATTGTTACTTTTTTTAAAAAATATTATATCTAAAATTCAATTTTTCACTTTTTTTTTTTTTTTGCCTTCCCAGGAGCAAAAAGAAAATTTCTTCTTGGACCAGGATACTTGTCTGGGCCTTTCTGTCCCCTAGGGTACCCGAGTGATCAATAATCGGAAAGGGAATAGAGAAAGAGAAGCCAGAGCCCAGAACTCAGAAGAAAAAAAAAATCAGGATTTCAGAAAGAGCTTAGCAGCTTTCTATCCTACCCAAAATTTGCTTATCCATCTCAATCTTCACTTTCAGTCTTTCTTTTTTTTTTTTTGTATTTTTACATCTTTAATTTTGTTTAGTAATTTGATAAGTAAGATTGTGATAAATTGAAATCAAACGCATCTATCAACAAAACACATTTGAGCAAAATATCACTTGACTCATCTTTAATCTGACTTTTTATGTTAATACGGACAAGTTTTTTCATAAAGCTTATAGCAATTGATAATTTTAAATATAATACAATGACATGACAAAAAAATAATATGAATAAAAGATATAAAAACGATACAAGTTCAAAAAGTAAAATTTGTTTATTATGGTCAAAATTAAAAAAAAAATTGTATTTGTTGTGTCAACATAAATTTTGACACAAAATATTCGTGTTTTATACAATACAAACACAATTTTACTTGACAGAAGCACGAATGGTTAGGTATTTAACACTTTGGCTAATCGGCTTTTCTTATTATTCATGTGTACTATGAACCCATTCCGTCGCTTATTCGCAGTCTATCTTTTGGTCGTTAGGCCATCCAAATTCCTCCAAGAATGTCAACACTACTCCATTCGACCAACCAAAACCAGTCTGCATTCAAAATCACCAAAACCAGACTTAAATCAGTAAAAAGAAAGCTTAGTAGCCATTTTTTTATGCAGCAATTTGTTTGTGCAAAGCCAAAATTTCTTTCACCATGTTAAAGTCTAACAAATGATATGTAGTCCTACCTGGGGCATGTATTCGCCGCCACCACCACATTCACCGCACTTTTCCACATTATACTTCTCATGCATTGCTCCTGACTTCTTGTAGGCGACATAGTTGGTTCTGATCCACCTCTCAGCAATGTCTTTCGCTACTGTTCTTGCTTCCACTGATGCGGATCTCCACAAACCTTCAACTATCATGTGCTGAAGTGGAGCCCAACTGTTCGGGAAGTCCCTGTGATGAACGGACTAATGCACTGAATGGCTGTTGATCATTCAAAGAAACGTAATATCTGTCGAGTGAAAAGATTTACTAACCATTGTTGTCCTGAATTTGTCAAAGAGGTTGCAATTCCATTAGCACAAAGCAGGCCTGAACTTTTGAGGCTTTGCGTTACCTTTTCCACCAGAGGAGTATCTTTGCATACAAAAATATCAAAAGATTCTAAGTTTTCTTCCATTTATGAAGCAAAGATAATTCCGTTAAGTGAATTATAAAAATTCAGTCTTCGAGAATTACTAACCTGAGTTGAACAAATCAATCCACAAGGGAACAAAGTTTGAAGCAAAGACATTCTGATTCTGGTTCTGAGCTTCCCAAGTTTGAGGCTCCTGATGCAGCATCAAAATAAAAAAACTTTAAATTTGAAGAACGTTATAACTGTTTGGTATCACCTTACAAACTATGTGCTTGGATACAACCTTGCATTCTGCACCATTATTAAGCCAATAATCCACCCATTGTCCCATTTTCTCGTTCCAAAAGACAGAGTTGAATGACTGCTGTCTTGTCTGAGAAGTTCTCAGGAAATCCTCAGCAATGGTATTCTCTCCAACAACTTTTGCCAAGAAGGCAATGTCAAGTTCCATCTATACCAAGAAATGAACAGCTTTTGTCAGAAGTCCATGGAGTCCTGATCTCAGAACTTATTAAGAGAAGTTCTAGCATACCCTCAGTATGAATATATTTAAATCAACAGGTAAAATTGTTGTTGTGCTCAAAGTTGTAAAGTCAGAAGAATTCCTGCAACAAGAGACTTAACCATAATACTTCATTTCCTTTCAAAAAAAATAAAGCATTAAGATACCATTTATTTGATTAGTAAAATCTCTAATGTCAACTATGACAGACTGCCCTAGCTAAACTTGGATGCTAGAGGCACGACAGATTAGTATGATTGTAAAAAATCCTCACAGTTGGAAAGGCATTAGGATGGATACACAGAAATTCCTAAGTGTTTTCCTGACTAACCATAGTTCTTTGGTTAACAAGAAACAAGCCATAATCAAGAATAATTGTATTGTTAGACTGAGTAGCAACCCTAAAAAGTATTACCTCATCCATCTTGTGCTGAAATCCCATCCAGATTCAGCAGCCGAAGCCAGCTCTCGGTAAAATTGCTGCTTCTCAGAAACATTCGAGAACTTCGAAGCAAATTCTTTATCCTGGTACATAGAGCAAGTTAAAGGAAAATTCCTCCAATGTACAACATGAAAATATGAGCAAGGTAAGGAAGTTGGAGAGAAGAATGCACGATTGTTGAGGATTCAGGCCTGGGTTTGTTCCACATTGCATAATACCGATTCAAAGAGTGATTACCCTTCTCAGCATCACGGATGATCAATGTATGTATTTCTACAACATCATAGAAGGTAAAACTCAGAAAATCTCAAATTAAAAGGAAATTAAACTATTAAAAGCATAACTCTTCTGTTAAGGGAAAGTTGGAACAAGCAAGAAAATTACTCGTCCAAGTAAAGAGTATTCAGTATACCTGAGTTCCAAAATTGATATTCTTTAAGCAATGGCGGGAGAGACTTCCTCACCAATTCCACATCACCAGTCCGATTGTAAATCTCATAAACCATTGCACTCAGGAGGGGAGGCTGGCTGCGAAAAGTACCTCGAAGCTTTTAAATAGTAGTATGAGTTATTAAGATAGCAGTTTTGTCACAAAGCTTGTAAATGAAACATTACCTCCGATTAGTGTAATAGGCTCTCGCACCATTAAGAACATAACCATATGAATCTAGCAGGGATATGAGATTAGTCACGATTGCTTTTGCAGTCTCGTACATTTTACTTGCCAGCAGCCCTCTGCCCAAGCATATTAGCATCGATACCCAATGGGATGATGATAGTAAGAACCATTAAACTAAGGTATGTTGATTTTGTAATAATTCTGGCATCTGTGAAGCCACAGGAGAAATTTCCCATGACAATAAGACCACCAATGTTTTCTTGACCAGCATCATACTATTAGGACTGAATAATGTTCCTTTAATCCTTTCTCATATGTCTTAAAAATTAACTGCTGAAGCATCACGACCTTAATGCAACAAAAACATTATGATGAAGCCAAAAGGTAAGGAAATCAATACTGACCTGATAACCCAGTAAGAATCCCAATAATAAACCTCTCTGAACCGTGAACCAGGAATCATGATAGGCCCTGGCAAAGGAAGCAGAGTATGCAATTCAGGATGATCATGAACCGAGATCGAGACTTTCCTGCTCAATTTTTTCCACAAAGCATGCACCTCTAGCGCCCAAGATCTTACCTCCGGATTCTCCACCTTGGGCAAAAAGCCGTGAGGCTCAGGTACAAAATCCACAGGCTCAGCATAGACAAGATCCTCCTCTGCATCTTTTAAGTACTTTTCTACAAACTCTTCGAAATCCTTAACAGACACCGATTCGTCTGCAGTTTTGGGAAGTTTATCAAATGCCCCCACTGCGGTTGAAAGATTAAACTTTAACGACAGGTCCACATAGGTTTTAGGATCAAAATTTGAGTTCCCATGAGTTTGGGAAGCAGTTTCTTGAACACGTTCGAGGAAACTAACTAAGGGGGTTGTTGGAACTACGGGTCCTGAATCATTATTATATGATAGAGGAGATGACAGTGAGTCAGAAGTAGCCATCGGAGTCGGTGACGGAAAAAGAGAGAAACGAGAAGAAAGAGACAAAGAAAAAAAGGAACAGCTGCTTTGCACGATGAAAGGTTCTAAACACACCCAATTCTATTTAGAAATTCTCTTGCACGATTGCTGTGATAGTTATAGGAGGTGATGATGACTACAAGGGAAGAAGGCTGACTAATGGGTATCGAATATTTTTTTTTTGAGTGAAGGAAGACATCACTTAATAAAATTACGATGATTTTGTTAAAGAGAGGCAAATGTTTCAGTTCCTAACAATCCGCCACACCAAGCACAAACAAGCACAAATATTAAAGAAACGTGAAACAATAAATTATATTCCATCGTATGATAAAAAAAAAATTATATTCCATTAATAAAACTATCATATTATATAAATCCTTATATAAAAATATAAAAACCTAATTTTCAAAAAATATATATTTCATGTGCATAGTTTCACTTTTTTCACATGTATAATAACAAATGATAGAGAATTATTTAATACATCGTGAGTGGAGTGAAGTTAGAATTATGACATATGTTTTATTTAATTTATTTTTTTATATTGTTAATATTTTAAAGAATATGTATTATCATCTTGACACTACTTGTAAAGTAAAAAAACTTCACTAACGATGCATTAGATATTAATATTAATCCTATATAATTTTATTTTTTTATCATTTAATCTTACTCATTTAACTATTTAATTATAAAATGTTTGAAATTTAAAAAATAAAATTAAACCTTTTTACTTTTATTTAAATCAAATAAAATTGATCACAAAATTTAATTTTTTTATCACTTATTATATTATTTTTAAATTAAAAAATTATATTTATTTTAATCGGAATTATCCTAAAAGTTTAATTCATTTTAAAAAAATTGAAACTTTGCTTTGAATTAAACTTCCATATCTTATTTTTTCAATTTTCATTCCATCACATTTTCGAAGTTTTTTGTTTTATTTAACAAGTTTGTTTCTTATTTTTTGTTTATGTTGACTTCTTTTTTTTATTTGTTCAAACATCCTAAATGAAAAAATTTGTTTATTTGTTCAATCAATTTGTTTATTTATTTTTTATTGATTATGTTTGTGATTTTAGCTAATTAATTAATTATTTAATTTAATATTAAAGATTTACTATATTTAATTTTTCTATAAATTTTTAATTAATATTTGATTTAATATATATATTTATGTATTTTACATATGCATAAAAGTTTTTAATAAATCATTATTCTACATGTATTTTAATTTCAATTTTTTTATAATTTTATTAAAATTTTTTAAAATTATTGTAAATTGAAATTGTATATCCGATTGCACGGGTTAGTAATTCATAAATACCAAAACCCTCCTAGTTACAGCCTGTGCATACGGGGTGCGAACAAAGTCTGATCAGAAGTGGAGATTCCTCGTCTTCCAGTTTTTTTTAATCACAAAGGTTCTATTTTGTTTTCCTTAATCCTATTTGAATAAAAACTAATAAATGATAAAATCTTATATGCAAAAAATTTACCCTCACTTCTCTTTCCCTCAATCACTTATAGATTCTCCCAATTGTTTTATTAAAAGATATTCTCTTTTAGATTTTTCTTTTATAGTTTGCGAGAAAACAGCGTGACATTACACAAGGAATATCGAAAGCTTGCTTTGATTCACTGGCCCCAAATTTCCCAGTAATTGTTAAGGCATGAGCATGCCAGCTGCACCGATTTGGTTTATTAGCTTTAAATCACTATCTTTCCTCACCAAATGCCAAAAAAAAAAAAAGCGAAACCCGGTATAATAAAAGAATTTGTCATGTTAGATGCCCAAAGCATCTGGTACAGACTAGAGAGAGAGAGGTAGATGCTCCTCAGAGCAAGTTTAGTTCCACAATGAAGCTCCGGTTAGATGAAGCTTTCAGAAATTGGAACGATTCCCAGCATTTCCAACTCATCACCGGAGCCCTTTATGACAGATTCTCATTAAACAAGAAGAACTACAGAACCCACAACACTAACCTTGATTCTAGTGAACACCCACTTCCCACTAGTCTAATTCTCAGAAAGATGAGGCAAAACAAAAGACCGTAGCAAGATAAACCGTATTTATAGACACAGTAGATTTCCTGCCTAAAGTTCACACTTCACACCCACGCCAACTACCGCTACTACTACTTTGGATTAGGGTTTGGTTAGATTTTATTTTAAGGGTTGAGTTGGGTTGGGCCGTTCTTTCCTTTTTGCTTTCTTCAGGTGGTTGGGCGTTCTTAGCAACTCTATGCGGATGAAACTATTGGGGTGAAAGGTACAAGGGCACCTCATGGCCCAATTAGTGTGCTGAAAATCTGTTCCCTTATACGCTTTGAATTCTAAGAAATTAGCACTTATCAATAGTACTAGTATTTTTCAATACATGTTATATTGTGTAATGAAGATTGTTAAGATTGCAGCTAATGAAACTTTGGCTTAGTGACAAGAAAGAAGTCCTGAGACTTTGAAGTCTCAAGTTCAAATCTCACCAAGTGTGAGCTTGAATTAGTCTAGTTTTTTTTTTATGCTAAGAGTAAAATACTTTATTATTCAGGGATTAATCTAATACATCCAACTCCAGTACAATCATTATTAAGAAATCTAAGAATATCCTAAGGAGGGTTCCTAACGAACATGGTATCTATTCTACTGGCTTGAGCAAGACTGGCCATGAAATCAGCGCACCCATTTGCTTCTCTGTAAACGTGAACAATGGAAACTTCCCACGTTCTACTTAGCAAATCTCTGCATGCGCGAATAACACTAAAAAATGGACATTGACCCACAGTACCGACGGTAACCTTCTGCAGTGCTAATAAAGAATCGGACTCCACAATAACTTTCCGAAAACCTAAATCCCACGCCACTGCTAGACTGGTGTAGATGGCAAATAGCTCGGCTCTAAGGATTGAGCCCCAACCCATATGTTTAACAAACCCAGTAATCCAACAACCCGCATGATCCCTCAAAACACCGATCCCTCAAAACACCGCCCACTGCTGTCTGTCCCAGATTAGAAAAACCAGAAGCATCAACATTAACCTTAATAAAATCCTAAGCTAGTGCGGACCAGGTAATGAGAATAGGTTTCTTCAGTTGAGACCTCATTCTGCTGACAAGGTATGATTGGATCTCTTTAACATAACTAGTAACTACCCACTCAGCATTGGTTGGCCAGCTGAAGTTATCTTCAAAAACACCCTTGTTTCTCCAAAGCCACAAAAACCAACAAGCATAACTGAACAAGATAGGCCATCCAAAGTTAAAGCCATCTACTTTCTCCTTTGATGCAAGATTAAACTCCAGCCATTGACGTGTGTCGTTAAGTTGCCAAAAAGGAGCGCTGAGGTTCGGTTTCCAGTTAATCTAGAAGGCATGTGATGTACCACAATCCCTGAGCACATGGAGGATATTCTCTACAGTTGTTGAGCATCTTGGACACCTGGCTTCGGAAGTAATGTGTCTCTGCAAACAGAACTCCCGAGTCATTAAACGACTATGTAAGGCAATCCACAAGAAAAATTTAACTCTTGGTATCACATCCAGCCGCCACATTTTTAATCAAATTGAGTCAGAAACACCAACTTCTCTGATGGTGTTATAAGCCGATTTAACTGTAAACTCTCCACTGGAAGAAGCGGACCAAAACCTTTTATCTTCGTCCCGTAAAGAGGGTAAGGTAAGTTTAATTTGATTTATCACATGATTAGGGAGGAAAGCTAGACGAGACAGATCCCAATCCCCATTACACAAAGGGAAGTCTGCCACCTTCTCATCCTTCCTACGAGCAGAATTACAATCCTCGCACAAATCAGCTAAAGCTTTATCCCCCAACCATTTATCCCTCCAAAAGGAGATTGTTTGACCGGAACCAAGTAACCAAGCACTGCCCTGCTGAATGACTTCCTTACAAGCAACAACGCTTCTCCATGTATAAGACATTTGTTGTTTCTTGCTATACTGTATAAATGAACCACCCTTAAGATATTTGGCAATCAACAATCGAGCCCATAAACTAGTGTTCCCCATTTCCAATTTCCAGCCTAATTTGGATAACAAAGCTAGATTCATATCTTTTGCTTTCCTGAAACCCAGACCACCTTCATCCTTGGGTCTGCAGACGTTGCTCCATTTAATTAATGGAACCTTCTTCTTTGTGTCCGTAGAACCCCATAGAAACCTTCTGTTCATTTTGTCAATATCCTGTAAAACGGAGTCAGGCAACTTAGCAGTTTGCATAGCATAGGTTGCTAACGAGTTAGATACAGCTTGGATTAATGTAGCTCTTCCAGCCATGGAGAGTTGATGCACCTTCCATGATGATAATTTCTTGCTCATCTTGTCAAGAATAAATTGATAGGAATCACGACTAACCCTCCTCGAATGAATAGGAACACCAAGATAGAGGCCAAACTCTCTACTAAACTTCATTCCTGTGATGCATTTTAATTCCTTAATCAATCTTCCAGAGACATTAGGGGATGTTAAGAATCTGGACTTACCACCATTAACTTTTTGACCCGAAATGGAGCAAAAAGAATTCAAGCAGTCCATTATTACCCTGCATTGTTGCACTGTAGCCTTGCCAAACAGAACCAAATCGTCCGCAAAAAAGTGATGTGAAAGCACAGGGCTCCCCTAGACACAGAAATAGGCTTCCACGCTCCCTTATTAACTGCTGCATCAATCATGTCTGACAATTTTTGGAGACACAAAACAAATAAATAGGGAGATAGGGGATCTCCCTGTCGCAGACCTCTCCCCGGCTTAAAGTAATGCGACAACTCACCATTCCACAAGACGTTCTTTTCTGTTGAGGAGACACTAAACATAATAAGATCAACCAAGTTTGGAGGTAAGGATAAATCATCCAAAACCCATCTGAGAAATTGCCAATTCACTCTATCATAAGCCTTCTCAAGATCTATTTTCATGATCAAGTCACCAACTTTCCCTTTCTTCTTTTTCATAGAGTGAAAAACCTCCTGCAAAATCACAATGTTGTCTGAGCTACACCGTCCCGGTATGAAGCTGCATTGCGTGGGGGCAATTATATCACTCAAGTAAGGACGTAATCTACTTACCATAATCTTTGAGATAATTTTCACTGTCAGATTACACAGACTAATAGGCCTGAATTGTGAAATTTGGACTGGGTTTTCCAACTTCGGGATCAAAACAACAAGCACTTTACTAAGTTCTGCATTGAACTTACCAGATGCGAAAGCCTCCTGAACAAAATTACAGATGGACCTGCCTACCAACTCCCAATTTGTTTTATAGAAGATGGCCTGAAAACCATCTGGGCCAGGAGCTTTGTAAGAAGGCATTGAACGCACAGCTCTCCATATTTCGTCCTCATGTGGAATTTGTCCCAAAATCTGCATTACCCGCTCATCGAATTTGAAATTTGGACTTGGACACCAACCACAAAAATCTAAATCAACTGGCTCAAAAGAGTACAAATTTTTAAAGAAATCAGTCACCAAAGTTTGTAACTCTTTCTGCTCATCGCACCAAGATCCATCTGGTCTCTTCAGCGCCAAAATTCTATTCCGATGCCTTCGAATCACTGTTGTTGTGTGAAAAAACTTAGTATTTCGGTCCCCATACTGAACCCATTTAGACCGGGATTTCTGAAACCACATCATCTCCTTTTGTTGGAGTACCTTATTGTATTCGGCTGTTAAAGTTTCCTCAAGTTCTTTCAGCTGAGGTGTTGACCGATACTCGAGATCACATTGAACTTTACCCAATCTATTCAACAAGGAACGTTTCCTCCTAAAAACATTACCGAAGACTTTGATATTTCAATCCTTGGCCGCCACCTGCACCTTCTCAAAATTAGTCAAGATATGTTCATCTGATGCCCAAGTTACCTCCAGGAAGCCTTAAAGTTGTCATGTTGTAGCCATGCTGCCTCAAAACGGAACGACTTTAACACTTTGTTGCAAACAAAAACACCATATAAATTCATCAAAACAGGACAATGATCACCATGCACCCGTGGTAGATTTCGTACTAAAGCTTCCGGGAATTTTAGCCTCCATCTGTCATTACAAAAGACTATCAAGCTTCTTACGAATCAAGCCCCCGCAACTCCTTTTATTTGTCCAAGTAAAACGACAACCAGTAGAATCAACATCTATAAGACTCCTTTGGGCCAACACATCCCATAACATTCCTAACCTCCTCCAACTCTCCCGTGATCCTCCTAACTTCTCATCCATAGAAAGAATCTGGTTAAAATCCCCCATAAGCACCCATGCCTCGTGATCAAAACCATCAAAACTCAACAAGTAGTCCCAGAGCCATTTCCTTTGATAGTAGGCTGGACTGGCATATACTGCTGTAAGATACCAACACTGATCTCCATTATTCACGATGGCAATAGAAATAAATTGGTTGCTCTTCGCCACTATCCTGACACTCCCCACTTTCTCATTCTAAAGGATCCAAATACCCCTAGAGAAACCCACAGCATCTACTCTAGTTGACTGGTTAAAACCAAGTTTTCGAATCACGTTATCTGTAGCTTTCCCACTAATTCTTGGTTCAGCCAAGATTAACATGTCCAACTTATGCATAGAGATAAGTTCTCTCGCATGTTGAAGAAAATCCTTATTGCCTGCACCCCTGCAATTCCAAAAACTAACTGACATGGATACTCTAACAGAATCAGGAAAAGGTTCAGAACCTTTAAAGGATTTCCATCCTATGCACAGAAAAGTCCTTCGCGCCACACACCCCTCCATAAACCGGAGTCGTATTTATCTCGTCAATAATCGGAACTAGATTTTGGCTTACCTCCTGAACGCTCAAGGAAAGCTCGGAAGCTTTTAGCCGAACTCACGTCCACCTGCTGAATATGAACTCCCTCACGCGACGCTGGATAATCCTCGCTAGGAGAGCTCGCTACAAATTTAAAAACACCCTGCCCTTCAAGGTTAGAATTTACCACCAACCTGGTGCCTGTCCCCTCCATGTTGGGCTTCCAACCTGGTTTAGATCCACTAGGCGTTTTCCTTCTGGCAGCCTTTTTAACAGCCCGTAAATTGCTTTTAATGGGCAAAGTCGGCCCAGACTTCCCATGTTGTTTTGGAGCTAAATTATTCTTAACTTCTCTTTCATCAACCCTCGAGGAACCTGTATGGAAAGATAATCCACCCTCCGTGCGATCTGCTAAACTCATAAAAGAGTTTTTAAGGGCAAGCCTTTCCTTTATTGCTATAGAATCATTAACCAGATCCTCTTTCCCACTTACAACCATAACCTCTGTAGCCTTTGACTTTCCTTTATCATTCCTTCTCTCTAACGCTGTTCCATCCTTCCTAGTCCCCGAAACTTTGGGCGAGAAAGAATCCATCCCCTTCTCTTGGTTATGACGTACCTCCTTCGATGGTAAGTCACTCCGTGAATTACTAGCAAACTTTGACTTTCCTTTAGTAGCATTTTCTCCCTTCCGTGGTCTCCGAGCCTTCCTCTGCACCAACATCCATGGCCCATACTGATCATCTTGCTTCACAGCGGCCTCCGGAGACCCGTTCTGGCTCGGATTCTGGGGATCTAGGGAGTTGTCTTGTACCACCATCGGGCATGTATCGACTTTATGACCAAATTTTCCACACTTAAAACAAATCATATGCAGTCCCTCAAATTCCACAAGTTGAACATGTCTTCCAACTTGAAACTTAGACACCAAAGGTTTGGTAAGATCCACTTCAACACACATGCGGGCAAACTTACCCCTTATAGTCTCTTCAGTATTTCGATCCAACCGAACCACTCATCCCACACAAGCTCCCATCCTGGCCAGTGCAATGGGGTTATAACATTCCAACGGTAACCCCGACAGTCTAATCCATGCAATGAGCTTGGAAATTTCGTCCTTAGACAGATTAAAGTTGGGAGTCCATTGTCTCATTGTTAGATAATGGCCTCCAATCACCCAAGGACCACCTTCAAGAACATGAATGTAATCTGCTTTACGTTCGAATCTGAACAAAAAATAATCATGGCCCAGATCTATTATCTTGTACCTTCCTTCCAATTGCCATAATTGTTTAACCTTCGTTGAAAGAATGTGATACCCAACTGTTCTCCCCAAGATTTTAACAATTAGAGCCTTACTCCAAGGCTTCCTAATGATAGCTTTTCCTTCTTTAGTGAACGTTACTCTCGGAAACAAACCTTCGCCCTCCTCATCATCATCAAAAATCTGGTCATCAAAGAACATATCATCGTCCTCCTTCCACTCACTCAAACCGTTCTCCTTGGATGCATTCAGACCAGTCAACTTATCTTTATAAGAAGACTTCACATCCCCAGTTATTGGAACCTGATACGGAGGCATTTCACAATCAGTCTCATGGGAAACCTCGCCCTCTGAATCATCATTCGAAGTCCTCGAACATTTGAACTTTTTCTTCGTCCTTTTCCTGATCTCACTCTCAGCAGTAGTGTTTTCCACACCAATTTCCATCAGTCTAGTTATTTACTAGTTTGTTTAGTTTGTTATAGTTATTTACTAGTTTACCTAATTTGAGTAATGTGATTTTCATAGTTACCTATTCATGGAATGTAATATGCTGATTGCGATAATAACTTCTAATGAAAATGTACTACTAAAAAAAAAAGACCGTTAAGATTGCATGTATATATATATATATATATATATATATATATATATATATATATATGCATTACTCTTCAATCCACGAAATATCTCAGACGACTCCAGAAAAATATCCATTCCCCACTTTGTTACTATGACACTGTTGTATCACAAGAGAAATCGTGCACTCGTGCTACTATGTATCTTCTCAATGCATAATTATTAGAGTAATCTACATGAACCAATAAATGAACTCAAGTATTTTTTTCAATGCAATGATATTAAAAAAGAATTGTACAAATAAAATGATTGTATTGAACAAAAATAGTTACAAATAAAATTTTTCATCTTCCAAAGAGAGGAGTTCAACTAGTGTTTAGGAAGGTCCACTAATGCTTTTCACAGAAATTGTCAGGAATTTGATATATTTTGTTCCCATGCAAAGACAGACGATCTAGCTCCATATGATGGAATGGAAGTGATAACGATGAAGGACAAGGCAGAGTTGTAGCAAATTTGGAATCTTGCTTTCTGACTTCAGTTGTCTATTACTACTATAATTTATGAGAAAGAAGAGGCCATTCACATTTAAAAATTAATATGAAAAGGCAATCATAGCCCAGAGGAACCTTAGAAAGAAAGACAAACTGTAGCTGAGCTTAGTGTGTACCTAAATAAATCTACTTGCAGAGAAAAAGAATAATAGATAAGCATATGCTCCGTTTGTCTTTTTGGCAATAAATCCTGGAAAATCTGCACTATCCCAGTTGGCTAGAGACAAGTAACCTGGAAGTCCAGATGACAAACCAATGATCAAGTACTAAAGTGCCAAAACCAGGTCCCTGGTTCCATGCAAATTCACAGTCAAGTCTTGTGGTCTTTGCCGCTAATGTTTTCACCACTTATTTACTGATCTCAAAAGGAAACTGAAATAAACTCTAGAAATTACTGTAGAAGAGATCCTTAAAGGAAGAAACTTATTATATAATCAGATAAACATGACATAAGAAATTGCACCAAAAGCAAAAACATAACGAAGTTGATGGAAATGTGTCCACAAAAACAAGCCACAGTTCAGGTACCAAAGAGAGATTTTCAAGGGAAAGAGAGTGATGTTGTACATAATTTTCCGTTGTGTACTCATGCTGCTTTGTTGGAGGGATCATGGAACAAAATCATCGGTGAAGTTATATTCATGCTAGATTTACAATAATTGTGGCACTACTAAACAAAAAAAGGAAAAAAACTAGAAACCATGGGCAATTTACAGAGCTTCAATAGCAAGAAATGTTAAAGAAAGAAATGGAAATACACTCTCTCCCTCTTTCCATTTTCTGCTTTTTCTTACTTAGCAAATAAAGGTTTTTGTGCCAAGCATAGTTACCTGCATCTATCTAATCTTGACTTATTAGGTATATTTTCCTTAGCAAGTTAATATAAGATTTCACAGTCTGAAGAAGAAAGTAAGACAAAGCCGCTGTGATACCCTTGAGTAAATATCAATTTCAGAGTAGTTGTATGTGCATTCAAAAAGAAGAAGATGACTCAGGAATAAAGACCTAACAGCAAAAATACAGATAACAGCATAAGTAGACATCATTAACAAATTAGTACAAGTATGAAGTATTGGTTAATCTATAATGGGTTACATTGTTTCTAGTAGCTCCCAAAGCTCATACCGGGAGAGTTTACTGCAGTTTTTTTATTTTTTTGGTCTTACAAGGACATGCAAGCACAATAGGTATATAAATCTCCCTTGTGAAATGAACTCAACGATAAAACAATCATAAATTGTTAATGGCCACTAGACACCTAATTTACTGGAAAATACTGTTTCTTTTAAGATAGGCAGGAGTACTTATTGCTCAATCTTTGCCTAGTTAGAAGTTGCCTTGACCTTCATTTTTCATTATCCTTTTTATTAGTGAAAGCAAATAGAGAGGAAAGACAGAGAGACCTGAACACTGCAGTTGAAAACATGGTACAATGTTTGAGGAGCTTGAAGTTGAAAAATTGAGGCCAATTGTCATGCAAACAGAAACACTAAATCCACATGTTTATAAAGGCCCAAAATAGATCTCTATCTATTACCACCAAAGAACAACAGTAGAAGCCTACTGATCCAAAATTAAGCAATTAGGTAGAATCCAAATCAAGGCCAAACCAAATATGAGCTGAATCCAGGAGCTGCACCACTATAAATTTCTGGAAAGAATTCAGGGCATAGGCAATCACTACGAATCTACAACCATATCCTAAGGAAACAGCCTAAAAAGAAAAACTAAATTCCATCTAAAAACAATGCACATACACTTCCCGGAATGATTTCGAAGCACTGGAGAAACCAATTCACATCCCTCATAACCTTAATTCATTGCACAAGTTCAAAAATTTTAAATTCAATAACTTTAACTGATAAAAAATATGAAAGTCATTAACCAAAACTAAAAATCAAATTCAGAATGAAAATCAAGCTCCATTGTTTTTGAATTAGGGTTTTGACTTTTGAGAAAACAAATAATTAACAACTTTGGATCATTGAATTTCCAAAAAGAAAACAAGAGACAATCAACCTTTATTACATAACAAGTCCATATTCAATCAGACGCACTAATAAATTTAGAACATTCAAATTTTTGTATACAAAAACCTTTAAACCACAAGAAACAGAGAATACGGTGTCCGGGCAAGTACCGAATTTTCAACGAGTGAGACGAATTTTAGGAGTAGGTGAGCGGACGGTCCTTGGCCTCGTCGGGATTGTCATCATCGTCAGGATCGGTGGTGGTTAGGTTAACGCAGGAGAAGCGCTCGAGAGATGAGAAAAAGGCGGAGACCACGGTGGCGCTGACCCAGCTTGCGACCTCTTCCAGCTTCTCGCGAGAGATCAAGCTGGACGAGTTGTTGTCACTGTTCTCCATTCTCGTCCTTGTTCTGAAATCGAATTGATTTCCAATAAAATGAAAGACCTATCGGATTAAAGAAGATTTGATGGAGGATTGATTGAAGAGCGCCGAAGGGGCTTCCCAGCCTGATTGCTAAATTTGGGAGGATTAGGAGTAGTTTTGTCTATTGTCGGTGATTATTAGTCGGACAGGAAACTCTTGTCTAGCTTTATTCCAGAGAACCTCCACAGGCGCATCTAGTGTAGTGGTATCATAGTACCCTCCCACGGTACTGACCGGGGTTCGATTCCCCGGATGCGCATGACTCCTTTTTTGCGCCCCCCCCCCCCCCCCCCCCCCCCAACACCCCAAAGCCCATTATTGGGCTCTAATTGCATCTTGGGTAACTAATTGGCCCGACCTTGCCGAATGGATTGGGCTTAAATTGCATCTTGGGTAACTACAGTTCGCTTGATACTTTTATTCTTTGTTATTTGTCACATCTTTTAAGTTTGTTTTTTATTTTTCAGATTTCGTGGCCGACTGTTGACTATTCGTTGTTGAGTGTGGAGTCCAATAAATTGATGAAAGTAACTTTTACCTCACACTCACTCCATCGCACACGTACAACCATCGGACAACAGTACGGCCTTGCGTGACAAGTAAAGCAGCATTTATAACGCACAAAGAACATAATATCGCATGTGCGTGCGCGCTGTCGTCACACCCTCTTTAATCGCCAGACTTTGCTTCAAATTCGGGACTTGAGAGGGATAAAAAACATTCTGGAATGGCGGCTGATTGCCCAAGGGCCACGTACTCTCGCGCGGCGTAGAACGCTATTCGTTTCTCTTGGACGACATATCACACGTTTTCGGGAGAAGCATCGTCTTCGCTACTAAAATACCTACCAACTATGCCGATTGAGCTATGGCTGAGTGGCATTTGGAGAATTGGATAGGCAACTTCGATGTCTTTATTCAGCTTCCAAGGATGTAACACTTTGACTCGATCACTGCTGCCAGCTAATTCAGGGTAATTGGTTTGCGGAAATTTGTGGATAACTGTTTGCCGATTTTTTATCAATTGATGCATGCTGCTTCTTTGGAATCCCAATATTTGTTTATTTGGTTTTGGATAAATGAATTCCGAGATTTTGAATTTTTTTCTTTTAATTATATGTAAATATAATGGTCAAATACTTAATTTAGAACTAAATGTTTGGAGTGTTATACAGTTAATTAAAAATCAAATATTTTATTTGTTCTGATATGATGTTTTCCAGAGCTAACAAATTAATATTTCTTTTTTTTTTTTACAAAATTGAAAAAGAGCACACCCTTAACTCGTCTGATCATTAAATTATTTTGCTTTTTTGTCATTTTTGTTAATGTGGCAAGGTAAACATGTCATTTATGCTAATGTGACAATGTTTTTGTTTATATGTCCAATTTCAGGATAAGAAATTGATTTTAATCTCAATATTTTTTTAAAAAAATCCCAAATTAATTAAAAATTATTTTTTGGTGTAATCACAATATCTTCATTCATTTTACGATCTGAGATTAATTTTATTTGGTTCGAAAATGGTAAACGGTAAACCTTTTCCAATAATGATAATTTCATTATTCGAATCATATTCAAATTCATGGAGAAGAAGTCCACTTCTATTTTTTCCATCCAATACACTTCTAATAAAATATTTAAACTTTATAAACAGATTAAGATAAGAACACATATCTCTTAAAAATATTAAATTATAAAAAATAAACAAAATATAATATGTCACTATCTTAACTTGTCAAGTTTAAAAATTTTATTAATAATGTATTTGATAATTAGTTAATTAATTTCTAAAAAAGTTTCTCGCCCCTTCCCTTTTCATCAATTTGCCTTGTCCACAAACTCTCTTGGTAGCCGTCAACTTTATTTCACTTTCTTCTTTATCCATAAAATTTCTCAATTATTTTTTTTTCTATTTTTTCTTTAAGATTTCACATCAGCAAAAATTCAACACCCAAACATTGTAGTCTCAATTTTCATCACAGCTGTCACAAACAACAACCAACAGCCACCACAACATTGTCCAAAAACGCATAGCCAATGCAACACAATTTCATAAAAGTAAAAATTAGTTAGCGTAAAAATCAACATGAAAATAGAATCGGTTGTTTGGTGTCGGTTTCTAGTAAGGAAGGGAAAGATTAGAAGAAGCTTCTTAAACCATCTTCAAAGTCTTTTGAAGACAAATACGACAATTTTTTTTTCAGAGAACGAGATATTTCGAGAGAAGGATGGCGGTGAGTTAAATTTTAAGACTTGGATTTACAATATTTTTGAAGGTTTCTAAGAAAATGTAATTAATTTTAAAGGGAAAAAAGAAGCTGAGAAAAGTGAATTTTTTTAAAAGAAATCATCTATAAGCTTGGTCTGGCGGTTGTTGTACTTCTTTAGAAGAAATTAAATCTAAATTTCAATTACTCTTATTTTTTTCTTGTACATTTTATGAATAAAAAAAAAAGAGAAATAGAATAAGTTAGGGAGTGTGTGAATAGGTAAAGGGCAAAAAGAAAGAAAAGTAAAAATTAATTTATTTTTAATTAAAAGTTAAAATAGAACAAGTTACCAAGATTGTATAAAACTATTATTCAAACATATGTCTTTTTCATTCAAATCATGTCAAATAATTTTATTATTAGAAAAAATCAACTATTAAGTTATAAAATGAATAAAATATCATTTTTTTATTATCCATACTAATAATAAAATTCTTGCTTAAGTTAGTTTTTTTATTTCAAAATTATACTTAGTTAATTACATTCTTACATTTTTCCTATTTTACATTATATAAATAATTAACAATTTTCAATGTCTATCTTTTTTTTTAATTATAGAAAAGAAGAAAATGGAAAAAATCAAACTTTGAATCTAATTTTTTTTAAATAAGAATAAGAACCATTAGGTTAAATTTTGATGGTTATCTATCTACACTTTATAATTATTTACTAATCCGCGCGCCAAACGACAGTCATGGGTGAGACAAATGCAATGAATCGTGCGCCAAGTCAACATTTTGCCTTATTAAGCTACATAACATGGGTCTTTTGGTTGATAAAGTTCATAATAGCTTTGATCAGTCGATGAGCTTGGCCTTCTTTTTTCTTCTCTTTTTGCCTTTGACGATGTTTAGTTATAAGCTTTTCGAAGGTATAGCAAATTCATCTCCGATTCCAAGATTCTCCATTTCTTTTTATTCTTGTTTTCGCCGTTGACAGGACTACGATCTGTTCTTCAGACGAGTCTTTACAATATTCAGGCGGAATCATAATCAGGAAAGAACCAAGATTTTTCAAGCTTCCTATCCTTTTCTTTTCTCCAGACAAGTCATTACAAGGTACGATCTGGTTTTCTTTTCTCCAGTTTCATTAAGCTTTCCGAGGCTTATCAGATGTTCAAGATCTCCCTTTTCTTCGTTTTCCATTTATTTGTTTTGTTCTTAGCTAGAGCTTAGAGCCGTTGACTTGAAGTCATCCTTTGTTTGATCTTCCATCAGCAGGTCGTTAAAAGATTCAGGCAGATCAATCGTCTAAAATCGTACACTAGTACAAGTTGGCCCAGGCAGACATGCTGGTAAAGTTTCAAAACCAAAAGGAAGACAGCTTTGTAAAGCCGAAAATCAGAGGGAAGGACCAGAAGGTGAAAAGAAAATAGTGTTGTTGAAGGTCGGTATCGACGAAAAATGGTGGGTTCTACTGCAGCTGATCAATCAGCTTCAGCAGTGACTGAGGCTACCGACCAACACAAACAAAAAGGTCGTAAACCTGCAAAAACTCGAGCTGAGAAGGATGCACATAATGCCCGTTGTGTAAAGTATCGACAGAAAATTAAAGTACAGAAATTAATCTCTATCCATCAAAATTTCTTGTTCCTGTTATTTGTAACTTAAAATAATATTTGCTTACTGTTTAAATAAAGATGAGGTCTGAGGAACTTGGAAAGGTGGAGATCAAATACTTTGAAATGGTGCCAAAGTTCAACCAGATGCAAGCTGAAAACCAGAGGATAAAGACGGAGCTGAACGAAAAGAACTATAAAATACTATGCATGGGAATCGAAAACCAGCAACTGAGGCGAGCTCTTGAGAGACAGGTGCGACACTGCCTCTTCTCTCGCCCTTTATATCTATTTCGTAGGATTATGCAACAAACTACGCATTTCTCCTAAATTCCTGATTAATATAAGTTTATATAATTGCAACGTCCCAATTCTCTATCAAGATAATGTGAAGATCTATTATAGTATATGTAAATATTTGAATTTATATTTGTGAAACGCTTTCTGTAAAATAAAATTGTAATACTTTCTTGTGAGGCCCCAATCCACACAGCAGGGTCGCCTTACAAGTAAGTGTGACATCGCCCACTCTCACTCCACGTATTGTTCGCTCTGGGAGGTCGTCCACTCTCACGGCTTTACTTCAAGGCTCCTGAAGAACTCAGGATAATGCCTTGAACGCGTTTTCTGAGGCTCGAACCCCGACATCCTTAGATATCCGAGCCTTACACTCACGATACCATTGAGACAACCATTGAGACAAGTTGTCTCAATGGTATTGTGAGTGTAAGGCTCAGGTATCTAAGGATGCCGGGGTTCGAGCCTCAGAAAACGCGTTCAAGGCATTATCCTGAGTTCTTCAGGAGCCTTAAAGTAAAGCCGTGAGGGTGGGCAACCTCTCAGAGCAGACAATACGTGGAGTGAGGGTGAGCGATGTCACACTTACTTGTAAGGCAACCCTGCTGTGTGGACTGGGACCTTACAAGAGTGTGGGCGATCGCCAGCTCACGTTTGTAAGGTAACCCTGCTATGTGGACTGGGGCATTGTCTCAATGGTAACATGAGTGTAAGGCTCAGATATCTAAGGATGCCAGGATTAGAGCGTCTCATGGAACGCGTCCAAGGGAATTAACCTGAGTTCTTCGGGGCCCTTGGGACAAATCCGTGATGAGCGACCAACAGCGGACAATACGTTGTGAGGGGTGGGCGAACTATGTGGTCGATGACTTACTTGTAAGGGTAAACCTGGGGCGTGAGTGGAGATCGCCTAGGGGATGCTCGTCGTCGGTCGATTCGAACGGGCAAGGCTCTTACAATAAAAAATGTCTCAATGGTAATATGAGTGTAGGACTCGAGATATCTAAGGATGCCAGGGTTCGAGCGTCTCATAGAACACGTCCAAGGGAATTAACTTGAGTTCTTTGAGGCCCTTGGGACAAATCTGTGATGGGCGACCCAGTCATGGGCGACCAATAGCGGACAATACGTTGTGAGGAGTGGGCAAACTATGTGGTCGCCGACTCACTTGTAAGGATAAACCTGAGATGTGAGTGGAGATCGCCTAGGGAATACTTGTCGTCGGCCGATTCGAACGAACGAGGCTCTTACATTTCTATACAAAGTGAACAATATTTTAAAGGTTGAATGTAGACCTTTTATAATAATTGTGATTAATATAATTTTTTTACTTTAGCTAATTAATTGATAATTTTTGAACTACTTACCATATAATTGTAATGTTCTTGAATATATGATCATTACGATACTACAATTTGGGACCATGGGAGGCCTTGAAGGCTCCTAGCTAGGTTTTTTTTTTATGACAAAAATGAAGTTTATCTATTCCATTAAGAACAATTGTAATTTACCCATTTTAAAAAAGAGGAATTATAATTTCCCAATTTAATAGGAAGACTCGTTTTATATTCCTAAGCATAACCTAACAATACTTATTTTTAATATAATTGAGTTTTTCAGGCAGCAGATCAGGCACGAATGAGGCTAATTCCTACCGGATGGAACATCATTAATGTATGAAAATTTATATATATATATATATATTTATATATATATATATATATATATATATATTAAAGGATAATATCCATCCACCACAACTCCTATGATTTTACCTTAATTTTTCACGTAACTTTTAGTATTTTAATTAGCATAATGTGATTAAATTATGTTTTTAAAAGAAGTTACACAGTTAATTTCACATATTAAAATTATAAAAACAGTTTCTATTCAAAAATTATTTTATAACAGCGTAACCTCCTGCCAATCCCTATGAATTAAATTTAACCGCAAGGTACTAATTGAAAAAACAAATATCACAAAGTGCTAGAAATGTTGAAGTTACAAGAGGTGTAAGGGAAGTTTATCCCTTATTAAATCCAACTACTTTGTTTTTTCTTTTTACAAAATAACTTTATATATCTAATAATTTTTCTAGCAATATATCTCTATTAAGATTTTTGCTTTACAAACACCAAATTGATTCAATAATAGATATATACGTGTATCCTAATTTTAATAGCCAAGAAGCAATCCCCTCCCCCGAATAATTAATAATAATATTTTTCTCAACTTTGCTTCACTTTCGGCTCTTATTAAATTTTTGCAAATAAGACTTTGGTTTAGTGATTAAAAAAAATCTTGCAAATTTGAGATCCCAAATCTTATTTTGTGAGATTGAATTTAGTTATTGAAACTATTTATTTGCTAATCTAGTTAATTGAATTAAGTGATTTTTATATGATTATAAATTATATTAATATAATACTTGATTATGATTGTACTCTTTAAAAAAATTGTCTAAGTGACCTTAAACTTTTCCATTTTTAACTGCTCACTGTCAGACTGTCACTGATTTATTTCTCTTGAATTGTAGGGGAGAAACTTCAATAATTTTGACGAGGTATGAAAATTACCTTGTATCATTTTTTAGTGCTGATCATATGTACGTTGACAGCTGAATTTATAATAGCATATTGCAGTGGGTAGCATGGTTTGCCTCGCAGACCTATGACGCTGCTGGTCCATCCCTTGATCAATTTGCTTCGTACTTTGTTGGTAGCCCTAACATGATTGAAGGCCCTGACTTCACCAACATGGCTGCCACTGCCGCTGGTCCATCCCTTGTTGTAAATTATGGCTTGCCCTCTGCGTCTGATGCCCCAAGCAATCATGTTAATAATGATCACTTCCCTCATGAACTTGCTGTCGGTAATAAAGCAGGTTTTTATATTCATAATATTGCTTTATCTTGTTTACTTCTTCATTCTTTTCTGAAATTGGCGACGAATTTATATGCTTCCCGGTATTAAAAATTTGCTTTTGTGTCAATGTCTTCTCATGGCTTCTTAACTTTACTCATCCTCAATATTTTCTTTTTAATTTAGGATTTCTCAGCAATTCCGGTGCTGGCTCCTCCTTTGCTGCAAATAGTGACTTACCCATGTTAGATTCCCCGAACAACCATGATGATGATCTTAACAGTGACCTGTTCAGTCAACACACTGATACCGGTAATAAAGCAAGTTTTTTGCATTCATTGTACTGGTTCATGTTGTCGTGGTACAAGAAAATTGTTTTTGTGTTAGTTAATTCTATGTACTTTTACTTAACTACATGTCTTCTCTTCACCTTTATCTTCCTAAATTTACTCATCCCGATTCATTTTCTTGTTAATTTAGGATCTCTATTCTGGGAAAATCCATCTTCGAAGGCAGCTTAGAGATGGTCTCTATAAGCTCCTTACCTAAAGCAGATTATTTCTGCAACTTTTGTAGGTGAAGAGCTTCTGTCTATGGTTTGTTGTTGGTAGAATAATCACCTGCAGTTCCAATAAGCTACAGTTCCAGGAGTAGGGCTATAGAGTGTTTGTGCAGTGCAGGTTAACATAGCAAGAGTCATCTGTGTCGTCTCTGACTCTGAGTCCTTTGTTTGTATCTTGTTATCGTGATGAGCCTTTTCCCATTGTTCCTGGTTGGCTGGGTTATGGCTGCTTTGTATGTGGAACTTTGAACATATGTTTATATTAGTTTCAAGTTTATATGCTGTAAGAAATAAGAATGCTTGTTTGCAGAATAACTGAGAGGTACTTGACTCAAGCTCTGTTTGGATGCAAATGCGTTGGGCATCCAATAAGGGTGCAATTGGCCAATTACATTCCCAATTGTACTCGACAGTGGACAGCCATCTTGATGCTCAGTGAAGGTTAGTTTGGATGGACGCTGCGAGACCAATTGCATTCCCAATTGTACTCGACAGTAGACAGCTATATGGATGCTTAGTGAAAGTTAGTTTGGATGAACGCTGAGATTGGTTCCGGTGAAATTGACAAAAAAATGATCACCATAGATATAAGTTTTATAATAAAATATTTAAAAAAGTGGGTAAAAAAAATAATTTTACATGTTTTTTTTTATCTTTTAGATATATTTTTTTGTCTTTTCTGTCCAATCGCCACAGGAGGTGCGGTTACATCCAAATGGACCCTGAATCAGTGTGGCACGGCAAGAAAATCCTATCATGCTGCACGTAAAAAAAAAAAGAAAAAACCCACCAACAATGGAGGTTCTTTTTACAAATTTTACTTCTTTTAATTATTTATTATCAATATTTTACTTCTAAATTAATAAATAAATATTAAAAAATAATAAATAATAATTTTATCATCAAATAAATCACAATTAAATAAATTAAATAGATATATTTACATGTAAGTAATTAAGTGAAATAAATAAAAAATAAATAAATATCAATAACTTTTATTTTGAGATGTGTAAATGTGTTATTTTTTAAATAAAATTAAATTTTTTATTAATAAAAATAATACTAGATAAAAATAATTTAAATAATTTTTAATTATTTATTAATTTCATAAATATCAAATATATATTATAAATTTTATGTTGCGTAAATTTTAATTTGAGGATTATTACCCAATTCACTATTAATGAAATTTTTAAATCTCACAAGCGGAATTAAGTTATTAATACATACCTCACTTTATTTATTTTTTATTTTTTAATTCTCTTTTGTAGAGTTAAAAGACTTCGTTGACACTGTAATAAATAATAATTCTATGATGATTGTTATCATTTATCATCATAATTTCACTTTTGATGAGCTTTATGCAAAAATGCAGTCAGTTTTAAGCTCGAATAAATGTGAAAGGGAAATGATAGGTTAAAACAATTAATCATAATTAAAGCTCATCAAATTCAAATGAAATAAATCAATATGAAAATTTCATTAAGGCGTCCCCTAATAGCGACATGTTATAGCAGAGTTTGGGTATAATAAAAAGTATGTAAGGTTTGTCATGTTGTCACTTGGAAGCTGTGCTTGAATAGGGATGTAAACGGGTCGGGTACCCGTTAAATTTGAGATACCCGAATCCGAACCCGATTAACTTTAATAATATCCTAACCTTATTAACTACCTGATTATTTTTATTTATGCTACTCGAATCCTAACCTTATAAAATATAAAATACCCGTTTAACTACCCGAACCCGTTAAACTACCCGTTTATTAAGTCAAAGTTTGACTTTTAAATTTAAATTTAAAATCAATTTTAGAATAACTTAATTAAAACATTATATTAATAAATTTAATTTAACTCATAAAAAAAATTAAAGTTAAAAATCATAATTATAATATATAATGATTTAATTTAATTAAATAAAACATTACTAATAAATAATTTATATATAAAAAATATAAATATTGTATTAATTAATTATTATTTATAATCGGATTCGAGTAGCAGGTACCCTAAGGTCACTATCTGAACCCTACCCGAACCCGATTGTACACCACCCTAACCCTACTTAAACGAGTCGGATAGCATAGGATACTCATTTATAAGATACCCATTGCCATCCATATGCTTGAATGACTTTTTCTAATATTAAAATAAAGGCTTTGAATAAGAAGCTAATGGTTGTAATCGCCACAAATTATTTTTAAAGTACTACGGTAATTTTAATACTTCTTCATATACATTTTATATTCTTTGCTTTTTGACTTGTTGAAAACAGTGACAAGTAACCAACCAACTGTATATGAGAAATCGATTTCATGCTGCGGGTCCACCTCACGAAGAATTCAAAATACTACAGAATTGTTGACAAATAAAAGTTTTATAAGTATTTTAATTTTTTTTGCCATAAGTCATGGAATGATTATATATATATATATATAATTTTAAAAATTTAGATGAGAACAAAAATCAATAATTGATTCAATTATAAAAGTTTAATTCATTAGCAAGTATTCTGCCTTTTAAAGTTTATCTACTTAGCATATAAAAGAGTCTTATGATGCACATGCACCTCTCACTTCTTCCTTTTTTTTTCTTTCTATCATTCCCCTTTTTTTTTATATTAAATTTCTTTTCTTTAACTTTTAATATTTATTTTTATTAAAATATTTTTGACTTATATTTGACTAAAAAATTTCATACTATTAACAAAATATCATAGATTCAAGGTATAGATAAAAATTCAACATCATTAACGTTTGTCCTTAATTTGTAATTAAAGTGTATAAATAGAATAGATTAGTAAACAGTGGCATAAAAAAATCAGTGCATGTTCATATAATTCTTCTTATTATTAATCCAAAAAAAAACATATTACTTCTTGTTATATATATAAACACATAAATAATTTTTATGTTGTATTATTAAAATAGTTTTTTGTCTAAAATTCATTAGTTTTAATAAACAATTATTACAATGAGATATTTTATCTCATGCATTACATCGTAGATGTAATCATCTTTGAATATATAATTGAGTTGGAAATTGCTTGATTATTACTTCTATCATTTATATTCTGCTTTGTAAAAGATATATTAATATTTATATTTATATATAATAAAATATATGATTTTAGTTTTATATAAATTTTTTGTATTCATAAGTAGGTACAAAAGAAAAGAAGAATTAAAACTTTGGACCTGATAGACCAAGCTTTTTTATCGTTATATATTTATCACATTTCATATTTTAATACTTATTAACTTATGTTGATATTTATACCCAAAATATAAAGATTTTTTTAACATCTTGTTTGAAACTTAAATATTATTATTATCATTATGAAAATGGATGAAAATCTTATTTGTTTGATCCTTCACTTTAGTTTTTTATTAAATTTTATTGAGGTAAACATATAAAAATTTATAAATTTTTAATATATCCTACATATATAAATATAATTTTTTTTTTTAGTTTGAGTGGAATTTGTCGACCTCATAATTTATACGTGATACTGATTAAGCCACATAATAAAATTGAGATAGAGAGATTAAAACCATATAATTAAGATAGCAAATGCATTGGTTTCAGATTTCCAAAAGGTTTATTAATTTAGTATTAATCTTTTTATCATTTGAAAATGATGAGGTTCTCTAAATTTTGACAGAAATGTATACGGTGATAAGCGCAAGCCTAGGAGAATATCCGTGATAGTGAGAGCATGGAATAAAAGAACAGCACAATCCTAAGAAGAGAAGGCAAGAGACGGGCGAAAGTGAAGCCACCGCGCGCGGCGGCTCATCCAGCTCCCTTTTTCATTTTTCCCCTTTATTATATCAATATATTGACCAATGCTTGCGCGCGCTGCGGACAAATCTGAGTAATCAAAATACATTTTTCTCAGCGAGTACGTGATAATGACATGATTTAACATCCTTAGCCAAAGCTGATTCAGCAGATAACTTGTAGAAATTTTTTATCAGTTTTCAAATATCAATACCGGAAAACGCCGACTTTCTTAACTCTTTTGCAAGAACTGTAGATAATAAAAAAGCTGTTGGTCCATGTATTTTTTTTTTATAAATTTGGTTAACTTTGAATTCAAATTTAACGTTTACCTTTTATTAAAACAACTATTGCCATTCGTTGTCAACAGTATTAAATCTGTTGATTGCATAGTTTTAAAAACAATAAAATTTAAATTCAAATCCAAATAATATCAACTTAAGCCTATAACTATAATTTAAAAGGTATTGCCATTCATTAATTTATTTCTTCTTCTATTCAATGGTCATGCTCATGCATCTTCGCGCCAAGCGCATACAGCATGCGTATATTTGACTTTAGGTGGAAAAGTCGATGATGCAGCTACCACAAATCTAAATAAAAAGAAAATCACTTTCGTTAATTTTCGGTTTTTATATAAACTGCAGCCAGAGCATGACATCGCCAATGTTTTGGCTGTAAAAAAAAATCAGCAATCTGTATCTTTAGCTGAGCTCCCTACATTCATTAGGATTTTGAGCGCAGCTCTTCTTTGGGAACGTTTAATTTGCAAGTATCAATATTTATCTTAGACTTTCTGTTCCTTTATAGTTTAAGAGATGAGTTTTATTCGTATAAACTTGAAAATTTGTCGATCCTTTGCCTTTTTGACCATTTACTCTTAAGCCTAATTTTTAGATTAATATTATTGCTGATGGTTGAGTTCAAGAGGATAGTGTCTTCTCATATATGTTAATTCTTTAATCTATGCAGCACGTGTATTTTGCCGAGGAAGCCGATGGCTCTAATAGGTGGAGAGAACCAAATGATATGGAACAGGGCTTTACGGCCACCACATCTTCCGTTGATGCCAGATCTATGCTTCGGCGCTTCGGTCCAAACCCAAGTAGTTGCAACGGAGAGTGTTATTGACAAAGATATAGTGACGAATCAGTTCACGATGAAAGTGCCGTTCCAGTTTGTGGCATCCAAGACGGAGGAAGTGAGCTGCATTCGGCTAAGGGGCAAGTGCTCAGCGAGCCCGGAGGGGGGTCTGCTTCAGTACTTGTTCGAGTGGATCCCTCACCAGAGCAACCAGGAATCTTGGGAGAATTTGGGGTGGTCGCCGATGGAGGATGTGGGGTTGATCCAGAATTTGGGTCCACCCCAGAGGAGGCGTGGTGCTCCAATAAAATTTCTGCTGTGGAATTCGGTGGGGGCATTGAATGCCTACCGTCAGAGAGTTGTGATGGATCATATCAACCGTCTTCAACCGGCGGTTTTGGTCCTCACTGAAACCAGGTTATCTCGTGCGAAAGCCGAAGAAATCATAGGCACGTTTCCTTTTGATGATCATCGTGTTACGCCTAACCTGGGATTCGTAGGAGGAATGTGGCTCTTGTGGCGCTCTGGGGTCGTCGACGTTGAAGTTCTTTCTTTCACAGAGCAAGAAATCCATGCTCTCATTAAGGTAATGAATTCTCTTCGGCCTTATCATCAATTGCACTTATATGCTAGCTACTCCTAATGGCTAATGGTGATGAGCTAGCTCATCAATATATATATATATATATATATATTTATATATATATATATATCTATATATATGTGTGTGTAATCCAAAATTTCACAGACCGATGTTTATTGGATCCACTAAGGATCTTTAGGCTAAAATCGATAGCATCAAACTGTCTTTTTACATCAAAGACAAAAATACAAGGCAATATTATTAATCTTTTGAGGGAATTTTGCTTCAACAATAATAGTTATTTTTTTATGATTCGAAGGTCATGGCTACAAACAGAAATAATCACTCTGTTAATGTAAAAGAAAACTACATACACAAAACCATCTTCAAACCTTATAATATGAAAACTTTGTGCACTAATTAAGTTGCCTTTTTTAGTACTACTAATTGTTGGTAATGCTAATGAATGCATGTTTTCCTGTGTTTCAGGAACCACAAACAAATCAAGATCTTTATCCATGGAGATTCTTTAGGGTATGTAAATTAATGTCATAGTAAATCATATTAGTATTATTTCTTTGTTATGGAATGCCAAATTTAATGTCATACTATAGCTCGTCAGGTCGAGGGTTTTTTTTTTTAAGTCAAACTATGAGGCTCGTACAAGATAAAGTAATTTTCCCCTTTCTTATAGAGGAGCATATCATCCACAATTATTGCATTACAATTAATCAATCATAATTAAGAACTGTGATTACATCATGATATAAAGAATTATAGGTCAAATGCTCCCTCTCTCATAAGCCTCATCTTTGATTGAAAATAGAATTCTATCTCCAATCCCTAATACAATTCTACAAGCTCATCGGCAAGAGGATGTAATTCTTTGATTTACTTTGATGAATTTCTTTTTCTTTTTCTTTTTATGATCATCTTTGTATTCATTAAGAGAATTCTATAAATATGATATTTTCTAGGAGAAATATAATTAAACAAGGCGGATTATATTTACTCCTATGCTGCATTCTACATGGATTAATAAGATCATTTATTTGTTTCTTTTAATTAAATTGCAGGATGTGGACTTTGATTCTCTTGAAGAGGTATGGTAATTGATATGACAAAGTTTATCTACATTGGGCCAAGCCCAATGTTGTCAGAAACCTCCTCGTGGCAGAAAACCACCGGGCCACGTGGCCTTCGGCGACAGAAGGCAAAGTCGCGAGACACCTGTCGCTGGCGACAGACGTAAAAGTCTATCGCCTATAGTCGAATGTCGACACGTGGCACGAACCAGTCGTTGCGACAGGTTCCATAGCCTATCGCTTCTAGTCGGCACGTGCCACGATCCTGTCGCGGGCGACAGACCCTTGAACCTGTCGCCACCGTTGTGAAAGCGACACGTGGCACGAACAATAACCTGTCGCGGGCGACAGACTCCTTAGCCTGTCGCCACAGTTGTGAACGCGACACGTGGCTCGGCGACAGACCCCTGGCGCCACAAACGTACCGGATGGTTTAATCTATCGCTGACGGTAGACCTCGGACTCTTCTGGATCCTAAAGAGCTTGTGTTGTATTGGGACACAAATTCTTAACAGAATACAAACTTATCCTCCTGTAATATTGGCCTATAAATAGGCCCCAGGTATGATTTTACTCTCTAATTTTTTGACGACTGGCTTTTACGCTTCTCAAGATTGAAGAATTTTCTACTGACTTAAGCATCGGAGTGTCTACGCAGGGAACCACCCCTGCGTCTCTCTGACTTTTATTGTTTTTACAGAAGCTTCTTGGAGACACGCGGAGACTTAGTACGAAGATCGACGTCAGTATACTTTTATTGTTGTTTTGTGCAACAACAATTGGCGCCGTCTGTGGGAAAGCGTGTAAAAAGCCAACCAAGATTTTCTAAGATGGTGAGAACGAGATCAACAAATGCTAGGACCGGGAGTGAGGAAAACTCCGTGAGTTCCCCTGAACAACAGATCCGTCAGAGGAACCAGGTGAACAGGGATGAAGAAAGAATTACAGTGTCGGCGGCAGAATTCGAAGCTCTGAGGCGGCAGAGCGAAGAGACTTCCCAGGCGCTGAGAGCCATGGTGGATTTGTTCCAAGGGATTCTCCCGACATTGAATCTGCCGCCTGCCGTACAGAACTTGGTAGGAGGAGCAAATCAAGGGGTCCGGCCGCAGGCGTTTGGGCGACAGGAGGATGATGCAGCGACAGGACCCTATCGCCGGGAAGAGGCTCCCCCCGAGGAAGAGAATGATATTCAAAGGGCTGCGACAGGCGGACAGGGGAATATGAGGCCCGTCGCCGGAACCCAGAGAGAAACGGAAGTTGCGACAGGCCTAGACCCTGCGACAGGCGTTAGGCGACAGGCCCCACATATAGGGCGGCAGGTGTCTGGGCGACAGGAGGGCGACAGGGCGACAGTGTCTACCGCCCACTATCATGACTTGTCGAATTTGGATGCTACTAATGTAGACCATGGTATTGGAGGTGCTGGAAAGAACGGTGCTAGAGATCAAAGCACTTGGGTTGCCGATTCGGAGTTTGACCCCACTTGGTGCACACAGATGGTACGAACAAACACACCTCAAGCAAAGGGCAAGGAAGTAGTTGAAGACATACCGGACTCGTCTCATGCTAGAAGTTATCTCGCTCCTCCGATGGACATGAAAAAAATGATAGAACAAGTGCTGGAAGAAAAGAAGTTAGTGTCTGCAGAAGAGAGCCAGAGGAGAAGAGTACCATTCTGCACGGCCATCATGCAAAAACCTCTGCCCCCAAAGTTCAAAATGCCGCAGATGGTCGCATACACCGGAAAGATGGACCCCTACGACCATATGCAAAACTACGAGGCCTTAATGTTGCTGCATGGATGGGAAGACGAAATAATGTGCAGGGCCTTCTCCCTAACTCTGTCCGGACATGCGATGAAGTGGTTTAATAACCTGCCTGAAGGGTCCATAATCTCTTTTGACCAGCTCAGAAGCGAGTTTCTCAAAGCGTTTGCGGTGAACAGTCAGAGAAGGAAGGAACCGACCTACTTGCTTACTATTAAGCAAGGCGCTAAGGAGTCATTGAAAAGTTATGTAGATCGGTTTAGAGATGCTACTTTAGAGGTGCGAGATCTGCAAGTTGGTATAGCCGTAGCAGCCATGCTACAAGGAACAAGGTCTGAGAAGTTGCAAGAATCCCTGTCCCTAGACCAGCCAACTACAATTTCAGATCTGCTTTCCCGTGCACATAAGTATGTAACCCAGGAGGAAGTAATGAAAATGGTAGCAACAGGAGAACCCAAAGAGGGAAGGAAACGAGGAAGAGAGGTCACTGAAGCATCTTCCAGCCAACCGAGAAAGTTTGAGAAACCCCCCGCACTGAAATACACTTCCTACACCCCACTCACTGAATCTCGGGCTTCAGTGTTAGCAGCCATTGAAGGAACAGGTCTTATACAGACTCCGAAGAAGGCGTCAGGTAATCTGGGCCGTGATTTGAGATCGTATTGCGATTACCACTCAACGCATGGGCACACGACCGAAAAATGTAGGGAGTTGATGAATCAGCTAGAAAAACTAGCACGGGAAGGAAAAATAAACCGTTTCGTATGGAGGAGTGATAGAAACAACCAACCCGCGCAGAACCGAGGAAACAACTTCAGAGATAGAAGGGGTGAGAACAGGGGACCTGTGAGACGTAATGAAGGAGAAAGGAGAGGTAATGATGGAAGGATTGAAAGAAGAAATCGAGAGGAAGATAATGAGCCCACAGGACCAGCTATTAACGTGATATCCGGGGGTGAATCATTAGCTGGTGCATCTTCCTCGTCTCGGAAAACTTATGCCCGACAGGCCCACCAAATTAACTCTGTGATGGAGGAGAAACAAGATGAGGAGCCCATCATTTTTACACCAACCGATAGGGGGGACATAGTGGTTCCCCATGATGACCCGATGGTGATCTCAGCAGTGGTGGCAAAGCATCCGGTGGGTCGAATCTTGGTCGATAATGGGAGTTCGGTGAACTTAATATACTGGAACTGCTTTGAGAAGATGAACATATCGGAGGACAGGTTAAAACCAGTGCCCGCACCCTTATACGGTTTTTCCGGCGAAAAGGTAAAGGTAGCAGGTGCCATTCAGCTACCTATTACATTGGGGGAGAGCCCAAAAGATGTCATCAGACAAGCATTGTTCATGGTTGTGAGATCAACCTCTACAGCCTACAATATGATCCTCGGACGGCCATTATTAAATGACATGAGGGCAGTGGTCCATCCCTGCTATTTGCTGATGAAGTTTCCTACTCCCCGCGGTGTTGGACAAGTAAGGGGAGATCAAAGGAAAGCCAGAACGTGCAATATCGCGTCTACTACATGTAAGGGAATTCAGAGAAAGGAAACCCTTACGATCGAAGAACCGCCTAAACCAAAACCTGACGAGGAGATGGAGGCGATCCGATTAGATGCAGAAGATGAGAATAAGGTAGTATACGTGGGGAGTCAGTTGCCTGAAAAAATGAAAGAAGAAATCGTCCGATGCTTGAAAGAGAATTGCGACGTGTTCGCATGGACTACAGCCGATATGCCCGGAATGGATCCTGGAATTGTCTGCCATCGGTTGAACGTAATCTCAGGAGCGAGGCCGATAAAACAAAAGAAGAGGAATTTTGCTCCAGAAAGACAACTTGCAATAAATGAAGAAATTTCAAAGTTATTGCAAGCAGGGTTCATCAGAGAAGTCAATTACCCGGAATGGTTGGCTAATGTTGTAATGGTAAAGAAAGCCAACGGGAAATGGAGGATGTGTGTGGACTTCACAGATCTGAATAAAGCTTGCCCAAAGGATTCGTATCCACTACCTCGGATTGACAGGTTGGTAGATGAAACCTGTGGGTACGAATTTCTTAGCTTCTTGGATGCTTTTTCGGGATACCACCAAATTATGATGCATCCCGATGATGAGGAGAAAACTTCATTCATTACCGATAGTGGAACATATTGCTATCGAGTAATGCCATTCGGCCTGAAAAATGCAGGGGCGACCTACCAGCGCATGGTAAATAAGGTGTTCCAAGACTTGTTGGGCAACACCATGGAAGCTTATGTTGACGATATGATCATCAAAAGCCGACAGGGAGAATCTCATGCTGAGAAAATGACAAAAGTGTTCAAGGTGTTGCGGGAATACAAGATGAAGTTGAATCCCAATAAATGCTCATTCGGGGTGAGATCTGGGAAATTCTTAGGATTCATGATTACAAATCGAGGGATAGAGGCTAATCCCGAGAAAGTTCAAGCCATTTTGGACATGAGGCCACCCAACACTGTGCGAGAAGTTCAAAGGCTAACAGGGAGGATAGCGGCCTTGAATCGCTTCTTGTCCAAATCAGCAGAAAGAAGTCTACCATTCTTTAAAGCAATAAAGGCCGGAAAAGACTTCAAGTGGGTAGAAGAATGTAATGACGCCTTCGAAAGACTGAAAGACTACTTGAAAGAATTGCCTCTACTATCTCGGCCACAGCCCGGTGATCATCTCCTCATGTACCTTGGTGTAGGAGAGAAAGCCGTAAGTGCAGTCCTGTTGAGAAAGGAAGGAGACAAGGACTGCCCAATCTATTATGTAAGCAAAGTCCTGCTAGATGCCGAAACAAGATACCCCTTAGTGGAAAGAATAGTTTTGTCCTTGGTGATGGCCACTCGGAAATTACGACCTTACTTTCAAGCTCACTCGGTGACCATCTTAACGGATCAGCCGTTGAGACAAATATTGCAGAAACCAGATCACTCCGGACGTCTGATTAAATGGGCTGTTGAATTAAGTGAGTATGACATACACTTTCAACCTCGCCAAGCTATAAAAGGGCAGGCGTTGGCAGATTTTATTGTAGAATGTACTGGCCGGGAAGTCCGCGATGAAATAGACTTAGTCTGGTGGAAATTGTTTGTGGATGGAGCTCGTAACATGGATGGCAGTGGGGCGGGAATTGTGCTAACTTCACCCGAAGGGGAAACCTATGAGTATTCCCTACGTTTCGACTTTCCGAGTTCGAATAATACAGCCGAGTACGAGGCCTTAATAGCTGGGATGAAACTTGCTGAAAAATTAGGAGTCAGCAACTTAATGGCCCATAGTGACTCACAGTTGGTGGTGAACCAGTTCTCGGGTGAATATGAGGCACGAGAACCCGCTTTGATCCCTTATCTACAAAAGGTGCAATTATTGGCACGATCATTTGAACACTTCAAATTAACTCAGATAAATCGATCAGAAAACATACATGCAGATGCTCTTTCGAAGTTGGCTTCTTCTAGAGGAGTTAAGGGAGGTCTGGTCAAAGTGGAATCTCTCGCTAAGCCTAGTATCGAAGAAGAAGGTGTGTACGATATCGAGAACGGGGATGATTGGAGAGTCCCGATCAAAGACTACATATTGGAGAACACACTTCCAACTAATAGAGACGAAGCTCGAAGGTTAAAATTAAAGAGTGCCAGGTTCACAGTAGTAAATGGGGAACTCTATAAACGAGGGTTCACAATGCCTTTACTGAAATGTCTAGGACCCCAACAAGCTGATTACACCCTAGCTGAGGTCCATGAGGGAATATGCGGAGAACACTTAGGGGCTCGAGCATTGGCTTCAAAAATATTGCGTGCGGGGTTTTATTGGCCTACATTGAGGAAGGATGCCGCCGAAAAAGTGAAAAAATGCGACAAGTGTCAGAAATTCGCTCCCATAACGACTGCGCCGGTTTCGGCCCTCCAGAACACTCTCCAACCAACTCCATTTGCACAGTGGGGACTGGATATTCTGGGACCTTTTCCCATAGGCTCAGGACAAAGGAAGTACTTACTTGTGGCCACGGATTACTTCACGAAGTGGATAGAGGCTGAGCCTTTGGCCACAATTTCTGAAAAGAAGGTGGAAGCAATGGTGTGGAAAGACATAATTTGTCGATTCGGAATCCCTCGTGTAATAAATGCAGACCATGGGAAGCAGTTCGACTGTGATGCTTTCCGGGATTTCTGTAAAGGCCTGAATATTATCCTGAGAATATCTTCTGTGTCTTACCCACAGGCCAATGGGCAGGCAGAGGTGAGTAATCGAACTATACTGCACGGGTTGAAGACCAGACTAGATAAGGCAAAAGGAGCATGGGCAGATGAGCTCCCAAGTGTCCTATGGGCCTACAGGACGACAAGTAAAGTATCGACAGGGGAAACACCGTTCAATTTGGTGTACGGAACTGAGGCCCTCATTCCGGTGGAAGTTGGAGCTGAGTCACCCAGATTGGTCCCTTACATTGAGGAACTTAATTCCCAGGGACTAAGGGAGAATCTAGATCTGATAAACGAACTGAGAGACAAGGCAAACATGAGGCTGGCTGCTTACCAACAAAGGGTAGCCACTTACTACAATGCACGGGTAAAGAACAGAGAATTACAAGAGGGAGACCTGGTATTAAGAAAGTCGGCAATTACAAACGTCCACAAGGAGGATGGAAAGCTACGCGCCAATTGGGAAGGACCATACAGAATCAGAAGGATGGTCGGACCTAGCACATGCGCTTTGGAGACCTTGCAAGGAAAGAAAATCTCGAAGACTTGGAATGCTAACCATCTTAAGCTGTACTGGCAGTGAACATTGTACTATTTTTCTCTCTTCTCTGGTTATCCATTATTTATATCTTTACTTTTCCATCTGTTGCTTAGTTGTTTTACAGATATTATTGTCTTGATTCATAAATAAAAGCCAGCTATTCATTTTCTACATATATCCTCTAATGCAATGTTCGAGAACAGATTATGTATGGCAGGAATTGAAATGAAGCAGAAGCTGGCAAACCAAAAGTCCCTAAGCGAAAAGTGCGCGAGATGGGCAAATCAAAAGTCCCTAAGCGAAAAGTGCGCGAGATGGGCAAATCAAAAGTCCCTAAGCGAAAAGTGCGCGAGATAGGCAAACCAAAAGTCCCTAAGCGAAAAATGCGCGAGACGGGCAAAACAAAAGTCCCTAAGCGAAAAATGCGCGAGACGGGCAAATTAAAAGTCCCTAAGCGAAAAGTGCGCGAGATGGGCAAACCAAAAGTCCCTAAGCGAAAAATGCGCGAGACGGGCAAAACAAAAGTCCCTAAGCGAAAAATGCGCGAGACGGGCAAATTAAAGTCCCTAAGCGAAAAGTGCGCGAGATGGGCAAACCAAAAGTCCCTAAGCGAAAAATGCGCGAGACGGGCAAAAATAACAATAAAAAAAAAAAAAAAAACAAAAAAAAGTCCCTAAGCGAAAAATGCGCGAGACGGGCAAATTAAAAGTCCCTAAGCGAAAAGTGCGCGAGATGGGCAAACCAAAAGTCCCTAAGCGAAAAATGCGCGAGACGGGCAAAACAAAAGTCCCTAAGCGAAAAATGCGCGAGACGGGCAAATTAAAGTCCCTAAGCGAAAAGTGCGCGAGATGGGCAAACCAAAAGTCCCTAAGCGAAAAATGCGCGAGACGGGCAAAAATAACAATAAAAAAAAAAAAAAAACAAAAAAAAAATTCCTAAGCGAAAAAGGCGCAAGACGGGTACAACGCTCGAGGAAAGTTCAACTTTGAACACAAATAAGCGCTATTTCAAAGTTGAACTCGGGGAGCAACATGATATAAAGGTACGCCTTATGTCGAGAATCCACAATTGATCGATATCTATAATGCTTTAATGGTGTTCTTTAGATTTTGTGATCGATTGATATCTCTAAACGCTTTTACTGTCGCTCTTTGTATAATCCTGCTCGTTTATTGAATTCGCGGTGGATTGATATCTATAATGCTTTAAATAAGGATTTTATTATTGACGATTTTATTATTTACGCTTTAATGCTGCTCCATATAGCTTACGATTGCTCAATATATAATCCTGCTCGTTAGAATCTCACGATATAACGACACAACAAGTCACGAAATAAAAGCATTCATAGAAAAAGAGAAAGAGTTACAAAATGAAAACGTTACTTTTCATTCAAAATGAACCTATACATCGGAATTAACAAACAAAACAAAAACTATAAAACTCTAATCTACGGCAATGACCGGATCAGCCGACTGGGAAGGCGCTGCATCGGCGCTAGCATCTCGAGAAGCTTGAGGCTCAAGAACTGGAGGAGTCAAAGAACCAAGATCCCGGGAAGACGAGGGAGCTACCCCAGAAACAGGAATATCACTTGAAAGCCCACTTGAAGGCTCAACCACGGCCGCAGAGTCTGGCACGGGATCAGCGGCAGCAGAATCTGAAATTTGGAGCTCGTCGCTGTCCAGCCCCATCAGTGCCTCTATAGGCTCGGGCCGATCGCCTGTCTCGATAGGCTCAGAGACGTCACACACTGCCAGAGGCTCAGATCGACCAAGTGTCTCGGAAGACTCAGGCATGTGTAGTGGCTGTCGAGGGGGCCACGGACCCTCAAGGTTGTCTAGATTATCTACAACCCCTTCCGCTAAATAGGCCTCTGGACTTTGTGCGTCGGGCTCATACTTGGTCCAAGAAGGAGCATCGTAGTACTTAGCCTCCTCGGTGAATAGCAATTCAGGAAAAGCCTCATTGGGTCGATTCCTCTCCAACCAAGAGCGAGCCAAATAGAAACCATATTTAATAAACCCCGTCGAGAAAGCCGCTTTCTTGTCGAAACAATGCTGGGACAAGCGGTATTCACGAACGGCCTCAATTCGAGCTTCTCTTTGACGATCTAGCACATTGTGCATCTCCTCAATAGCCTCATCTCGTTGTCTCTCCATGGCTCCCCGGTCATCAACGGCCTTATTATAAGCCTCTTGGTATCCTTGAAGGGAAGACACCTTCGCCTGCTCTTCTCGGAGCTTTCGCTCGAGATCCGCATTTTTTCTTTCAAGATCAGCGCTCCTTTTGTTTAGCTCCTCCACCCTGTTGACATAAGGACGAAGCTGGTTAACTTCGTTTGAAAGCTCCATCCTCTGATCCCGAAGCTCGCGAATCTCTTTATCAGCTTGCTCCCTGAGAGCCCTATGCCGAGCATTGACGGCCGCAATTTGTTGAGCTGACTGATAAGACAAAAAACACAAGTAACTCAACAGATCTTTTAACGAAAAAGTTTAGACGGGGAAATTAGTTACCAAACTCTTACCTTCATAGCAAGATAATCAGAATTATCCTCCGCCTCCGGGATGTTTGTAAACAGCTCAGCCTCGTCGCGAGGAAGAATGGTGCTCCAAGCCAAACGAGATGCTATCCCGGCTTCCTCGATGCTGTCGTTATCATTCACTCCGGGATAGGTCTGAAAGTCGTCCCCACTAACGACGACCCCGCTATCAATCACATAACGCCTCACAGTAGGGTCTACCACCTTGGGTAAGACTGGTCTTGTAGGCATCGAGGCTTCAACAATCAGCCTCTTCCTGTATTTTCGCCTTGGCTGGCGGGGAGCCGGCCTACCCTCAGCAATACGGGAGCCACCTTCTTGAGGGACTGGATCACTCCTTTGGGACTCGGAGCTCTCGTGATCGCCTGAACCCCGATCAGGGACAGGAGGCCTCTTCCGTTTGTTTCTCCCGGCCTCTTGTGTAGGGCGGCTGGATTCGCCAGTAGAAGGTGGAGGAGGAGTAGGAGCACGCGCTGACCCAGATGGGGGTCTAACCTGCGACTGAGAAGGAGGTGCCGCTCGAGCGGCAGCATCACTGGCTTCCCTCCTACGCATCAAATCTCGGAAGTTCATGCCTACACAAAATATGAAGAAAGGATTAGCCGACTGAGCTAAACACCACACCAGAAATAAAAAAAAAAAAAAGATGGAAAACCTAGAAAACCACCAAAATCCTCTAAGATATCCAGATTCGAATCCAACGGAAAATCAACGAAAGGACTCCCAAAGGCGTTAGCCTGAGCCCACTCAGGGCCATCCCCTGAATAACCACTAGTACCCGCAGCCTCAATGGTCCCGTCCTCCGAATCTGAAGAGGACTCATCTACAAGGCGGCCCACAAGGGTAGGTGCTTCGGCTACTAAGACTGGGGATGACTGACTAGGGCCAGCATCGGATAAACGAGGAGTTGTGGACAGGTTAGACGGGGCAGCAGAAGTTCCAAGAACGGTCCTGCTTACGCCCCAGCCGGCAGCGGCAATGTTCTCCGGGGTTAGAAGAGAGAATAAATTGCGTTCCCCAGTAGAACAGATTCGCTGAATAGACTCGCCAAATTGTTCTCTTAAAATTTCTACTTTGAACCTGTCCGAGCGCTGGGAGTGGTCAGAGGTATCACAGTTCCATCTACAGCGAATCCGTAGGTTACTAGGAACCTCAACAACGATCCACTCGCTCTCAAAACCGCGCAGTTTATTAGGGAGATCCGAAAAAATCTTGTTATTAGGAAACTCGTTGACCGTTAACCGTTGAAAGGAAAACGTTATCAACCCTTTCAACCTACGAACTCTAAAAAAGGCGCTTAAGAGAGGAACCGATGGGATAATACCTAGTTGGTGACACACTATGGAAAACGCTACCAATTGAGCCCACGCATGAGGGTGGAGTTGACACGGGACGATGTCTTTATATCTAAGAAACGCTTCGCCAAACTCCGGAAGAGGGAAGCGAAAACCAAAAGACAAAGAAGCTTTATGGACGGCCACACCATTTCTAACCGAGTTGGGCGTTACCTCCCCTTGTACTGGAAGTCTATAGCCATAACCCGAGGGAAGAGGGAAACGCACCCTAATATCCTCTAAGTCAGCACTTGTCAAAGAGCACAGAACGCCACCTTTCACCAGCGTTTTACCTTGACGTTGTGAAGACATGGTGAAAGGAATAACTAAAGGCGACAGACCTAAAGGCGACAGACCTAAAGGCGACAGACCAAAAGGCGACAGACCTAACGGCGGCAGACCTAAAGGCGGCAGACCTAACGGCAACAGACCTAAAGGGCGACAGACGTACCAAGCGGGAGACCTGCGGGAGACCAAAAACTATTAAATTAATTCGGCGACAGATGTACTTACTGTCACGATGTAAGCGAAAGACTCCGGGTTAGAGCTAAAAGACTATTCGGCGACAGACTCTTTTCGCGAGAGAGTAGAAAAATGGGCGACAGGTGGCTGCTCAGAGGTTTCTCATGCACCCTCTCGTCCGGTTCCAGGGGTTTATATAGCCGCGACAGGGAATGCCAAAAGCCGCGACAGAGAAGGCTAAACGTCGCGCCAGATCACACCTGTCGCAGAACAGAGCTCTTGTCACCTGCAAAAAATACAAGAAATTACAAACAACAAAGAGAACTATTCAGGGTGGGCTAAGGCCCAAAGACACATATTTATACTCTCTTGATGGCATAAATGCAACAAGAGAGTGGGGAGCACTTGATATGACAAAGTTTATCTACATTGGGCCAAGCCCAATGTTGTCAGAAACCTCCTCGTGGCAGAAAACCACCGGGCCACGTGGCCTTCGGCGACAGAAGGCAAAGTCGCGAGACACCTGTCGCTGGCGACAGACGTAAAAGTCTATCGCCTATAGTCGAATGTCGACACGTGGCACGAACCAGTCGTTGCGACAGGTTCCATAGCCTATCGCTTCTAGTCGGCACGTGCCACGATCCTGTCGCGGGCGACAGACCCTTGAACCTGTCGCCACCGTTGTGAAAGCGACACGTGGCACGAACAATAACCTGTCGCGGGCGACAGACTCCTTAGCCTGTCGCCACAGTTGTGAACGCGACACGTGGCTCGGCGACAGACCCCTGGCGCCACAAACGTACCGGATGGTTTAATCTATCGCTGACGGTAGACCTCGGACTCTTCTGGATCCTAAAGAGCTTGTGTTGTATTGGGACACAAATTCTTAACAGAATACAAACTTATCCTCCTGTAATATTGGCCTATAAATAGGCCCCAGGTATGATTTTACTCTCTAATTTTTTGACGACTGGCTTTTACGCTTCTCAAGATTGAAGAATTTTCTACTGACTTAAGCATCGGAGTGTCTACGCAGGGAACCACCCCTGCGTCTCTCTGACTTTTATTGTTTTTACAGAAGCTTCTTGGAGACACGCGGAGACTTAGTACGAAGATCGACGTCAGTATACTTTTATTGTTGTTTTGTGCAACAACAGTAATGTTCTTGCACCATTTTTGAGTTTTAATCTTCTAATTTTTGGAATCACGATCCTCCTTAAAATCCCCATTTTTGTTTTTGGTTTTTCCTGCAGACTCAATCATTTCTCATGCCATCTCCCATTGAACAAGTTGCAAATAGCGAGCCTGTTGCTGAAGCTCAAGGGAGTGCTCAAAGTACTGCTGCTGTCAGTACGACGTATGCCGACGAGGTTGTGGTAGATTTCACTAAGAAACTAGACGCCATGGACAAAAACCAAGTGGACTTTTCAGACTTCAAAGGCTTAAAGGAAGAACTAGAAACAAGTGGGTTAGAATATTTACCACCGTCTCTGGCTCCCATCCATGAGCGCATCAAGGAGGTGTGCGGAGATATAACTGCAGACAGCAGACTGAGCGCCTGTATAGTAAGGGCTTGCTACATTCTACTCTGCTCCGTAATCAAAGAGATGGACGAGCTGAAACTTGAGCAAGTCGACGAGAAAAAAATGTTATTCTGGAGAGATGCAATTAACAGTGGTTTGAGCATCGGATTCAGAGCCAACTTTGCCATAGATCACTTGAAGAACATGGCTCGCGCACACTATGGTCTAAAAGCGTGGATGGACCGAGGCAACGTTGAAAAAGACCTGGAGAGCATCGAGCAGAGAATGTCGGAATTGAAGATCGAGCTTTGTTCCTTGGAGGAGAGACGCGCTAAGAAATTGGAAGAGCAAAATTGTGAGATGCGCAATCAGTGTATCCATGTGGCAGAACAATTTTGGGGCAAGCCCCTTAGCACTTATCTGTTTATGCATCCTTTCCCTGGATGAAATTGAATATTTCTCAGCATTAACCATGTCCATGAAAGGTAAGTTGCTTCTCGACAAAAGCAAATTGCTAGGATATTGTAAAACACACACACACACATATATATATCAGCGGGATGTGCTGAACACACGCACCATTGAAACTGTCAGGTATCAGTCAGAAAATTAGACTGCGGTGCTGTAAACCTGGTTGTGCAAGGATGAATAAAGTGTGGAGACTCTCCCGGTTTGGTTTTAAAAAAAAAGGTATTTAAAATATAAATTTAAGTCTCTCTCTCTCTCTCTCTCTCTCTCTCTCTCTCTCTCTCTCTCTCTCTCTCTCTCTCTCTCTATATATATATATATATATATATATATATATATATATATATATATAAATATATATATATTAGACCCCTTCAATAAGATTAAAGAACTTTGATGAGAATAAGCAAACCAAATAAGCTTTATCCAATCAGAATATTGCAGAAAGACACTATCATGATTATATTTTATATATTTCTTTTTTTAATGGAAAAGAAAAAATTAAGAAAGAAGGAATTTCCTGATCTGCATGCAATGCTGAAAAAAAAAATCAGTAAGTAACCCATAATCATGGAAGACGATGGCAAAAGAAAGTAGTTTTTTTCTTACCAGTTTCTACTCATTTTTTTCATAAATTTATTTATTTTTCAATGTTATCCAAAACTGTTTCATGACATTTGATAAAATATTATTATATAATTTTATCTATATTGAAACTAATAAACCATTAAAAAAATTATAATTGATAATTTGAAAATAACACCAAATAAAATCATTAAAACTACTTAAATAAAGTTTAAATAATTATTCAATGCAGTGTCAGTGATGGTTTTAAACTCTACAAGTGAAATTAATATGATGACACATATTTCATTTTTTTTATCATTTTAATTTTACTTGTGAAATCTAAAAACACAATTGATAATATATTAAATAATTGTGCCTAAAGTTTTATCATTTTTTTATTAAAATAAATGATATACCTTCTAGTGGGCTTGATGGTAACAAAAATATCAGTTTTACAACCAATGGATTGATTTCAGACCCATCCTGCTTTAAAAAGGGGCCAGGAACATGGGCCAAGCTTTTGAAGAGAATTAGCAAAAGTAGATCTACAACGATATCTGATTTATTTATAAGGGTTTAACTAAAGAGCTCATTTTATATATGTTTTTTATACATCGATGATAATAATTTTTTATTTAAATTTTAAAAGCGAGATTAAAAATTTTTCATTTTTTAATTTTTATTATTTTTAATATATTTTAAAAAATATGTCATTTTGCTAACTTCGTTATGATTTTGATATGAAATAGATTTTTTTATTAAGAGGATTGTATTTTATTGATGCATGGATATATATGATTTACCCAATTTCACATTTTGATACATACAACCTACTTAAATAAAAGATTATTAACTTTTCCATCATTAGTGGAACTTTTAAACTTTACAAAAAATGTTAAGATTAAAACATGTGTCACATTTTATTTATTTTTTATTTTTTTATATATTTTAAAAGACATATGTCATTATCCTAATTTCGTTTATAGAATTTAAAAACTCTATTAACAGTGGATAGAATAACAATCCCTTAAATAAATTGATTAAAAGCGATCCTAAAGAATAAAAGTACACAATTGATATTATTTTTACAAAAATAATTAAGACATGATATCCATGTTTAAGAAAAGTTAATATTATATAAACTCTCGAATCTTGAGCATAAAAATCACATCAATAATAATAGTAACTATAATCACATTTAGTTGTACGTATGTTTCAATAACTATTTGTTCATTTCATATGAAGTTGAATAGAATAAAGAATGACGAGACGTCTTGTTATAAGCCATATGCGACAATAAAAACAATAAATTCCCAGAACACTGTTCTGCATTTTCATCCATTCTTTAAATTCTCATGGAAATGGAATATTCGAGTTTCATTTTGACAATGCCATTGGTGTTAAAGCAATTGTAAGTTGCGTAACAGGATATGAATGTGAATATGAATACGAATATGACGTAGTCCCTATCTTCTATAAGCCTTTGAGACTATGGCAAGCAAAGATTCTCAACCCAACCTTCTGCAAAGATAGTGTTCTGCCTCGTGATTAGCGAGTTTCAACTTTCCAAAACAAGAGAACAGAAGACACAAAACTGCAAAATTAAAAAAATCCCAGACTTCTGCTCGCAGTTCTTCTCATGGCGGAGGCTGATCATCAGGCCAGAAGCATGCCCCGTGGGGACTTTTCCACCGTCTTAGCATCTGAAGGGGTTGAATTCCTTTTATCCGGTGATGGAAAGGTACTCCTGCAAAGCAACCCTTTTTCCTTGATTTCTCTCCCAACTCTCACTTGCAATTTTTCTTTCTTACTCTGATTATAGTTTTCGTTATCTTAAATTTAGTTGCCATACATGGATGAGAATAGAAATTTCAAATCTAATTATGTCGTGTTTGGGTGGTTAATTTCTTTGCTAATTTGATTTCCAGATAGAAATTACTAATGAACAAAGATATAACATGTGTTTAGGTACCCTTAGCTTCATTTGACGATGAGAAGACCATCTGCCTGTTCTTCTCTGCAAACTGGTGCAGGCCGTGCAGAACTTTTACACCCAAACTGGCGCAAGTGTACAACACGTTAAGAAAACAGGACAAAGAGCTAGAGATTGTCTTTATTTCCTCGGACCACGATGACGATGGATTCAATGCGCACTTCGAGACTATGCCATGGCTGGCCGTCCCATTCAATGAAAGCTTGCATAAAAGACTACGTGAAAGGTTTCATGTTGTTCGCATTCCCTCGCTTATTCCATTCAATTCAAGTGGACAATCAATTGAAGAAGACGACTTGGTTGGACTGGTTGAAGACTATGGTGAAGATGCATTTCCCTTCACTAGGAAGCGAAGAGAAGAGCTGAAGGCTGCTGATGATTTGAAGCGTCAAGGAGGAAAAATAGACCAACTTTTGGCACACCCAGGGCGGAATTACGTTGTTTCCAGAGATGGTGGAAAGGTAATACTAATACATTATGTTATAGCATGGTTTTCTACTCTTCTGGAAATAATTTGTGTAAGTCCTGAACCTGTAATGTTTGGGTTTTGCAGATATTGATATCCGAACTTGTTGGGAAGACGATAGGGCTTTACTTCGGTGCACACTGGTGTCCTCCCTGCCGGGCTTTTACTGCGGAGCTTCTGGAGGCGTACAGGCAGCTAATGAGCAGCAGGGGAGGATGTTTTGAGGTGATTCTGGTTTCTACGGACAGAGACCAGAAAGAATTTGATGTGAATGTGAGCGGAATGCCATGGCTAGCGCTTCCATTTGAGGATCGGACGCGACAAGATCTGTGTAGGATCTTCAACATCAAAGCCATTCCGGCGTTAGTTCTGATCGGACCAGATGGGAAACCCATTAGCACAAATGGGAAGAACATTATCACCCTGTATGGTGCCAAGGCTTTCCCATTCACTCAGTCAAGCATTGAAGAGATTGAAGCGACATTGAAAAAGGAAGGAGATTTACTGCCTCGCCAAATCCAGGATAAAAAGCATGAGCACTTGCTTAAATTGGACATGGCCAGAGCTTATGTTTGCGATTATTGCAAAACACCAGGGAGGTTCTGGGCTTTCTCTTGTGATGCGTGTGACTACGATCTTCACCCAACTTGTGTGGAAGAAACATATTAAGATTTTTATATATAAAGGTTTTGAGAGATTTGCAGCCTCAGTTATTATGAATGATGGCTATTTCTAGCTTACTGTACTTTGTAACCTCAGCATACGTGCATGATATTGATACATCATCTTGTTGTTAATCTTGGAAACTGATTAATTTTACTTTTTATTGGTAGTTTTTTGTACATTAATTCTGATCAATTTCGACTGGATTTGCATCTGTTTTCTTCTTCTGCTTTATTAAAATACTATATTGCAATTATCCCCACTTGTTCTAAGATAAGGAAATATGTTAAACCTATCTGTTAGTTGTATTCGAGGAAAATAATGATGTTTTCTGGTGGTTATATAGAGGACAACACAATGGAGAAAACCCATACATTGAAATCCCTCTTCATTGCTTTGAACCAAAAAAAAAAATTCCAAGAAAGTATTTCCTCTAATCTGAAGTACCTTCTTCAAGAAATCATCTTGATATCAAGTTTCATGGATGGTATGGTCCAACAGGATAAAAATTTTAGGAAGAGGACTGGTGTAGCTTCTTGTAGTCCAGGAAAGTTCCATGGAAAGGATTCACCTTGCCCTCAGACAACACCCATAGTTCTTCCACACTTCCAGATATCAGATGTTCATCGTGACTAACCTGCAAGAAGAGCACACGATTCCAGCCCAGAAGTTAAAACAAAATAGAGCAATATGGTCTTAAATATTTATTTATTGTGCTAAATAAAATGACAAGAGAACAGAACTGATACCATTAGAATGCCCCCTTGGAACAAAACAAGGCCTTGAATTAGTGCCTCCACAGCATCCAGATCCTAATTTTAACACCATTGTCAAAATCAAATGCCAAAGTCAGTTGTCATAGCACTGTCAGCTGTTATAAAACTTTCCAAGCAAAACTGGGAATTAATAAAGACTCAACCATGTCCTATTATTAGGAAATAAGAGAAAGTTAGTGACTTACAAGATGATTGGATGGCTCATCAAGCAATATTATGTGTGGTTTTTTGAATGTTATCTTTGCAAAAGCAACTCTGGTTTTTTGACCACCTAGCATTGCCAATCAAAGCAACTACAAACATGCATGCAGGTATGTAGACACATATGCATATATGATAATTCAAAATCATATGCTATTACTAGGACTGACTCTTTAATAACAAAAAGAAACAGCATCCCGTTCCTTTTCACGTAAGCCTTCAATTAGCCAGAGTAAAAACCTTTTGGGTTCCAAAGTTCATTCTCATCATTACAAATCGATTAAAAAACTGACTTCAAATTATCAATCATATCCTAACATAATAAGCATACCAGACAATGTATACATTGGCTGCAGTGCAAGATTTCCTGTCACACCAAAAGAACCCAAGTGGCCACGAAGATTTTGCTCAGGCAATCCCTGCAAGATATACATCAAACAAGGAATTTAACAACATGAAGTTACTTACAGCCCCACGAACAAGAGCAACCAAAAATAAGGAGAAAATAAAGAAAGACTGCCATGAAGGCACTCAAAGCACTGTAGATGGTTCTCACATCACACACAAGGACTTACAAAAAAAAATAACTTACCGGATAGCAGCGCATCATGTATAGTAGGGGATTTGAAGATAAGTCTAGCCCATCAACATGCTGCTGACTAAACACAGCAATTCGAACCTGTTAATACAATAATGTCAGTCTCCTTCAGCCAAACACGTATGAAACCGTCACTATTGTTTATTAAGGTGAATATTTTGTTATTAATCCTCATGTCACATAATGTCAGCCCCCTTTAAAGATGCACAAATTATAAGCAGTGCATCTCACTTTGCTCTATCTATATGTAGTACTTCATCCAATTTCAAGAATCCTATCCCTTTTACAATTACAATCTAAAGGAATGCTACTTTCCAATAGTATAATCTCTCATTAGGGACATTTCTCTTTTTTTTTGACCAAAGACATTTCTCTTTTTTCAAGAAACATTTTTTTACACTAAAACAGCCTTAAAGATTGATATCATCAGAGAATTTTAAAATTGTCTACGTTAGAAAAAGAAAAGGTTAAGCACAACATTCAATCAAGGGTGGAAGGAGAAATTCATGATGCAGTACAGGGTCCAAATGAGGAATAAATAATTAATGGTTTCTCTTAATAATGTACAAAATTTTGGGACAATGAAAATCTAAATTTAAAGACAAACCAATATTATGGAATAAAGGAAGTCTAAAACCGATTGAAATGCAGGTCAATAAGGAGAGAAAGATTAGAAATGTATACAGGATAGAACTCTAAATTGTGCAACTCAGAAGAAATTATAGTGCTAGTTAGATCCAAAAATACAGAATGGACAAACAGGACGATAAAAAAGAAAGAAAGAAAAGAAGCCTATCCATAGAGTACATTCCCAATTCCCATTACTTGAAGCAGAATAGTATCAGATAATATTAAAGAGGAAATGATTAAAGTAAGTGATGATGAATTAGAAGACAGAATTAAGTATTTATGGTCAAATTATAAGAATAGGTCTCTGATGGAGAGACTCCAGAGGCAATAAAATAACTAGTTAAATTTTCAACTCCAGAGAGAAAAAATAATATAATCCAGAAGGAATAAGTTCAATTGTATTGCAAGAAAAAATAAGCAGCAGTATTAGAACTGTGATTCGGTAGTGATGAGTGGACTAAGAAAATATGTAACATAAACAAAATCAATTATAGGAAAGTGGAAAGTTTAAGGTACCTTAGGTGAACGAAAAACTGTCCCAGAGCTTGGTTGTAGTTCCCCAGCAATTAGTTTAAGTATTGTTGACTTACCAATCCCATTTGGACCAACCACTGGAAAATGATACACTGACATGGACACGGTGAAAATAAGAGGAAAAAATGAACCAGATAAATGGAAAATTATCCAAATCATGACAGTAAAGGCAATAATTATCCATGATTGCTTAAAAATGAGAATTTAGACACACCATAGATTGGAAATACATCATCTGGTTTTTTGCATAACTATATTACATAGGGTATAAACATTTTTTTATATGCAAACACTAAAAGGAGACCCTTCTTTCCTCCCCTTTTTTCTTTGGGGAGGGTGTGCTATGTGATTGTGTAAGGAGAAGGAAAAAAGAGAGATCAAGGAACATGGATGTGGCTCTATAATGGAAAAATTAAAAGAAAAAAAAACCCTCAAGAAGCAATTATCCTTACTTGCTATGCGGCTGTCTAGATCTATACCAAAATTGAGATTCTTAAACAATATTGGCCCCCCAGGATAGCCAAACGATGCATCACTGCAAACAATTCAAGAAACATCAATACTGGCCAATAAGCAGCCAGTCTAAAACACTTCAGGAAGGACTCAACTTGGTAAAACTTAAAATTAATTTGTAGGCAGATGTCAAAACCTTAAGACACAAAGTGAGAAAAGTAAATGTAAAGAGGCACCAAATTGGCATTTGACATTTGGAAAATTTTCAGAACTGACATCATTATTGAAAGTTCCTATAAAGAAGCTCCGAAAACAAACCTGAAACTTATGATAGGAGGCCCTGGTCTATCATCTGGAGTTGGAAACTCAAACTTGTAACTGCATAACAAAATACCAACTAATTTGTAAATAAATAAACTCCAATGGGTTCTTAAAGCAAATTCAGAGATCTTAAAATAGATAAGATTAAAGCACTGAAGGAGATATACTCAGGGTCATTAACAATTTCATCTACATGCTCCATCCAGTGCCTGTAGAAGTAAATGAAACCAATCAGCTTAGGCATATTCACGAAGAGAATTGGAGCAAAAGCAATATAAAGGTTTTAAAAATACTTTAAAATCATCCCAAATGATATATAACAATCACCTTGATTCTGGACTGAACAAGGGATGCTCTCTTGGCATTATACCTAAATTTATCAATAAAAGCCTGCAAATCCAGAAAAAAAAAAGCATCTAAATGTCAAATTCATGGTATTACACTTTAATACAAGTAAAAACAAAAGAAAATATATCACAAAATGTACATGGGAACGCCCTGACCATATAAAGAAAAGTAAAAACAAATCTATCACTTAACCACGGAAAGTATATTAGAGACAACAGTGAATGTTATACTTGCAGACACAAATGCAATACCATTAAAATGCCAACTTAGTTGGACAGAGATTTATAAATAATATAAACCTTCTCCGGTATGAAGATAGAATAATAGCAGACTTCCTATTTTCACTATGTGTATGATGATAGTATAAAAAAAAAGGGGTGGAGCGTGGGGGGACGGCAGAGCAGAAGGATTAGTTACAGATTAAAGTATGTTCTGAAAGGATAAACAACATGAAGGGACATAAGAAGAACATCAATGAACAAAAACAATAGCAGTAACCTAATTTTATTAAGATGAAAACAAAGACAATAGCATTGTCTTAATTTTATTAAGTTGACCACAATCACACAAGACAATGCAGCATCATTGTAGTGTGCTATATAAGTTCAGTTCAATGGAGAAAACCTGCATGTGAGATCTTGCTCGTTCATTTGCCTCAATGGCTTTCTGTTGGTTCTTAATCTGTTCCTGCCTTGTCTTCTCAAAGGTATCATAATTTCCTTTGTAGGACATCAGTTTTTGTCCTTGTAGATGAATAATGTCAGTAACCACCTGAAAATAAAAGCAACATTTTAAAGAGAGAAACAGAAAAGTCTTGTTCTGTTACAGAAAATAATTATATTCATGAATAATAGTTATTAGGATGAACTAGAAAAGAAGCAGCTGAAGAGTAATACCGTGTTCAAGAATTCTCTAGCATGAGACACAACTATGAATGTTTTTGGCCACTTCACCAGGTAAGATTCCAGCCATAAGACAGCATGAAGATCAAGATGGTTCTGCAAATAATATAAAAATTAAATAATAATGGGTTTAAAAAAAAAATGCATGCCATGAAGCAACTAAGAACAATAACTTACAGTTGGTTCATCAAGCAGCAACAAATCAGGCTCTATAAACAGTGCACGGGCTAGAGCAATTCACATTCTCCATCCTCCAGAAAATGTTTTGGTTGCCTTCTGCTGCATTTCTGGAGAGAAACGGAGACCCTGGAAATATTTCGGGCCAGTGAGATTAGAATTTAAAATGAATCAAGTGATGCAAAAATACAACCAAATGCAATGTTGTTAAATCAACTTAACTTGCATGTCATGTATTCTTTTATTTACATACTATATGACCAGTTCACAAGGACCAAGAAAGCAAGCACACAACTAATTCGAGAAATTTTATAATCTGAGTGATTAGAAACCCGTCCCAAGTCTTTATCTTACTTTTTCTTGTAGCTGTAATTTTTCCTTACATGGTATTAGGAGGTTAGCACACAAGGACCACACTAAGTCTACAACCTGGCTTCTTTAAATCAATATAGTTCTTTCTTCCTCTGTTTCTTTTCTTTTTTTTTTTCCTTTCAACTTTGACTTATTTTCTCATTTTCATTGCCAGCTATTTAATCTTCAACTAAGCGGGCACTTTTATGTCACCAACCAAATACATAATTTGAGAACTTACAGCAAGAATAGAAGCTGCACGAGACTCTGCTGAATCTGCATCAATGACCTCAAGCCTTTTGTATATCTGCTCGAGTCTTTGTGAGATGGCATCTTTATCAGGCACCCCATTTAGATCTCTGCTCTTTCCACTTTCATCTTCAAGATCCAATTCTCTCTTAAGAGACAATAAATTTATCAGAAGGATCACCAGAAAAGGACATAATGTCAGATTAAAAATAAAAATAATTGTTTTCAACCTGTTGCGCAAGTAAACGAGCTTCCTCTTGCAAAAGCTGGGTTCTTTCGATATCAGAGTTAAGAACACACTGCAAGGCTGTTGTATCATCACCAACTACTTCTTGCTCGACATGTAGAATCTGGCAGTTTGGAGGAATTCCATCAATAGCATGCATAGCCATGTACCTAAGGAATGTTGTCTTCCCTGTACCATTTCTTCCCACAAGACCTGCAGAGAGTATGGCATGATAGATTAGAAACAAAGAAACAAGAAAATGCTGTAAGAAGAAATCAACAAAGCATCTGTTAAGAGAATGGTATCCCATAAGCATCTTCATAAAAGTTTCTTAATTTTCTTCTTTCCTTTTTCTTGGCATGAGAGCAATACTATGTAAGTCAAATAAGGAAATTAAACCACCATAATGCCTCCCAAAAGAAAGTGTGAATGAACCATCAACAATGAGATCACGACCACCAACAGAAATATTGAAGTTCTCCATATGAATATCCCTAATAGCTGGTCCACCAGTGTCATGATTCACACAGACAACAGGCATCCCTTCCCTAGCTGCTTTCATCTCTGCTAAATGCATTTGATACTGCGCCTGCAGAACACGACAGAAAAACATGATATAAGAGAGCACGAGTACAATAAGTAAATAGTTGATCAGTCGATCAACATTAATGCAGCTCGAACATGATCATAAGCCCAATCAAACATCATCTAACAATAACATTATAAATACAAGACGATTGATAATTGAGATTGACTAGTTATACGTCTCTTTGACGCTCCTCCTTCCTCTTCGTCCTTTCGAGCTTCATTTTATCACGTTCAGACAGTAATGGACCATCAACTGGCTCTGGCTTTTTCTTCGGAGCCTCCTCCTCCATACCTTCATTCATTCTGAATGGCGCTGCTAGACTCCGGACAGTTGGCTTCGGTTTAACCGACCCATGCTTTCCAAATTTCTCAGATAATTTACTACAAACCTACCATAAATTCCACAAAAAATTCAGTTTTTTTAACCGTTATCCATGTAATTATGGAATTATGAAAAATGAGAAGTGGTGGAAGTTACCTGGCGGCACTCGGGGAAGTCAGAGACGCAATCGGCAGCGACGAGTAGCTCACTGATGGCCTCGAAGGCGCCATCGCCGTGTTCTCCGAAGTCGAAATCTTCGTCGGCGAGGACATTGATGATGTAATCAATGATAGGTTGATCTACATCCTCCGCTCTGCGGCCTAGCACCTCGTGTACCACTGAGCTCGCCACTTCAGTCATGGCAACTGCCAATCTTTCCTTTTCCCTGTTTAAAAAACGAATGTCGAAAGGAATTGTAAAGAAAAGGAAGTCTCTTTCTTAATTTATATGTAAGGTTTTCGGGTTTTGCTGCGAACCGATGAGACTCAGGCGAAAGAGATCGGAGCGGAGCCGGAGAGTGATTTTGTTAGGGTTAAACGGCGGCGTTGCACTTAAACGGACTACTTTTTTGAATAAAATTATAAATACAACTTAAATCATTTGAAATTATATTATCATCTATCATTTATTTATATAAAAAAATATAGATAACAAAATAATAAATCCAACGACACACAAAAAATCATAAAATCATTTAACTTAGTCTTTTTTTACCATTTAACATTCAGAATTTTTTTTAAGAAAAATCAGAACATTTTTCTTTTGATTCAAAATCTAAAGTTTATTTTTACTTTTATCAAAATTTTAATTATACAATAATTTTGTAATTCTATAATTATTAGTAAACTTTTATAAAATATCAAATATAAAAAATACAACATCCATCCAACATCAATTTATCATAAATATCAACATAAAATTTACATCTATAAAAATCAAGATTCAACATATCCATAACAATTAAACCTTAATTATCTACCAATATAATAATTTTTTAATTCAACAAACATTACCAAACTTATATATATAAAATATAAAAAGCTAAAAAAATTAATTTCAATATTATAAGCAAAAAAATCATATTCAACTAACTCTAATTTACAAAAGTAATATAAAACTCTAAAATTATCTTTCTAACTATTGTTATAGATTTTCGGTTTGTTAATTTGTAAAATAAATTTAAGAGTTATACAAAATTATATACATTCGAGAAGGGCATATTATAAATTTTTAATTAGAATTTTTTTAAGTTTAATTTTTTTCTCCAAAATACTTTAATAATAATACATTGAAAAATTCATAAAAAAACCAAAAAAAAGAATTCAGAATTAGAGAAAAAACATGGAGGTTTATTTATCCCAGATTGACACGCGTCAACCAACGTGCTCTTAATGCCTTTTGAAGTTTGACAAATATGGACGTGTCAAACCCGGAAAAAACAGTTTAACCCGTCCAAGGATCCTGGAGCCTGAAACCCGTTAACCCAAATTCAAAGTCTCCCATCTTTGTTTGCGTCTCAGAAATCCTATATAACAGAATCTGATTCCAAAACACAAGGCCGCTAATCTCAATCCTATCGAAACGCCCACCTCGTATTTTGTTGTCGCCTTCAGTTCTTCTCTCTGTGCTTTTATATTTGTTTTTCAAGTAAATTCCTGTGAACTGCAAATTGTTTTTGTTTTGCTTAGGATTTGAAGATGAGGCTTTTGAAAGTAGCCACCTGCAATTTGAACCAATGGGCAATGGATTTCGATTGCAACTTGAAGCACATTAAGGAATCCATAACAAGAGCCAAAGAAGCTGGCGCTGCTATCAGACTTGGACCCGAGCTCGAAATCACTGGCTATGGCTGTGAAGATCATTTCTTGGAACTCGATACAGTCAATCACGCGTGGGTTCCCTTTTCTTTTCTATATTTTTTTCTGGGTTTTTTCTTCAAAGATTCATGAAACTTTTTGTGATGTTCTTAGAACTTGGATTATCAGTCGCTTGTTGGTTATTAGAATAGAATTGAAGTACATTGCTTCTTTCATAGAATGCGGCACACGCTATTAGTTTTTTGCTTACTGTATGTAAACTGAAATATTTTGGTATTTTTAATTAAGAAAGTACCCTTTTTTCGTTCTCAAGGATAATGATTGGTAGATGCACATACCCAAAGAATTCTTCGTTGGTCTTGTAATCTTGCAGGTGAAGATACTTCTCTGAAATGACAATTGGAGTTATTTGTTTGCAGGTGGGAGTGCTTGAAAGAAATACTGCTTGCTGATTGGACGGATGGCATATTGTGCAGCATAGGAATGCCTATTATTAAAGGATCAGAGCGTTATAATTGTCAAGTTTTGTGTTTTAACAGGAAAATTGTCATGATACGGCCAAAAATGTGGCTGGCAAATGATGGCAATTACCGGGAGCTTCGGTGGTTTACAACATGGAAGCAAGAGGACCAGCTAGTAGAATTTCAACTCCCACCTGAAATTTCTGCTGCCTTGTCACAAACATCAGTGCCTTTTGGTTATGGATACATTCAGTTTTTGGACACGTAAGCATAACAATAACATAGCTGGTTCTGCTTTTATTAGTGTGCTATCAAGTTTTCTGTCTTAGCCCCTACTTATCCTATACATCTTCAGAATAGTCATGTTTATTCTATGTAATGATGCAAATGTAACTTCATATGCGAGTTGGTTACACTGCACCTCATAAGAAACTTTGTCATGGTTTCTTGATGAAATGTTAATATTTGAAGCTGTTTTATCCCTTGTTAGAGCTGTTGCGGCTGAAATTTGCGAAGAGCTTTTTACCCCCATTCCTCCCCATACTGAGCTTGCACTGAATGGAGTTGAAGTTTTCCTGAATGCCAGTGGAAGTCACCACCAGTTAAGAAAGCTAGACCTTCGACTTCGGGCTTTTATAGGTGCTACTCATACTCGTGGAGGGGTTTACATGTACAGTAACCATCAGGGCTGTGATGGTGGTCGGCTGTATTACGGTAAATAATATACTTTTAGTACAAATATACATTTGTTTAATTTTACTATTTTTTCCCACTTTTTATGCAGTGCTAATATTTCTCTAGGCTTTAGCATAGCATACACTGGCCATATATTTTAGTAGCTTCTTACATTGGTTTTGACTTTAGTGCTTCTGCTGCAGTAGCAAATGTTGTCTTTCATGGCAAAGATATTGTTTGGTTTATTGAGCATTAAGTTATTTGTTTCAGATGGGTGTTGCTGTGTTGTTGTGAATGGAGAGCTTGTTGCTCAAGGCTCACAGTTCTCCTTGAAGGATGTTGAGGTTGTGCTTGCTCAAGTAGATTTAGATGCGGTATGTTATAACTTTCCCTTCTTTATTTTGTGTTTGTTTGCTGGGTATTCAGAAAGTATTCTTTGTTAAAGCCTGAATGCTATTAGTAAACTATTATGTCATATTAAGGTTTGATGCAGAAGAGAGAAGGGTGATTTCCTATATGATGATTTCTCCTACAAGTCTGATAAAGAATTAATATGGAGGCAATTATTGAAAACTAACTACTATTAATGCCTATAGTCACAAAGAAGATTCTATTTATGCAAATTGGTGGTAACTTAGGGTTCGCCTTTTTTATAATGTTGTGCATATAAAATTCCGATTATGACTCTTGCATTTCTTTGTTAATGACAGGTTGCTAGTTTAAGAGGATCGATAAGTAGTTTTCAAGAACAAGCAAGTTGCAAAACCAAAGTATCATCAGTAGCAGTGCCTTACAATATTTGCCAACCTTTTAACCTGAAAATGTTACTTTCCAGTCCACAGAAGGTTCATTCTTGGTCAGAAAATATTGTTGTGAACATCACAATATTCCAGTATCACCAGTTTCTTATTAGTTATTAGCTAATTGCATTACTTATGAACTGTAGATCATGTATCATTCTCCTGAGGAAGAGATAGCATTTGGTCCTGGCTGCTGGCTATGGGACTATTTAAGAAGAAGTGGAGCTTCTGGATTTTTGCTTCCTCTGTCTGGTGGCGCAGACAGTTCTTCAGTGGCTGCTATAGTTGGATGCATGTGCCAACTTGTCATCAAAGGTTAGTATTAGGATTTTATAGTATCCTGCTGCTTACTAGCACTGCACCTTTTCTGCTTTTAGTTAGGAGTTAACAACTTCAGTTCCTCAAGAAGAATCCTTTCCGGTCATTAAAAACCTGAGCGACAAGTCTTCCGTGGCTTATTTTCTGTTAATAATTAATTTTGTGCATGCATGCTGTGTTTCAGAAATTGCAAATGGAGATGAACAAGTTAAAGCTGATGCAATACGGATTGGGAATTACACTAATGGGCAGTTTCCTACTGACAGCAAGGAATTTGCTAAACGCATATTTTATACAGTCTACATGGGTTCTGAAAATAGGTGAGTCACAGCATGGATCCATTTCTCCTCTTTCTTCAAGCTAGTTGTAACTTTGTTGTGCTGACTTTATATATGGTACAAACTCTAATGCCACATAGGGAAAATGAGCATTACAGTTTACAGTAAACAGTAAAATTTCTTAATCCAGCATGAATAATCATTTGGCACTTGATATGAACTGTTACTGTTCTAGTAACTCCCCTTTCTGGTTGCTCTTTAAGAAATTTGTGTCCTACTATCCTGTTATTATGTCTTCAGAGTGATTTTTTTTTTTACCAGAAAATTAAGAAGAGCCATGCCGCCTACAGGTTTGCTATAAAAAAAAGTACATCCCCAGAATGTTTTTCAATTTCGTTGAAAAATTCAAGTTCTTTACAGAGTTTGATGTATTAATTAGTATTACATATCACCTAACTACATTTTTTTTCTGTTTAAGGAAGATATTTTCTGTTTCAGATTGTTTGCAGCTTTATATTCTTGAAATCTTACAGTATATTGTAACTTGTAAGAGGGGTTTTGTTTTGTAGTTCTGAAGCCACAAAGATGCGGGCTAAGGTTTTAGCAGATGAGATTGGTTCGTGGCATCTTGACGTTTGCATAGATGGTGTTGTTTCATCTCTCCTATCCTTGTTTCAGACACTTACTGGAAAACGACCACGCTATAAGGTTAACTTTGTGATGACAAGTAGTTTTCTTATTTCCTTTATAGGGTCAACTGGCCCAGCATATGCCATTGTCATTCTGTGGTATCTCAGGCCAAATACTTGTACATTTTTTCCATTGCTACCAAAATATATCAATAAGAGTTTAAAAATTATTGCCAGCAGTCAACTATTGGAAATGTCTTTTGTTTCCCTTCTTGAAGAAATGTAATGTCTAGGTTAGTCTCAGACCGTTAAAACGGATGAGGATACATGTGGTTTACACAAAAAAAATTAGAAATGTAATGTAATGTCTGGGAAATTTTTCTTTAGCCAATATTTTTTGACAAATGTGTGTCTGAAATGATTTTTTTTCCATTTTGCAGGTTGATGGGGGATCTGATGTTGAGAACTTGGGATTGCAGAACATTCAAGCTCGAATCAGAATGGTGCTAGCTTTTATGCTAGCATCACTGTTGCCCTGGGTTCACAACAAAAAAGGGTTTTATCTTGTTTTAGGTAGCTCTAACGTAGATGAAGCATTGCGTGGTTACCTTACTAAGGTCTATGCCTTTTTCTTTTTCTTTTTCCCCCTAACTAGTATATACAGTCGGTGTACTATACAATTTTTTAGCCATAGTTATCTCAGCTAACAACTCTCTTTCAGAATGTGCAATATAGTTCCTGCCGGAATTTACTTTTAATATCTTTTACAGTATGATTGCAGCGCAGCAGATATAAACCCAATTGGTAGTATTAGCAAGCAGGATCTCCGGACATTTTTGCGATGGGCTGCCAACCATCTTGGTTACTCATCCTTGGCAGATATCGAAGCAGCTCCACCCACTGCTGAACTAGAGCCTATTCGTTCTAACTACAGCCAGGTATCGTTTCCCTGAAACTTCAAAATTTTATTAAAATTATTGAAGGCTTTTTTTTATTTATTAAAATCAACAAAATTAAATTTAAAAGAAAGAAGATTTAACTGTACATTTTGCATGAAACAGCTGGATGAGGTGGACATGGGAATGACATATGAGGAGCTATCAGTCTATGGGAGGCTGCGAAAAATTTTCCGCTGTGGTCCAGTATCAATGTTCAAGGTTTGATTGTTGAACTCCTTACTCTATCTACTATATATAACATTCAATTTTTCATGGTCTTTAGATATGCCCATGAATCTTAGATGGGATGACTATGTATAATTCCTAAGGAACAGGACACCCAACCGGTTCAACCTCCAGTGTGGTTATTAAAACATTGCTTTCATGGACTCAAGTTCCACTTGAACTTCAACTTGAATGCTTAGTATATCTGTAGAATCTTATTTCGGAAAAATAATGTTTAGTTGAATATAGACAACTACAGACCATATATTTTCAGTGAGCTTGAAAATATGTAATCCCAACTTGTGGATTAAACTGCATGAAGAAAAACAAAGTAAGTGTTTGCTTGTTTTGAAAGTATGAGATTGCATGGTCATAATCAGTTGCTTTATTGCTGTGACTCATTTTTCTGGTACTGTCTTATTTGTTGTAGAATCTATGCTATAAATGGGGTACAAGATTAACTCCATCAGAGGTGGCTGATAAAGTAAAACACTTCTTCAAGTACTATTCCATTAACAGACACAAAATGACTGTACTGACACCTTCATATCATGCTGAGGTATGTCAACTTCAAAGGCATTGATAATTTTTCCTGATTCGAAGTCTCGATTTAATGGTGATACTTTTGGTATTCCTTCCCGCAGAGTTATTCACCCGAGGATAACAGGTTTGATCTCCGTCAATTCCTTTACAATGCAAGATGGCCATACCAGTTTCGCAAGATCGATGAACTTGTGCAAGAGCTAGACGGTGAGAAAGTTGCTTTTGAGGAATCAGGTGAGCATGAAAAATCGGGTGCTACAGTTGGTGTTGGTGGGATGGGAGTTGTGGCTGCAGCCTCTGGCGATCCTAAAGCTGGCCTTTAATCCAATGTACAGATTTGAACATTTTAGTTCAGTTCAGATAATATTGCTCCCATTACTTGTTTTATAGAATAAAAGATCTGCTTTACTTCAGTTTCTGTTTTCATTTTGTCCGGGTATAGGAGTTGTAATAAACTCCTCAACCCAATTTGTATATCCTTTTAATGATTGTAATCTAAATTTGTCATCAAAGATGTGTGCAAAGATAATTATCTCAATAAAAGTGGAATAATTTGGAAAGTGTTAAAAGCATAGATTTGTCTTTACTTTAAGCTTCATAATCGCTTTCTTATCTTTTAAGATTTTTTTTTGTGTAAGCACAAGTATCTCATTTGTTTTACAATCTAAAATTAAAATCCTATTAACAGTGAAAATTTTAGGACTCAAATCCTATCCAAATATCCGAGAAAGAAATTTATTTTCACTTGTTCCAATCACTTCTTGATCTTATCTTATAAGTTTGATCATTTAAGTTTGATTATTGAATTAATAACATTTTTTAATTTTACTTCTTTTCATAGTAAAGCCAAAATTATCGGGTTGCTTTGGGTTTCAAATATATTCAGAAACTTATTGGGCATTTCATTGAGAATGGGATGTTGACAGTAGTTTGAAACTTTTAGTTGGGGGCAACTTTTCGATGATATTTTGAACTGACAGTAACTCAAGTTAGAGTTAAACTGAATTCTTCATTTTTGAGCTCAAGCCCACTTGGATTGTTAACTTAGGATTTTTTAGCTGGTTTGTCAACCGGCTGTTCCTCGCAAGGCAACCGGAAAATAATCGTCCTTTTTCTCCCTTTCGGGTAAGGTACAACGACAAAATGTTCCATGAACAATTAGTTAATTTATGTGTTTGATTTTTTCAATAAACGACACATACAGAAGTATGTTTCATTTGTTTAAATTCGTGAATAAATTCTATTAAAGTTTGTTTAAAATTCTTCCATTTAATAAATTTTATAGTATTCATTTGTTATTTTAAAATGTAATTATAAAAATTGCATATTTATGTAAAAAAAATTAATTTGGTATTATCTATACTTGAATAAATACAATTTGTTTAAATTTTTTGTATAATGTTCACAAACATTTTTGTTTAATATTTATGAATACGTGTTCCATTCAAAAATATTATTAATATCTGTTTGTGAAGATGAGCTACTCATGTAGTCATGTTCACAAATACACATTTACAAATATTTTGTGAACACATTTGTATAATATTTACAAACATATGATGAACTATTGATAAATATGTTAATTTATTATTCACGAAAAAATTTACTAAACACGAATTGAATGCCAACAATATTAAAAAACAAACAAACGTAATATCATAAGATCACGCTTACTTTTGAAATTTAAAGACCACACACTGCCTCAAGTTCGAGGTTGGAGGAATTTTGGGGCTCAAAATAACTGTGACAAACCCAGACAATAATCTAAGTGCACTGGACATTGACTTTGCCCTGATGAAAGCGTTTCTGTCCAAATGTTTAAGACGGCGCGGGAATTAGAAAAAAGTTGTTTAACAAACATAAAAGAGCAAAATACATAGTGTTGGAAACAAAAGATCCTTGAAATGCATCTTCACCCAAAAAACAAGCGAAGGAGAACATTCTCCCTTTAACTTCTACCATAAGAAGAATTACAGTATTTTCAATTCCTCGTCTCACCTACCCTACGCTCTCATCATTCTCAGTCTCGGTCAATATAATTAGAGATTTTTAGAGTTCATCATGTGAGTCATCCTCTTCAGTTGATGCACCGCCTGGGCCTCCAGATCTTTGGTATACAGCTGTTATGATAGGGTTGCACACAGCCTCAACCTCCTTAAGCTTCTCCTCATAGTCTTCCTTCTCAGCGTTCTGGTTGTCATCAAGCCACTCAAGGGCCTCCTTCAGTGCGGCTTCAACTTTCTCCTTCTCATCCGATTCTAGCTTGTCAGCAAGCTTATCCTTGTCGTTAATCTGGTTCTTCATGTTGTACACATAGGTCTCGAGGCTGTTGCGAGCATCAATCCTTTCCTTTACCTTCTTGTCCTCCTCTGCAAATTCTTCTGCCTCACGAACCATTCTATCAATCTCCTCCTGGCTCAGACGGCCCTTATCGTTGGTGATAGTGATCTTCTCCGATTTACCTGTGCCCTTATCTTCTGCCTTGACATTTAAGATACCATTTGCATCGACTTCAAATGTAACTTCAATTTGAGGGGTTCCCCTAAGTAATTGAGAGATCAAACATTAAGTCAGTAAACTCGGGTGAAGATTTGAAGAAAAACATAAAAGAGAGTTAATGGAGGAGAGAGCAAACCTTGGAGCTGGAGGAATTCCAGTAAGATCAAATTTCCCAAGCAACCTACAATCCTTTGTAAGACTCCTTTCACCTTCAAAGACCTGATATCAAACCACAGAACTTCGAATAAGGTTCAAACTATTCCAGTTCTTAGCATTAGAAAAAAAAATTCAATTTAGAAGCATTTTACTAGCAGACAAGCATTTCTAAGTTTTAATGATAAGCCCGTAAAATGTACCTGAATGGAGACGGTGGTCTGCTGATCCTGATAAGTGGTGAAAACTTGTGACTTCTTGGTTGGGATAACAGTGTTTCTGGGAATCAACTTTGTCATTACCCCACCAACAGTCTCAATACCAAGGGTAAGTGGAGCCACGTCAAGAAGAAGAATATCTGTATATAAAGCATTCACAAAAATATCAGCCATAGTTGATTCAAGTAAGACAGTTTCATCAGGTTATGATAGATAAAGTTTTAGGAGATGGAAATATACCTTTGGTTTCATCACCACCCTCTCCACTCAAGATGCCTCCTTGTACTGCAGCACCATAAGCAACTGCTTCATCTGGGTTAACACCCTTGTTGGGCTCCTTTCCATCAAAGTAGTCCTTAAGGAGCTGTTGAACCTTAGGAATTCTAGTGCTTCCTCCTACAAGAACAATCTCATCAATTTGGTGCTTCTCCAAACCGGCATCTTCCATTGCCTTCTTCACAGGTCCCATGGTCTTTCTGAAAAGGTCATTGTTCAACTCCTCAAAGCGAGCTCTGGTCAGTGGCTCAGAGAAGTCAATACCATCAAAAAGTGATTCAATCTCCACACGGACCTGGTGCTGGCTGCTGAGAGCTCTCTTGGCACGCTCAGCTTCCCTCCTAAGCTTCCCAAGAGCCCTGTAATCCTTGCTGATATCCTTTCCATGCTTTTTCTTGATCAATTTAATAAAGTACTCCATAACCCTCTGGTCAAAATCCTCACCTGCAAGAAAAATGACCATAAGCACAAATCCATAATAGTAAGCAATTCTTAAAAGCCGAAAAGCAAACAAGAAAGTTACTTACCTCCCAAATGAGTGTCTCCATTGGTAGAAAGAACCTCGAATACACCATTGTCAATTGTCAAGATACTGACATCAAATGTCCCACCACCAAGGTCAAAGACAAGGATGTTTTTCTCACCACCCTTCTTGTCCAAACCATAGGCAATGGCAGCTGCAGTTGGCTCATTGATAATCCTTGCCACATTGAGCCCAGCAATGATACCAGCATCCTTGGTGGCCTGCCTCTGGGCATCATTGAAGTAAGCTGCAAATCAAACAGAGAAATAATTTGAGCATAATTGTGGACCAGACAAACAGAATCTTTTTCCAACGGAAAACAATGTTTCTTATAATGCACTCACCAGGAACAGTGACCACAGCATCCTTTATTTTCTTTCCAAGGAAAGCTTCAGCTGTTTCCTTCATCTTAGTCAGAACCATAGCACTGATCTCCTCAGGACTGAAGACCTTGGTCTCTCCATCCTTGATCTTTACTTGAATATAAGGCTTTCCATCCTTGTTCACAATCTTATATGGAAAAAGTTTCATGTCCTTCTGGACCTCCTTATCGTCAAATCTGCAAAGAACAAAAGCGCCCCGGTGAGCATTATATCCCGATCAACATCTAAAAACATTAAACAAAAAACATGAGAAGAATGTAAAGTAATTTACTTTCTCCCAATAAGTCTCTTGACATCAAAGATGGTTCTATCCGAGTTAACAGCTGCCTGGTTCTTTGCAGCCTCACCAATCAGCCTTTCGCTGTCAGTGAAAGCCACCCAAGATGGTGTAATACGGTTTCCTTGATCATTGGCTATAATTTCAACATGACCATTCTTGTAAACACCAACACAAGAATAAGTTGTACCAAGATCAATTCCAATGACTGTCCCCAATTTTGTGGCTTCCTCCTTTGCAATCGAGATTGCAAAAAGACATCCTGTTTGCAAGCTTACATAATGTTAATACCATTATAGAGATTCTTTAACAGCTTTTTAAGATCATTTTTAAGTGCAATCATGATGTTCGCTTACGTGATTAAAAACAAATTATCTATTAAATTAGAAATCAAGACCAGATTTGGCAAAACTGCCACGTTTAACACAAATCAAGACACAACGGAATCCCAACGAACGTTCTAGAATATTCTCGTGCATAAGATTAATAATCCTAAATTAAGATATTGCACCGTAAATGAAAAAAAAATAAACACAATATTTTTTATTTGTCAGTTCAAACTTCATTTCTAGATAACAGTTTTAATCAAACTGATTACCGAATCATTCATACTATAAATCCAGGGATTTGTAGTTCTCGAATCGAATGGATAGAAAATCAAACTATATGAGATCGCTGAAACTCTCATTTCACGATCTACTGCATCACTAGAACCGTATAACCTAAATCAGATCCAAGCATGCACCGACTTACGGGAAAGAATTCACAAATAGAATTAGATCTACCACATTTCCTCTCAAACAGATAAATGAATCAGAGATCACGAAATCACTTGAAAAAAAAAAAGCGGATCTAGCAAAATCCAGAAACAGCAGGGCACTCACCGAACAAGACTATCGCTAGAACCACCAAAGAGCCGCGTGCTCTCCACGAGCCAGCCATTATTGCGTCCTCAACACTGATCTCTCTCTTCTCGAAATCTCTTACAGCGTTTTCTCAGAACCGATGTACTGTTTAGAATGAATGGAGAATTTTCAAATGAGACTTTCTTTCCTTTCTTTTTGCAAGCTGCGAAGCTAGTCGCGGTTGGAGCATTTTATATTTGGAGTGTCCGCATCCAACGCAAGTTTTCAGATGGGAGTACAATGTGAGAACATGTCATCGGTGTTGACGTGGACCAATAAGGTTTCGAGGACGGATTTATTGAGCCAATGAAATTAGATCTTGTGTTGGGGAGATCCTGACCGTTTATTTTTCCATATGTTTACGTGTCCGCTTCCCACTCGCGTGTTTTACCGGTTAAATTATTAAAATCAGGATGACTGGTAGTCCTGTACCAGAACTCAAAACGCGCCAACGCTGAGTCGTTTTTGGCCAATCCAACTCCAAGTGCAAAAATTAAAACCGTCGGATTTTATTACAAAAAATGAACATACTCGTTACTACCAAATACCATTACCATTGAATTGAGTCAATTTTTAAAATAAAATCTATCAAAATACAGCTTATAATAAAGTGAAAATCGAATATAACAAGAAATAAATCTTGAGAGAGAAAAGAATTACTGAATTATGGGAAAGAAGCTCATAGTTTTTCATTGATACATGAGTTTACATTTATACTAGTTATGTACAACTGTCATATAACTAACTAACTAACTTGAAAATACAGTTACTTCTAACTAAGGTTGCTGCATCTTTACTGGAGCCTTCTATCTTTGCTGGAGGTTTTTGTGTATCTGATGTAGTCTGATGATTAACATCATCTGTTAGCCCCCTACAAACTGGAGCATACAGATCCTGGAGGCCCAGTTTGGAAATGAAGGAAGTCAAGGAAGTGTAGGTTTGAGGTTTGGTAAACATGTCAGCAAGCTGGTCTGAAGAATAGACAGAAAGTAAGTGGATAAGACCAGACTTGAGTTTGTCTCGGACAATATGGCAGTATATCTCGATGTGTTTGGTTCTTTCATGGAACACAGGGTTTTCAGCAATGTGAATAGCAAATTTATTGTCACAAAACAAGACAGCAGGCTGAGGATGTGAAATCTGGAGGTCTTATGGAAGATAAGAAAGCCATTGTAACTCACATGTAGCAGAGGCCATGGCACGGTATTCAGCTTCAGAGGAAGATTTGGAGATAGTAGCCTATTTCTTGGATTTTCAGGAAATGAGAGTTGGTCCAAGAAAAATACAATAGCCAATAATAGATCTTCGAGAAGTTGGACATGTGGCCCAATCAGAATCAGTGAAGGCCTTAAGATGGAGATCAGAAGTGGCAGAGAAGAAAAGACCTTTCCCTGGAGATGACTTGATGTATCTGAGGATTCTGTGAGCTGCAATGACATGGTGATTCATAGGTTTATCAAGATGTTGGGAGAGTTGTTGCACAGCATATGATATATCAGGTCTGGTTGTTGTGAGATAGAGTAATCTGCCAATAAGCTTCTTGTAGTAAGAAGTATATGATAATAAGGGAGCCTCTGTATAAATGGAATGTTTCTGAGAGAGTGTCATAAGTGTTTTGGCAGGTTTACAGCCAAGAAATCCAATGTCTTGGAGTATGTCAAGAGCATACTTTCGTTGGCAGAGATTGATTCCAGCATTAGATCTAGCTACTTCAAGTCCCAAAAAGAATTGCAATTTGCCCAAGTCTTTGATCTTAAAAGCAGTATCCAAGTAGGTCTTCATATCAGAGATACAACTAAGGCTGCTGCTGGCTAAAATAACATCATCTACATATATTAAAATAGCCATGAAAGAGGAATCATCCTGTTTAAGAAACAATGAAGGGTCTGAGGAAGCATGCTGAAATCCTTGAGTGATTAATGCATCAGAAAGCTTAGCATACCATTGTCGGCTAGCTTGCTTGAGGCCATATAGAGACTTTTTAAGCTTGCAAACCTGGTTAGGAGAGGTAGAAGAAAAACCAAGAGGAAGCTCCATATAAACCTCCTCTGTCAAGTCACCATGAAGGAATGCATTATTAATATCGAGTTAATGAAGATACTAGTTCTTAGCAGCAGCAACAGCCAACAAAGTTCTTATGGTAGTCATTTTGGCAACTGGTGAAAAAGTGTCAAGGTAGTCAATGCCATGTTGCTGTGTATAACCCTTAGCAATTAACCTTGCTTTTAGCCTCTTTATAGAACCATCAGCCTTGTGTTTTATTTTGTAAACCCACTTGCAGCCAATTGTTTGTTTGTTTGGTGGGAGAGTCACCAAGTCCCAAGTGTCATTTGCTTACAAAGCATCAATCTCAGTTTGCATAGCAGCTTTCCAGCCTTCATACTTAATTGCTTGGTTATAGGTTTTAAGTTTAATGAGTGATGAGAGTTGAAGAGAGTATGCTTTGTAGGAAGGTGACAAATTATTATAAGATACAACATTAGAAAGACAATGTGGAGTACCTGGAATGTGCTGAAGAGGTTCTAATGCTTGAGAGTGATTGAGCTGAGTAGATTGAGATGCTGGATTACAGTGGTAGTCTTGCAAGTAGGTTGGGGCAGTTCTAGTCCGAAAAGATCTTCTAGGAATAGTTGTAGGATGGTTAGAAGTATTAGAATTAGAATTATCAGCAGTAGAGATGGATGGTTCAGAATTAAATGAAGTAGTAGGGACATCAGGACAATGAGAATCACTGTTAGGAGGAGCAACATTATAAGTAGATGTGTCTGGAAATGTGTGATCAGGAACAGAAACAGGAAGAACAAATGGACAAGAAGCTGGTGGAAATGAATCATTGACAGAACATAAAGATTGAAAGGGAAATATATTTTCATAAAAAATAACATCTCTAGAAACAAAAATTGATTTTGAGTCAAGTTTATAAAGTTTGAATCCTTTTTGACCTGTTGGAAAGCCTAGAAAGACACACTTCTGTGATCTGGGGTGAAATTTAGGCCGAGGATGAGCTAAGGTGGATGCAAAGCAGAGACATCCAAAGACCTTTAGATAAGAATAAGTTGGTTTCTTGTTATAAAGCAACTCATATGGTGTATTATTTTGAATCACTGGAGATGGTATTCTGTTAATAAGATGAACTGCATGTAAAACACATTCAGACCAAAGATTTTCTGGTAGAAAGGCTTGAAATCTTAATGCTCTAGCAATGTTTAAAATGTGCTGGTGCTTTCTTTCAACCACATTATTTTGCTGTGGTGTCTGAATGCAAGAGGTTTGATGCAGTATGCCTTTTGTTGCAAAATAATGTGTCATATTAAATTCTTGACCATTATCTGACCTTATGCACTTGATTTTTGTAGAAAATTGAGTTTCAATCATGTTACAGAATTTTTCAATAAGAGTTCTAGTTTCAGATTTGTTCTTTAAGAGATAGAACCCCGTAGCTCTGCTAAAGTCATCCACAATAGTCAAAAAGTAGTAATAGCCATGTATAGAAGGAAGATGATATGGACCCCATAGATCAGTATGAAGCAAATCAAAACATTTTGTCAAGAATATTATTGGAAAGTCTACTGCTGTTTTAATTAATTTGTTATTTTAGGAAATCAGTATATATGTGTATCCCTAGCATTAAGGTTAGAGAATCACTCGATTATAGATTCTATTAATTAGAATAATATCTAGGATTATGAGTGATATACTTTCCTATTTAGTTAGAAGTTCTTTGTATATAAATAAGGTACCTATGTACAGTTTTATCTTAAGTCTTTTCAATTCAATACTTTGATTTCCTACATGGTATCAAGAGCTTTAGGTTTTTTTCTTGGAAATCAGTCACTTTTTTCAGCCTTCATTGCTGATTTTCTGCAGTTTCTTCTTCAGCTTTCATTGCTAATTTTTTTGCCTTAGGCCTTCATAGCCATTTTCTCATCCAGCCTTCATCACCAAAATTTGTTTTTGTTCATCTCTATAGGCTCGGTTCGGTTCTATTGTTCCAGCCTTCATCATTGTTGTCTTTGCTCTGTTTTGCTCTGTTTTCTAAAGATAAAACAAAGTATTTCATGTGTTCTTTGTTACCACCCTTCATAGCTGAATTTTTCCTCTGTTCTTCATCATTGGTGGTTTCTCTTTGTTGCTTGGCCTTCATTGCCGATTTATCCCTGATTCTCACCAATCCTTCAACAAGTTTTGATTTGTGAACGATGTCAAAAGTTGCAAAAACAACCACTGCAACACCAAAGGAGTTGGGCAGTCTCAACAAAGAAGAGATTGAAAAGCTGAGAAATCTCCTGAGTATCCTCGAAAAACCTTCAAGTACCTATTCATTGATACATTCGGGTAAACTTCCAACCTCTCACGCTTTAAATGCCTCAGATAGAACCTTTAGACATTTGTGGATTATTGATTCAGGAACCACAGATCATATGACTCATTCCTTTCAAAACTTTAGTTCATATTCACCTTGTTCTAGTAGCAGGAAAATTGCTACTGCCGATGGCTCCTTGGCCACGGTAGCTGGGGTAGGAGAAATAAAAATCAGTCCTAACCTTACTTTGAGAAATGTCCTACATGTTCCCAAATTGTCCACCAATCTTTTATCAATATCCAAGCTTTCTCATGACATGAATTGCAAAGTAACTTTTTTTCCATCTTATTGTCTATTTCAGGACCAGGGCTCGGGAATGATGATTGGACGTGCTAAGGAGAAGGACGGATTATACTATCTTAAGGAATTAGAGAAATCGAAAGTTGGTAAGTGGAACCAGCCCCTAACCTACCTTTCTGGACAAAACCTCACCAATAAAGACACAATTTGGCTTCACCATTTTAGGCTCGGACATCTTTCTTTTTCAACCCTTGAAATTATGTTCCCTTCTTTGTTCAAAGGACTAGTTGATAAGCAGTTTCATTGTGATGCATGTGAACTTGCAAAACACAGACGTGCTACCTTTCCCACCAATAACAAAAGAAGCTTTTTTCCTTTTGAGTTGATTCATAGTGATATATGGGGTCCAACTACAATTCCAAATATTTCTGGGACACGTTGGTTTGTTTCATTTATTGATGATTGTACAAGAGTTACCTGGATATTTCTGCTTAAATCAAAATCTGATGTGAGTGATATCCTCCCAAACTTCTTTTCCATGATAAAAAACCAATTTGGGGTCCAAATCAAAAGGTTTAGGTCAGATAATGCAAAAGATTATTTCAACCAAACACTTTCCCCATATTTTCAACAAAAAGGTATTATTCATAAGTCATCTTGTGTCTCTACTCCACAACAAAATGGAGTTGCAGAAAGGAAAAATGGCCATTTCCTAAACACTACCCGAGCATTATTATTTCAAAAAAATGTGCCAAAATACCTTTGGGGGGGAAGCAGTTCTTACAGCCACACATGTCATAAACAGGTTACCATCTCGAGTATTAAACTTCAAGAGTCCCATGGAGGTATTGTCTCACTTTTATCCAAGTCTCAGTACAACAAACCATCTTGTTCTTAGAGTATTTGGGTGTGTCTCATTTGTTCATGTCCATAGCCAAAACAGAGGAAAGTTAGACCCTAGAGCTATCAAGTGTGTCTTTGTGGGATACTCTTCAACACAGAAAGGATACAAGTGCTATCACCCACCTACTAAAAAACTCCTAATCTCAGCAGATGTTACTTTCATTGAAACAGAACCATATTTCACTCAACCCTATCTTCAGAGGGAGACAACATTTGTGGAAGATAAAGATCAAGACTTCTTTCTCCTTGACTTGCCATCATCATCTTCTAAATTCCAACCCGAGACCAAGACCTCCGCTGAAGTTACAATTAAGCAACTTGAGCCTCCTCCTTCACAAACCCAAAATGAGCCCTCCTTACAATCTAGTTCACAAGCAGATGGGGGAAAGGCCACAACTAACAATCGGTTCTCACAGGTTTACTCAAGAAGGAAAAGTCTAGCTCCTGAACCAAGGCCGGACCAATCATCAGACTCAAATCCTGGAAATGAGGTAATATCTTCTAGCTCTACTCCTCAAAGTGATTCCTTATCTAACATTGATTTACCTATAGCCCTTAGGAAAGGAACTAGAGAGTGCACAAAACATCCATTATACCCAATATCCCATTTTGTGTCCTTTGAAAAATGCTCTCCATCTCACCGAAGTTTCCTTACAAACATAAACACAATATCCATTCCCAAAACATTATCAGAGGCTTTAAATTGTGAAAATTGGAAGAATGCTATGAATGTTGAAATGCAGGCCCTGGAGAAGAACAATACTTGGGAGATTGTGAAGCTACCAAGAGGAAAGAAAGCAGTGGGATGTAAGTGGGTCTTTACAGTTAAGTATAAAGCAGATGGAACACTTGAGAGGTACAAAACTAGGTTGGTGGCTAAAGGATACACACAGACATATGGGATAGATTACCAAGAAACCTTTGCTCCGGTTGCCAAGATGAATACGGTGAGAATTCTTTTGTCTCTAGCAGTTAACTTTGATTGGCCTTTACAGCAGTTTGATGTAAAAAATGCATTTTTGCACGGAGATCTTGAAGAGGAAATCTATATGGAAATACCTCCTGGATTCAATAGAAACATGGCTGCAAATAAGGTTTGCAAGCTCAAGAAGGCACTATATGGCCTAAAACAGTCACCAAGAGCTTGGTTTGGGAGATTTGCCAAGGTAATGCATTCCATGGGGTACAAGCAGAGCCAAGGGGATCACACCCTATTCATAAAACACTCAGGTTCAGAGGGAGTTACTGCTCTCATTGTCTATGTTGATGATATCATAGTGACGGGAAATAATGAAAAGGAAAGGCAGAACTTGGGAAGATGTTTGGCAAAGGAGTTCGAGATTAAAGAACTAGGAAACTTGAAATATTTTCTGGGCATTGAAGTGGCAAGGTCGAAACAAGGGATCTTTATATCCCAACAAAAGTATGTCCTTGATCTCTTGAAAGATACGGGAAAGTTGGCGTGCAAACCATCCAGCATACCAATTGATCCTAATCATAAACTTGGGGAAGTAGAGGGAGACAATGCTACAGACAAAGAATCATATTAGAGACTGGTTGGTAGACTAATCTACCTAGCCCACACACGGCCTGATATTGCCTATGCAGTTAGTGTGGTGAGCCAATTTATGCACAACCTTAAGGAACTCCATTTGCATGCAGTTCATAGAATATTGCACTATCTCAAGGGAACTCCAGGAAAGGGAATTTTGTTCAAAAAAGGTGATAAGCTCACTTTGGAGGCCTACACCGATGCTGACGACGCAAGCTCAGTGGTTGATAGAAGATCCACCACGGGTTACTGCACCTTTTTGGGAGGAAACTTAGTTACTTGGAGGAGCAAAAAGCAGAATGTTGTGGCAAGATCAAGTGCAGAATCAGAATTTCGGGCAATGGCACAAGGTGTATGTGAGCTACTATGGTTAAAGATCATTTTGGAAGATCTAAGACTCAAGTGGGATGGCCCTATGAAGCTCTACTGTGACAACAAATATGCAATTAGCATCGCACACAATCCTGTGCAGCATGACAGGACAAAACATATTGAAGTTGACAGACATTTCATTAAGGAGAAGCTTGACAGTGGTCTCATTTGCACACCCTATGTACCAAGCGAATCACAGCTAGCAGATGTTCTAACCAAGGGACTTAACAATCCACTCTTCCACAAGATTGTAACCAAGCTGGGAATGGACAATGTTTATTCACCAGCTTGAGAGGGAATGTCAAGAATATTATTGGAAAGTCTACCGCTGTTTTAATTAATTTGTTATTTTAGGAAATCAATATATATGTGTATCCCTAGCATTAAGGTTAGAGAATCACTCGATTATAGATTCTATTAATTAGAATAATATCTAGGATTATGAGTGATATACTTTCCTATTTAGTTAGAAGTTCTTTGTATATAAATAGGGTACCTATGTACAGTTTTATCTTAAGTCTTTTCAATTCAATACTTTGATTTCCTACACATTTGATACTAACAGATGTACTTACAGGAAATGAATTTCTCTTTTGTTTTGCATAATGGCAGGTGTCACAAATCAAATTTTCATTACTACAGATAGATGGATCTAACTTTTGTAGAAGTCTAATTCTAGGAAGGGATACATGTCCTAAACGAAAATGCCACAAGTCTATAGGATTCGACACAGTAAGACACTGATTAGAAGTGGAAAAAGGATGAGAATGAACATATTTGGAAGTATTGACTAGTCTGTAGAGGCCATGCTCTTGTCTACCCAAACCAATCATCCTCTAGCAGTTGAGATCCTGCACAACACAAAATTTATGGTGAAAAGTAACAAGACAGTTAAGAGATTTAGATAACTTGCTAACAGATATGAGGTCAAGTGAAAAATTGGGAACAAAGAGAGCATCTGTTAGTGTTAATGAAGAAATTTTAACATTGCCAATGTGTGTTACTGAAACAAGGTTACCATTTGGGAGTTTAACTAAGGTATTGCTAGTTGGTTTATATGTTTCAAAAAGAGAAAGAGAAGAGACAATATGATCTGTTGCTCCACTATCAAAAATCCAAGTTAAACTATGAGATGATTTAGTTATGGAACAAGTAGCAATGTGCATACCCTCTTTTTCAGGTAAAGGAGCAAAAATGGCATTAACAGATTTAGTATGATTGACTGGAGTAGAAGCTAGCTCACTGGATTTGATCATTGCAAGTATCTGATCATATTGGTCCTTAGTGAAGAGTGCTGGAGAAACCTCATCAACAATTCCAGGTTTGCTCATTATGTCAGAACTATCATAATTCTGAATCTCAGCTTGATTGACTCTGCTTGCAACCTTTGATCTTGGCTTATACCCGAGAGGGTAGCCATGTTTCTTGTAACATTTATCAACCGTGTGGCCTTGATAACCACAATGTATACAAACTGGTCTTCTGGTATTAGGATATTGTTGTTGCTGCTTCTTAAAGAAGGATGATTGTTGATTTCCAGTAGTGATAGCTTTGGTATGGAAGGCACTAGGTTCGATGGATCTTGAAGAACAAATAGAGTTGTTTTGCCTTTCTTGTTGAACTACCAAGGCAAAAACTTTGTTGAGTGGAGGAAGAGGATCTAAAAGCATGATCTGAGATCGTACAGTAGCAAAAGATTCATTCAACCCTTTCAAGAATCTAATTACTTGATCTTGCTGTTGATATCTTCTTGCAACCATTAGTGCCTCACAAGAACATTGGGGTTCACAAGTGCAAGAAGGGATGACTCTCAAATTCAACAATTCATCCCAAAGTATCTTAATCTGAGTGAAGTAGTCTGTTACACTCATAGATCCTTGTTGGAAAGAATAAATTTCTTCCTGTAAGTCAGAGATCCTAAAGGCATCACCTTGTGCAAATTTATCTTGAAGATCACTCCATACCTCCTTTGCTGTATCGAGCCAAATAACACTTTGGGCAATAGATTGTGAAACTAAATGAAGGAGCCATGACAGAACCATTGTATTGCATCTTTGCCACGCAGCAAAGGAAGGATCTGACTTTGCTGGAATCCTGATGGTGCCATCAACAAAACTAAATTTGTTCTTGGATAATAGTGCCATCTTCATGGATCTAAACCAACAATGGTAATTTGATCCATTCAATACGGGAGAAACCAAAACCAAACTTGGATTCTCATTTGCATGTGGAAAGAATGGACTAGAAGAGTCCTCTGTACTGTTAGCTGCATTAGAAGCTGAGTTAGATGGGTTGGCTGCAGTATTTACCATTGCCGAGAAAGAAGAAAAGAAAGTTTTCAAATGAATTCGAATGAATTCTTGCAAGCTCTGATACCATAACAAGAAATGAATCTTGAGAGAAAAAAGAATTACTGAATTATGGGAAAGAAGCTCATAGTTTTTCATTGATACATGAGTTTACATTTATACTAGTTATGTACAACTGTCACATAACTAACTAACTAACTAACTTGAAAATATAGTTACTTCTAACTAAGGTTGCTGCATCTTTACTAGAGCCTTCTATCTTTGCTGGAGGTTTTTGTGTATCTGATGTAGTCTGATGATTAACATCATCTGTTAGAATATCTATTCAATAATTGATGTACTTTATTTAGACAAAAGGAAAGTAATAGAAAAGCCCAAAATCATGTATTGTCATCTATTACTGTAGTTTTGTAATCGTTCTTCTGGTTTCTGTATGAAGACGTTTGTGGTGGTATCCTGTTCTCAACTCGGTTGTATATTTTGAAGTTTTGCATGGTGATTTTCTTTACAAAACTTGTTCAAATTTTGAGTTACTCCTTCAATGTTAAACATCTATTAAACAAAAAATTAGCCCGTATTTAAACTCCCTTTCAATTCCTTTGACACTTTTACCAAACTCGATGACAGGTACCTTACTTTAATGCCTGACGCCACCCGTTCCATGACACCTTCCTTTAAGGTAAGCATGCGCTGCTGTGTGTCTTGGCGTAGTTAATGTTCATTCGGCAAGGCAGGCAAGGACAGAGATGTTTCTATGTTTTTGGATGATTGGATCCACGCCTTTGATAGCCAGTTGGGCTTTCATGTAAAACCTAGAGCAGCTCATACCACAAGCGTTGAGAAGTCCTGGACCCTCGAAACTTCATAGGGTCTGTCTCTTCCGCTCTTATCTCACTACCAAATTTAACTATGCAGGTCCGTGCTATTCTTTTGGATCCTTCCTGCTCTGGATCTGGATCTGGTTCTTTTGCTGAGAGATTGGACCATTGGCTCCCATCTTATCCTGCGGGTAACTCGCTGATTCTCATACATATATATATATATATATATATATATATATATATATATATATATATATATCTGCTGCTGATTGCTTACATATTTCTGGTATGTTAAAATTCAGTATTTCTTTTTCTTTATTTTCAATGTCAATAATCTCTTTTTTTTATTTTTGAGTTAAATTAATACTGCTTTGGTGTTTTCTCATTGGACAGGTTTGCTTCCCTTCTTTCCCCTTCCATGTTAAATTGCATAAACTATGTCTGACCGATTCCGTTGATTATAGTTAAACCAAAGGCTTACGCGATTGAAATAAGAAAATAATTAGCAGTTAACATTTTCTGGCATTAGAAGATAGCCTCCCTGAGCTCAACTCCTTCAAGCGACCTAATTTCAAAAGGTCCTTGGAGTTAAAAATTTTCGTAGCTCGAATATAAGATATGAATTTGCAGATATTGTTTCGTTTTTCTGAATCGCATTAACTCGATTCACATCGAAGCTTACATTCATTATTGTCAATTAAAACTTTACCACCAACATAAGCGAGAAAAAAAACATACAAGACATATTACTAAACATATGCTTTCGATAATAACATCTGCATTTCATCATGAACAATCAACAGGAAAGGAAATTAAAAGCTCAAACACGCTGGGAATCCATCATAGGCCCCAATTATTTAATATCCAACAGCCATAACCATAGTTCAGATAAACTTTCCCACACTATCTCTCTCAAGCGATCTTGACCTGAATGGTCTTAGGTTTCTTAGGTTCAGGCGGTGGCAATTTCTCCACAGTGACAGTCAAAACCCCATATTGGCACACTGCAGAAATAGCATCAGTATTAGCATTCTCAGGCAGCACAAACTTCCTCATGAACTTGCCGACCCGCCTCTCCATTCTTACGTACTTGGCTCCTTCTTTCTCTTCCTCTCGCTTCCTCTCCCCGCAGATCAACAGCACATTGTCGCCCTCCACTTGCACCTTGATGTCCCCGGATTTCAGCCCCGGCATGTCGACGATGAACACATAAGACTTGGGGTACTCCTTAATGTCCGCTGGGGTAGCTGCCATAGCCTTGGCATCACGCACGTAAGTCCTTGACGGTGCGTTGGGAGTCTTCTCCGCGTCGTCGGTGAGGTCAATCATGTGTTGGAGGGTGTGCAGGAGTGGAGAATCGAAATCCATGACTCTCAAATCCATTTTTCTCTTTTTTTGCAGCAGGAAATTTTGCTAAGATTTGTATGAGTTTTTTAGCTTTCCGATGCTACCTTATACTCTGCCCTGGATACAGAGCATGAATCGTTTTGTGCATTTAGAAGGAAGTTTCGGGAGGAAAATGTCCGGAGTTTTCCAGAAGGTTTACATTGTTTCTCGAATGGTTTCCAGTTTCCAGAATGTTTGAAGATTCTTTAAATTCTTTATTTATTTATTTTTTTACTTTTGTTAGAGCGAGAGCGAGTAATTCGTACTTTATTTGACTTTTCTACAGGTTCTTTTTCCTCACAGTCAAATGCGAATTGGGTAAGAAATAAAAGTTAATTTAACCCTAATCCTCAATCCACGACCACAAATCTTAAACGACAAAACACTTACAGCCCTAAACCTTTAAACACAAACCCTTGACCCAACCATAAAGTCCAAAATCTTAACCTCGCACCATTAAGCTCAAAACCTTAGCCCAAACCTTAAATCCCAAATCCTTAGCCCAAAACCTATGTCCTAAACCTTAAATTTCTAAAAAAATGTGTCTTTTTCAATCAAAAGTGAAACAACCCTCCTCGAAAGAGCACATAATTTCTGAAAGTGCATTCGATATTTTATTTTCAAGCAAGGCATAGAGTGCTTGCCACTCATATAAGGCATTCAACTACCTTAATATTATTTTTAAACCAAAGTTTAAAAATCATGTTTAGTCAATCGACTGATCCCATCCCTAAGTTTCACTAATTAACTTCCCATTCATTTCTTGACTTGAAAACCTGCCAAAACTATTTAGTACCTTCTTTAACACTAGTTTTTTATTTCATTGAGTAAAATCATGTTTAGTCAGTTTTTTCGTTATATTTTGAAAATTTTCCAACAATACTTGCATTAAGCACTTCTGTGTGCACATATAGATCACTGATGACATCATATCTATTGTTTTGAATAAGTAGATCTTTCTCATGCTGGATATAATTAAGCATACAATCTAATTTAAGCTGATGAAGTTCTACATCCGGCTGGCCTCCGCTAGAGGTCAAAACTTAAAGTTCGTGCTTTTCTATAGCCTGAAGTACAATGGATACTAATACTGTGTCCCAATTGTTTTTAAGCAATCAGGTTGTTGATCTTCATACTTTACCATTTTTAGTGCTTGTCTAAGTGCATAAGCCCTGCTTCTAACGCAGATCAGGCAGCAATCCTGCATTTAACGTGTCCCAAATTTAATTCCTGTCAACTAAAATGATCCCTTGTCTGATCTGTCTTCTCGTCTGAAAGAACCATCACAACCAACATTCATGAATCTGCTGATGGTGGAGACTACCTATCTGGAGGGGTTCCCCTTGCCTGTTGGAGGTTTTCTGAGCTAATGATGTTCACATAAATGCATTTTGTAAAGGTCATTGTTTGCTTTAGTACACAGGTTACAGAGAGTATGAAACAGGGAGCCAATGATTTTCAATCAAAATAAAGGATTAGTTAAGAATGGAGGTATCAGTAATTAAGGTGAGTGAGAAGGCATGAGACTGTTGTATTGAAGAACTCCTTAGTGTGGATGGTGTACTGTTGCAAACAAGTTGAAGAAGAAATTTGGTAGGCAAGGCACTTCCAGGAAGCTATTGTAGATACCAAATTTTGTCCGAAATTGTAAATATATTTGGATTGAATCTCTTTCAGTCTTAGTAATTTGAGATTGAAATTTGCTTATTAATCAAATCGGTTTAATCATGCGCTTGAATTAATTTGTCAAAAACAGACTTTAAGTAAACTCGTGTTTGAGATTAATTAATTCAAGTATTGTGAAAATCGAATTTTATCTATCGAGATCAACTCCAAATTTGTTTTAAATAACCAGGCCTTTTTCTTTGATTTGTTATTATTAATTTTGGGCTTTGCTAAAACCCAAAATTTCATGGGCCCAAATAAATTGAAGTTGGGTTGTTAGATTTAAAGATCTAAGCCCATATGTCTTATTTTATTGTATTAAAATAAAAATTAATTAGTATTTTAAATATTTATTTTTTTTATTTATTATTAGATTATTTATAAAAAATAAAAAAATAAATAAAAAATAAAAAAAAAAGACGGAAGAGGTTGGTGTCGGCACCGGCCATATCCTTGAATCTTTTTAGCCGCCCTGCCATCTCCAGCAACTCCATTGACAAACCTCCATTTCAGATTGAAAGTCTTTTACAAATCAAATTTCAGAGATTTGATCCGTTTTTATTGACTAAAAATTCACATTGAGAAGCTGTTCGGAAAAGAAGAAGAAGAAAAGGGGGGATCGGTTCCAGGAAGATTACTGTTTCAAGATCCTAAAGTCTTTCCTCTATAGCTCTATACCTACACGGAAAAATCAAAATTTTCAAGCAAGCATTTAAGAATGCTCAGAGAAAACCAACTGAACAATGGATTATAGTCCCTGGTTTCAAAGATTTCATCTGATTTTTTGACTGAAAATTGCTTATAAATAAGCTTGAAGGAGGTCGGAGACAGGACAGAAAGAAAAAAAAAACACAAAAGAAAGATACAGAAAAACACCCAAAGAGCATAGATCAAAAAAAAAAAAATCTCAATCTCAGCTCAAAAATCAAGAACCCAAAAACACAATCTGAGATAATTGAAATAGCAAAACACTGTAAAAAAAAAAGAGGGAAAAGAACAGGGGCAGAACCGACGAAGCAATTGCGCTCAGAGGAGATCTCACGGAGACTGCTAGCAGCAAAGAAGAGGTGATGGCACTGCTGTGGCTGACCGCCGGTTGACCTGCGAAAAACGAGAGGCCCGATCAAAAAGGAAAAACGAAAGAGAAAGGAGGAGAAATTTTACTCAACCCAACGCTGTGAGCATCCTGCCTTCATCGATTGCATTTCATTTTTTTTAACGTTGTTTTGGCTGTTCCGGATGGCTTTTTCTGATGAGATATTGTTTTTTTAGATATGATAATATGGGCTAGGGCTTAATAATAATTTTGGCCAGTTATATGTGTTAACATAAGGCAATGAATTTAAATAGGCTTAGTTTATTTTGAGTAATATTTTCATTTTGGGCTTAAAATGAGTGGAGTTTGCTGCCCATAATTTTTTTTTAAAAAAATATATAATTGTGCTATATTTATTTGGACTCTTTACGTACATGTTGGAAATTAAGCTTACCATGTGTTGTGACTTGTTTTTTTGTAATTGATGTTTACGGTACATGTGCTTACCATGTGTTGTGACTTGCTTTTTTTTTAATTGATGTTTACGGTACATGTGCTTTTTAAATACTAATTTTTAACCAAAAAAAGAGAAACGATTTTGGCACTCCAAATATAGGTGACTATTAATTTAATAAACACTAGCTTACAACTTAATATAGATTTTATAGCAAGAATAAATTTATAAATAAAAAGATTTTCAGAGAAAATTGTAAAAGAAAGCTTTTGAATAATAATAATAATAATAATAATAATTTACTAGTATACAATGTTTTAAAACTTTGAAGTGAAAAATGAGCATGTTTTAAATTTGATCAAAGTGTTGAAAATTTTGGATAAAAAAAATTAATAACTTTAATTCTCTACGTTCAATCAAAGTGTTGAAGAATGTAGAAATATTTTCACCATATTCCTACTTATGAATATTAAATAAAACGTTAGTAAATTAGTCTAATTAAAATAAAAAATTAATTGCAAGAACAATAATGATGAATAATTCAAAATAAAAAAATTGCTTTGGACATAATTTGCTTAGAAATGAAAGAGGTTCATGTATAGTAGATTAAAATAAATCATTAATTAAAAATAATTTTTCAAATTTGACCAAAGTGTTGGAAAATTTGGAACAAAAATTAACAAATTTAATCCTCTACATTCAATCAAAGTGTTAAAAAAAATCACTAAGACTTATAAAGGTTAAATAAAAATATAGTGAACTCAAAATTAAAAAAAAAGAGTGACAATAATGAATAATCCTTAAATCAACAATAAATGAAACTCCAACTAGAATAAAATTTTGCAAGTGTGTGATATTCATAAAATTCTAGGCATGAAGATGTTCCTTCAAAATTTGACCAAAGCGTTGGAAAATTTGAAGGAATAATTTTAATATCAAAGTTTTATTTATAAAAAATAACAATAAAAAATGAAATTTAATAGTAAATTTTAATTAAATCCTTTAATAAATATTTAATCCGATGACGGAGCCTCTTTAAGGAAACGAGTGTGTTTCCTTAAAAGGTGAGGAAATTTTCTTAAGCACTCGATCAAAGTGTTGGAGGGTACTTTATGAAATTTTTCAATATTTAAATAATTAAAAAAAAATATAAAATAAATTAGCTAAAAACTATGAAGATAAATTTTAATAAAATAAAAAAACCGACAACGGAGCCTCTTCACAAGGATGAGTGTGTCCTGTGAATACTCTTGAGGTAACAAATTTTCCTTGGAAATTCGATCAAAGTGTTGGAGAATATCCTAAGGAAAAGAAAATTTAATTAAGAATAAAAGACCATTTAAATCAAGATTGTCAAAAATAAAACATGATTAATTGGTACCGTCCATTGGACGGGCGTTGTGGGGGTGCTAATACCTTCCTCACACGTAACCGTACTCCCGAACCCAAATTTTGGAACATAGATCAATGCACTTATCCTTAGTTTTAAATAGGTGACCAATCACACCTAGGTTAAAATTGATTGGTGGCGACTCCATAACCTTACGTCTAGCGATTAGATCCTCGGATGAAAATCGTTACGACAGCTTGGCGACTCCACTAAGGACTTTGAGAGTCGAACCAGTAATTAATCATGTGACGTTTTAAGCCTTGGTTTAATGGTCTTAATTGGTGATAATGTTGTTTGCTTTTGAATTTTATTAATTGTGTTATTTTTTATACTTGGTATATTATCATTCATGAATTATTGGGGCATCTAAGATGAGGGTTATATGTTGGTATGTTCCTTCACACACACAACACGTGCATTTGCATGCATAAGCTCTAAGTCCCGAGCTTTGTCCTCTTTAGGAGGGAGTGAGTAGCTACATTCTCGTGAGGTAGTAACCTCCGCATGGACTAGCGAATAACTCCCACTCAAATTGAACCCTTTCCGTTTGAGCCTGATGGGCGAGAATCGGGGTGCCCTACTAGTCCTATATGGACGTCAGTGAGGAACAATTTGGGAACCTGTTAGCCAAATGATAAAACCTGAACCATGCATATAGAAAAACCTAAGGTACCAACCTTTAGTTAGAATTATGCCAAAACCTTTAAGAACCTGAAGTTAGAAACACATGAAGAAGTGTGGTATTCGCATGTATGGGTGTTCATTTTCTTTTTGAAAATAATATATTCATATACTTTACATACTTTAATTCATATGCACTCATGTTAATAGATATTGTCACGAGAAGTAGTTGCTGCATGGCTAACTCTACATCCATGGAAAGTCAACCATCTCTCGAGTCCCTAGAGGAACCTTGCATCAGTCTGAAAACTAGATCAAAAGTAGCTCAGCATAAGAATGGAGACTGTTTACCAGCAAATTACATGTCTACTCTCCCAGAAAAAGTCTACCTCGACCTCAGGCAGAACAATTTAGAAGACTTGGGAAATATCTGGAAACAATGGGATTACCAAAGGAGGGAAGCTTTCCAAAGGAAATATGGGCACCTAGCACTTCTCTTGCCAGTGATCATTGATAACCAGCTCCTCAAAGCCATGACACAGTTTTGGGACCCTTCTTATAGGTGCTTTGTCTTTAATGAAGTGGACATGGTACCAACAATAGAGGAGTACTCTGCATTACTTTGTTTTAATATCTCAAAGACAGATCAAGATAAAGTTTACTGGAAAAACAAGAAGACCGGCTACCGTAAAAAGCTTGCCATGATGATGGGATTAGAGGTACAAGTCATTGATGCTCAAATCAGAACTAAAGGTGAAAATACTTGCTTTTCTTGGACTTTCTTACGAGATTTCATCTGCAAGCATCTTGATGATGACCAGGGTATGAGATTGTTTGCCTTAGCCCTCTATGGTATGTTGGTATTCCCAAAGGTCATAGGTAGCATTGATGTCGCTGTAGTAGACTTCTTTGAGCAAGTCGAACATAATGTCAATCCTACCCCAGCAATCTTAGCTGAAACTATCAGATCCTTAAGTTTTTGTCGGCGAAAAGGAGAAGGACGCTTCATTGGATGTGCACAACTATTAACTATTTGGGCAAAAAGTCATTTTGAATGCAACGGGGGCAAGTTCTGCAAGCCGTTCATGTCTTTTCGGGTCCCTATTAAGGAGTTTTGTGAGAATAGTTGGCCTCAGCAAAAAACTAGAGATGAGTGGGTACCATTCTTCCAAAGCCTCACTAGTAGTGGGTTAATATGGAGAGCTCTTTGGATGCCGTTTGATTCAGTGTTATATAGTTGTGGAGATGAATTCTGGGTACCTCTCTTGGGTTTATGGGGAGCAGTTAGTTACTCTCCTGTCATGGTGAGGCGTCAGTTTGGATATGAGCAGTTTGTCCCAGCAACCTTCGACCTTAATAAAATAGAGTTCTCATACACAGAGACCGATGCATCAATGAAGATTGCAAAAGCTATTCAAGCATGGAAGCATACCAATAGGTTGGATGGAGGGAGACGTACTGATTTTTCATCCCCAGAATACTTCGTGTGGCATACAAGGCGAGGAAAGGATGTGGTCATTCCTCAAGTGAGCATACCCACTTGTCCCGTGAAACCAGTGTTTCAAGATCCAGTAATAGAGATAGAAAGGGCAAAGCGAAAACTTCAAGAAGAGAAAAATAAGCTGGAATGTGAAAACAAAAGACTCAAACATGAGATGCAAATTAATTCAGAGCATTGGAGCAAGAGGATCCAAGAAGAGCGCAATGAATGGAGGACACTATTAAAGGATATGAATGGTACAATCTCATCCACCACTGCTGAATTGGGTCGTATACAAAGGGAAAATGAACAACTCCAAGCAAAAAGTCAAAACAATCTTGAGTACAAGCAACTTGAAAGTGAAAGGGCTCATATGGAAGCACAAATGCAAACGATGGGAAAAATGCTATCAGAATCTCAAAGCCATGTCATAGCACTCCAAGAAGAAGTTGACGACCTGCGAGTCTTGGCTGATGAACGCGAGGAATGGATACGTGCTCATTTTTTGCAACAACAGCATCTGAAGCATTTATTCGAGCAAATTAGCATGGCTGCCAGAAAAGCTGAGGAAATGGAGGAAAGGGTGCGAGACCTAAAGCCAGGAGTGAGTCCAATTACTGAGCATGGTCATCGTTTGTCAGAATTCCTAGATGAAGCACAGGACCATTATCTGCAGGTTATGAGCTTCTTGAGGAAACCAAGGGCTTAGAGATTAGACTTTTCATGGATGTAGTTTGGACTTTTGTTGTAAAATAACTTCTAAAGTCTAATGAAAGAACCTTTTGTTAGTTATGTGGCAAATACTTCCCCATTTCATTCATTCATGCATTCTTTAGTAAAACATTAGCATGCATAAATGACTTTGTTTAAAAACTAAAATAAACATGCCCTAATTCCAGAAGTTTTGGGTAATAAAGGTGTAAAGATAGCTCAACAAGCGAGAATTGCTAATCATCCATACAACACTCATCTACAATCTAGGAATATGGAAAACGAACAACAAATGAGGATAGACAGAATGGAGAAAGCACAAGAAGAAATGAGAGGGAAAATAGTTGAGATGCAAGAAGATATGAGGAAGCAAATGGTTGAAATGATGGAATTAATGAGAGGGATGACCAAAGGCAAAAATGTGGAGGAAACTTCTACAGCTAGAGAAGATGTGCATAATCAAGGAGATGGGCAAGAGGAGCCATTGTACCCTCCAAGATTTACCCCAACACATGTTCAACCTGGCCAAGAAGGCTACCAACGAGTGATGCCGCCCCAGGGTGGTCGGCCTTATGCTTTTAGTGGGGTAAACCCACCAATGGGCCAATCTAATCAAGGGCAACTGGGATCAGGCCCTGGAGGCAATCCTACAGATGGTCGACCTTATGCTTTTAGTGGGGTAAACCCACCAATGGGCCAATCTAACCAAGGGCAACTGGGATCAGGCCCTGGAGGCAATCCTGCAGATCCTATTTTTGTTCCAAATCTTGATGACCCTAGTGAACAAGAAAAATTGAGAAAGGCAATCCCCGAAGTTGGTTCTGGAGTGGGGATAGAACATAAATATGACCTCCTGGAAGAAAGGCTTAGAGCAGTAGAAGGTAAGGACACATTTGGTAGAATTGATGCAGGAGAACTCAGCCTAGTGTCTGACCTAGTGTTCCCCCCAAAATTTAAGACTCCTGACTTTGAAAAGTATGGTGGAACAACATGTCCATCAGCCCACATCACAATGTTCGTCCGGAAGATGGCAGGGTATACTCACAATGATAAGTTGTTGATCCATTGTTTTCAGGATAGCCTTACTGGATCCGCTGCAAGGTGGTATGTCCAGTTAGACGGGAACCATATACATTCATGGAAAGATCTCGCTAGGGCATTTATGGCTCAGTATCAGCATGTGGTGGATACAGCTCCCGATAGGATGACACTCCAAAATATGGAAAAGAAAGCCAGTGAGCCTTTCAAAGAATACGCCCGGCGATGGAGAGATGTAGCTTCTCAAGTGCAACCACCTATTACTGAAAAGGAGACAACTATGTTGTTTATTAGTACCCTCCGGGAACCCTATTATGGTAAGTTGATTGGAAGTGCCACAAAAAGTTTTGCTGACATGGTAATATCTGGGGAAATGATTGAAAATGCCATAAAGAATGGTTAGATAGAGGTACCCGATAGTGGAGGATCCAAGAAGGGTGCAACATTCAAAAGAAAAGAAGGTGATGTCCACGCTATGACTGTTGGAGGCCAACCGCCTAGAAACCCTACCCCATATTCTCCTTACCCAATTTATCCACCTTATTACCCACCTGCAAACAATGTCACAGTAGGACCATACCCATACCAATCAATTTCAAGACCAACATATACCCCCAATTATCGGCCGAGAGCTCCCAATTCACCAATCACATCCACATTAGCTCAACGACCTCCACTTGCCAACCAGCTAGATGACAATCAGAGAAGGCAAAAATCCAGTCGAAATAGGCAACATTTTGATCCAATTCCTATGAACTACACATACCTTTTGCCTCAATTAATCGAAAACCACTTTCTTGCACCAGTTTATATAGAACCTCTTAAACCTCCCTACCCTGCGTGGTATGATTCAAATGCCCATTGTGATTATCACTACGGGATTACAGGTCATTCAACAGAAAATTACACTGCTTTGAAACACAAAGTTCAAACTCTTATTAAGGCAGGAATATTGAATTTTGGGAAGAAGGGAGAACCAAGTGTAAGCAAAAACCCACTCCCCGATCATGAGGAGGGTAAAATAAATGCCATAGTTGAAGAAAAGGATCGTTTGATCAAGAAAAGCGCTTATGAGGTTAAAACGCCAATGAAGGTGGTGTTTGACGCAATGGTCAAGGCAAAACTAATCCAGGTAGATAATGAAAAGATGCCTAAACAGGGAAAGTTTTGTGAGTTCCATAAGAATGTGGGGCATGAAATCCAGAATTGTCAAGAGTTTCGCCAAAAGGTGCAAGGCTTGATGGATGAGGGTATTGCAGAATTTTATGAAGAAGTGAAAATAGAATCAGTCAATGTCATCGGAAAAGAAACAGGTCCCGTTCGGTGGAAACCATTGACTATCTATTATGAGGATAAGAATGAGCCTATAATTGATTCCAAGCCTAAATTTCAACTGCCAAAGATAACCATTGAGGTTCCAAGTCCTTTTCCATACAAGAATAGTCAGGCAGTCCCATGGAACTACAATTGCAATATCGCCACTCAAGGGTCAGTTAGTATTCCTTTGGCCACCACAACAAACACTACAGCTGCAGTGGATATAACAGGCACCGGAGGAATCACCCGAAGTGGGAGATGTTACACGCCTTAAATGTTGAAGAAAAATCAAAAAGGAAAGGCTAAAGAGGGAGAAGATGAAGAAAGTAACAGAGAAATCCCTTTCGAGGGTGAAGAAAAAGAATTCAGGGAACAACGAAGCAAACCAGTGTCTGAGAAAGAAGCTTCAGAGTTCTTGAAATTCATCAAGCACAGTGAGTTCAATATAGTAGATCAGTTAAATCGTACGCCAGCGCGCATCACTCTGCTTTCTCTATTACTGAATTCAGAACCCCACCGGGAAGCTCTTCTACGAGTGCTCAATCAAGCATATGTACCTCATGATGTGTCAGTAGAAAAGATTGATCGACTTGTTGGAAATATCGTGGCAGACAATTTTATATCCTTCAGTGATGACGAAATTCCGTCTAATGGGAGAGGAAGTTACAAAGCCTTGCATATTACTACCACTTGCAAAGACTACATCCTACCTAGAGTCCTAATCGACAATGGCTCAGCTCTAAATGTTATGCCTCTAAGAACTCTGTCAAAATTACCTGTGGATGAGTCGCACATGAGGAAAAGTCATATGGTAGTAAAAGCATTTGATGGTACACGTCGAGAAGTAACAGGGACTATAGAAATTCCAATTCAAATTGGCCCCAGTGTCTACAATATGGAATTTCAAGTCATGGACATTAATCCTGCATATAATTGCCTCCTTGGGCGTCCATGGATACATTCAGCTGGAGCAGTCCCCTCGACTTTACACCAAATAGTCAAATTTATAATAGATGGAAAAGTGGTAGGTGTAGTTGGAGAAGAAGATATGATTGCTACAGTTTCCTCCACTGCCCCATATATCGAGGTGAATGAGAATGCACCAGAATGTTCTTTCAGATCCTTGGAATTTGTAAATGCTACATACATAGGAGAAGGATCTAAGATACCAATGCCACAGTTGTCCAGTGCCACAATGTCGGGAATTCAACAGACTGTTGGGAAAGGGTGTTATGCTGGAGCAGGATTAGGAAAGAACTTGCAAGGGATAAAATGAGCTTTGACAGCAAAGGTGAAAGATGATAGATTTGGTCTTGGCTACAAGCCAACTGGGCTAGAGAGGAGAAAGTTTTTGGAAAAGAAAAGGGAAAGAAGAATGGCTAGATTTAAAGAGGTCGATGAGGAAAATGAGCCGATGATGTTTCCTCCTCTAGAGGATGTCTTTCACTCTGTGGGATACATTTATCCAGACCTAGTAAAGGCTAACAAGGATGAGCTTGTTAAGGAATTCGAGAATTTGTCTATCCAGATGATAAACACAGATAAAGAAGAGGCCCTAAGAAGTTCGGAAGTGCGCCCTTGCCCGCCAGGCTTTCAGCTGAGGAATTGGCATTACATCGATCTTCCTGTTATCACTAAATCTCTGCCAAAGTAATTCAATAAGTAAAGCCTGATTTCCCCTGCCCAAGGGTATCAAGGTCTCTTATGTAGGGCTATTTCTATTTCAATAAAATCTGGCCTTTTGTCATACCTTTTTTCCATGTGAATTCTTTCATTTGCATCTTTTCTGCCCATGCATATTCGAGTCCATCTACATTTTGCCAACTTTTGCCCCATATGCAGGTACCCAAACAATGAATATGAAGGCCATTGTGATGATATTCCGAAACCTGATTTTGAAAGAACTGTTTGTGCTGGTGAATTTAATGAAGAAGAGGGTATTGATGATGATACATTGCCTCCTGAGCTTACAAGATTGGTGGAACAAGAAGAAAAGCAAATTATACCCCATCAAGAACCCATTGAGACCTTAAATTTGGGAAGTGACGAAGTAAGAAAAGAGGTTAAAATCGGCACATTTCTATCATCATCCATAAGGAAAGAGCTGATAAGCTTACTCCATGAGTATGCCGATGTGTTCGCATGGTCGTATCAGGACATGCCGGGTCTAAAGTCTGATATTGTGGTTCATAAGCTACCAGTAAGACCAGAATGCAAGCCAATTCAGCAAAAGTTGAGGAGAATGAAGCCTGAAATGTTGCTAAAAATCAAAGAAGAAGTCAAGAAGCAGTTTGATGCAGGATTCTTAGAGGTGGCAAAATATCCTGAATGGGTAGCAAATATTGTTCCAGTTCCTAAAAAAGATGGAAAGGTGCGAATGTGTGTGGATTATCGTGATCTAAATAGGGCCAGTCCAAAAGACAATTTTCCCCTGCCACATATTGATACCCTAGTCGACAACACAGCTGGACATTCTTTATTTTCTTTTATGGATGGTTTCTCGGGTTATAATCAAATCAAAATGGCGCCTGAGGATATGGAAAAGACCACTTTTGTGACTATGTGGGGAACATTTTGTTACAAGGTCATGCCATTTGGGTTGAAAAATGCCGGTGCAACTTACCAGAGAGCTATGGTAACCTTGTTTCATGACATGATGCATAAGGAGATAGAAGTCTATGTTGATGATATGATCGCGAAGTCCCAAAAAGAAGAAAATCATGTTGCCAACCTTAAAAGGTTATTTGAAAGGTTGAGAAAATTCCAACTTAAGCTCAACCCGGCCAAATGTACTTTCGGAGTGACATCAGGGAAGCTATTGGGATTTGTAGTCAGTGAATGAGGTATAGAAGTGGATCCCGATAAAATACATGCCATCCAGAATTTATCACCGCCTCGTACCTAAAAGGAAGTAAGAGGATTCTTAGGAAGATTGAATTACATCGCACGCTTCATCTCCCAACTCACTGCTAAGTGTGATCCAATCTTCAAACTCCTCCGAAAACGGGACCCAGGAGAATGGAATGACGAATGCCAAATAGCATTTGATAAGGTTAAAGAGTACCTTTCGAATCCTCCTGTGTTAGTGCCACCTGTGCCAGGGAGACCCCTCATTTTGTATGTAACAGTGCATGAAAATTCCATGGGATGTGTGCTGGGGCAACATGATGAAACTGGGAGAAAAGAGCGGGCTATCTATTATTTAAGCAAGAAGTTCACTGACTATGAAGCCAGATATTCTTCGTTGGAGAAGATGTGTTGCGCCATGGCTTGGATAGCTTGTAGATTAAGACAGTACATGCTTTATCATACTACATGGCTAATTTCAAAATTGGACCCTATTAAGTATATCTTCGAGAAACCTTCATTATCCGAGAAGATAGCAAGGTGGCAAGTGTTGCTTTCCGAGTATGACATTGTCTATATGACTCAAAAGGCCATTAAAGGTAGTACGATTGCTGATTTCCTCGCAGATCAAGCTGAAGAAAAGTATGAACCAATGGATTTTGATTTCCCTGATGAGGATTTAATGGTCATATCACAAATAAATGTTGAAGGTTCTGCAGAAGAACTTGCTTGGAAAATGTACTTTGATGGGGCATCTAATGCTTTCGGGCACGGTGTTGGGGCAGTTTTAATATCCCCTGAAGGAGATTGTTGTCCATTCACTGCAAAATTGGACTTTGACTGCACCAATAATATGGCAGAATATGAGGCTTGTATCATGGGGCTCCGAGCTGCAATCGACAAAGGTGTTAAAGTACTGGAAGTATATGGAGATTCAGCCTTGGTAATTTATCAATTGCGAGGTGAATGGGAAACAAGAGATTCAAAATTGGTCCAGTATTATGAGTTTGTGACCGATCTAGTTAAACATTTCAAGAAAATTTGTTTTAAGCATTTGCCTCGAGAAGAAAACCAAATGGCTGATGCATTGGCTACTTTGGCTGCGATGTTTAAAGTAAATTCAGGTGCTAAAATTTGTCCCATCAAGATGAGCATACATGGATCACCAGCACATTGCTCAAATGTAGAAGAAGAGATAGATGGGAAACCATGGTATCATGATATATTGCAATATATAAAGCATCACCAGTATCCAGAAGGGGTATCAGAAAATGACAAGAGGACTTTGAGAAGAATGGCCATAGAATTCTTCTTGGATGGTGAAATTTTGTACAAAAAGGGGAAAGATCAAGTGTTGCTAAGGTGTGTGGATGCCATAGAGGCCAAAAGGATACTCAAAGAAATTCACGAAGGTGTTTGTGGATCTCATGCAAATGGTCACATGATGGCTCGACAAATTATGAGGGCTGGATATTATTGGATGACAATGGAAAGTGATTGCATCAACTTTGCTCGAAGTTGTCATAAATGTCAAATATATGCCAGTAAGATAAATGCCCCTCCCAAATCCTTACAGGTCATGACAACTCCTTGGCCATTTTCTACATGGGGAATAGATGTGATTGGACCAATTACCCCTAAAGCTTCAAATGGACACCGCTTCATTTTGGTAATGATTGATTACTTCACGAAGTGGGTGGAAGCAGCATCTTATGCTAGTGTGACAAAGTCTGTAGTGTGCAAGTTTTTCAAGAAAGAGATAATTTGCCGGTATGGGCTACCAGAAAGGATCATTTCAGACAATGCTCTGAATTTCAATAATAAGTTGATTGCGGAAGCATGTGCCCAATTTCATATTAAGCATCACAATTCAGCACCTTATCGTCCAAAAATGAATGGAGCTGTCGAAGCTGCAAATAAAAATCTCAAGAAGATCATTCAGAAGATGACAGATACGTATAAAGATTGGCATGTGAAGTTGCCTTTTGCTCTGCACGCTTACCGTACATCGGTTCGCACATCCACAGGAGCCACCCCGTTTTCATTAGTGTATGGGATGGAGGCAGTTTTGCCTATTGAAGTGGAAATTCCTTCTTTGCGTGTCCTTATGGAAGTTGAATTGGACGAAGCTGAATGGGTCCGAGCCCGGTATGAGCAATTGAACCTTATTGAGGAAAAAAGACTCAAAGTGCTATGTCATGGGCAATTGTATCAGAAGAGGATGATGCGAGCACATGAAGAGAAGGTTCGTCCCAGAAATTTTCGGGAAGGGGATTTAGTTTTGAAAAAGATTCTACCCAATATTCCTGACCCGCGGGGTAAATGGACTCCAAATTGGGAAGGCCCTTTTGTAGTAAGAAAAGCATTCTCAGGAGGAGCATTGATTTTGGCAGAAATGGATGGAAGAGACCTTCCCAATCCAATAAATGCTGATGCAGTAAAGAAGTATTATGCATAAAAAAAACAAAAAAAAACAAAAAAACAAAAAAACAAAAAAAAAAGAAAAAAATATATATATAAGGAGGGGTTCAAGGCGAAAACCCAAAAGGGCGATTTGAACCCAAATGGGAATGTTTGAGTTGAAAACTCGAAAACGGGCAACTTAGGCAGAAAGCAATGGTGCATGAGGTTGGTAGCCAAATATCTCACATGCTCATAAGCAAAGAGGGGCAGAGTTCAGTCTGAGGTATTCTTTGAAGCTTAAAGCCATCGGCTAGACAGTGAGATCAAAAGAAAGTTTTTGGATTAATTCACAATGATCAGAATAATTATTGTAAGGGCATCCTCGTGTGGAACTTTGATCAACCATTTCATTGTATCTGTTTAAATTGCCTTCCATTTGAATAAGAACACATTCCTCCTTTGTCGTCTTAACACTCATCTTCATTTACCCATCTTTGGAAAGAAATTCACAATTACAGTATATCTCATAGTGCATAAAATTATGAAAGCATAAGAAGATCCACTTACTTTTCGAATTACTTAAAAGAGATTTAACAATAACAAGAGTGAGATGTAAATGAGAAAAAATATGATGGTACCGGCTAAATGATGATTAAAGGAAGTTTGAGATTAAGTGATGAGACCGAGCTGGCATAACACAGGATTAAGAAAGTATGAATGCAAAGGTTGAAGGTCATCTTGGGAGAATGATGAAAAGAAAAGGAAAAGAAGAGAAAGGAAAAAGGGCATGAGATTGTGAAACTCGGAATTAAAATTTATCTCATAATAGGTGTTGCATCCCTTTAAGAAGCATACACATTTTATATACACATCCCCAAAAATTGTGCAATACATTTCATTAATCATTTGTGACATCATCCCTATGAGAATATTTGCATCACGATAATGCAATAGTACATGTGAATAAAAACCCCTTGGGTAGGATTTGGGTATATAACTAGCCAGACATAGAGTTACCTTTAGATAGGAAAGAGGTTAAACTATGATCAATCAAGAACCTTCTACGAATATCAGTTTATTTTTCATAAGTCGTGAGCCTCTTGAAAGAGAGGAGCTCTGTTTATTTTTCAAAAGTCGTGAGCCTCTTGAAAGAGAGGAGCCCAGTTTATTTTTCAAAAGTCGTGAGCCTCTTGAAAGAGAGGAGCTCTGTTTATTTTTCAAAGTCGTGTGCCTCTTGAAAAAGAGGAGCCCAGTTTATTTTTCAAAGTCGTGAGCCTCTTGAAAAAGAGGAGCCTAATTTATTTTTAAAAGTCGTGAGCCTCTTGAAAAAGAGGAGCCTAATTTAGTTTTCAAAAGTCGTGAGCCTCTTGAAAGAGAGGAGCCCAGTTTATTTTTCAAAAGTCGTGAGCCTCTTGAAAGAGAGGAGCCCAGTTTATTTTCAAAAGTCGTGAGCCTCTTGAAAAAGAGGAGCCTAATTTAGTTTTCAAAAGTCGTGAGCCTCTTGAAAGAGAGGAGCCCAGTTTATTTTCAAAAGTCGTGAGCCTCTTGAAAGAGAGGAGCCCAGTTTATTTTCAAAGTCGTGAGCCTCTTGAAAGAGAGGAGCCCAGTTTATTTTTCAAAGTCGTAGGCCTCTTGAAAGAGAGGAGCCCAGTTTATTTTTCAAAGTCACATGCCTCTTGAGAGAGGAGCCAAATTAAATTGAAGAGCTTTTGGTAAGAAGACAATTGTTAAATTTAAATCTTTTGTTAAAATTATAAAAAAAATTATAAAAAAAATGAAAACAAAAAAAATAGGTCATAAACCGGACAAAATTGTTATCTATTGTCTTTGCCCTATTCCTGACTCTCAGCAATGTGCAAAGAGGGGCAGCTGTAGATACCAAATTTTGTCCAAAATTGTAAATATATTTGGATTGAATCTCTTTCAGTCTTAGTAATTTGAGATTGAAATTTGCTTATTAATCAAATCGGTTTAATCATGCGCTTGAATTAATTTGTCAAAAACAGACTTTAAGTAAACTCGTGTTTGAGATTAATTAATTCAAGTATTGTGAAAATCGAATTTTATCTATCGAGATCAACTCCAAATTTGTTTTAAATAACCGGGCCTTTTTCTTTGATTTGTTATTATTAATTTTGGGCTTTGCTAAAACCCAAAATTTCATGGGCCCAAATAAATTGAAGTTGGGTTGTTAGATTTAAAGATCTAAGCCCATATGTCTTATTTTATTGTATTAAAATAAAAATTAATTAGTATTTTAAATATTTATTTTTTTATTTATTATTAGATTATTTATAAAAAATAAAAAATAAAAAAATAAATAAAAAATAAAAAAAAAGACGGAAGAGGTTGGTGTCGGCACCGGCCATATCCTTGAATCTTTTTAGCCGCCCTGCCATCTCCAGCAACTCCATTGACAAACCTCCATTTCATATTGAAAGTCTTTTACAAATCAAATTTCAGAGATTTGATCCGTTTTTATTGACTAAAAATTCACAATGAGAAGCTGTTCGGAAAAGAAGAAGAAAAGGGGGGATCGGTTCCGGGAAGATTACTGTTTCAAGATCCTAAAGTCTTTCCTCTATAGCTCTATACCTACACGGAAGAATCAAAATTTTCAAGCAAGCATTTAAGAATGCTCAGAGAAAACCAACTGAACAATGGATTATAGTCCCTGGTTTCAAAGATTTCATCTGATTTTTTGACTAAAAATTGCTTATAAATAAGCTTGAAGGAGGTCGGAGACAGGACAGAAAGAAAAAAAAAACACAAAAGAAAGATACAGAAAAACACCCAAAGAGCATAGATCAAAAAAAAAAATCTCAATCTCAGCTCAAAAATCAAGAACCCAAAAACACAATCTAAGATAATTGCAATAGCAAAACACTGTAAAAAAAAAGAGGGAAAAGAACAGGGGCAGAACCGACGAAGTAATTGCGCTCAGAGGAGATCTCACGGAGACTGCTAGCAGCAAAGAAGAGGTGATGGCACTGCTGCGGCTGACCGCCGGTTGACCTGCGAAAAACGAGAGGCCCGATCAAAAAGGAAAAACGAAAGAGAAAGGAGGAGAAATTTTACTCAACCCAACGCTGTGAGCATCCTGCCTTCATCGATTGCATTTCATTTTTTTTAACGTTGTTTTGGCTGTTCCGGATGGCTTTTTCTGATGAGATATTGTTTTTTTAGATATGATAATATGGGCTAGGGCTTAATAATAATTTTGGCCAGTTATATGTGTTAACATAAGGCAATGAATTTAAATAGGCTTAGTTTATTTGGAGTAATATTTTCATTTTGGGCTTAAAATGAGTGGAGTTTGCTGCCCATAATTTTTTTTTAAAAAAATATATAATTGGGCTATATTTATTTGGACTCTTTACGTACATGTTGGAAATTAAGCTTACCATGTGTTGTGACTTGTTTTTTTGTAATTGATGTTTACGGTACATGTGCTTACCATGTGTTGTGACTTGCTTTTTTTTAATTGATGTTTACGGTACATGTGCTTTTTAAATACTAATTTTTAACCAAAAAAAGAGAAACGATTTTGGCACTCCAAATATAGGTGACTATTAATTTAATAAACACTAGCTTACAACTTAATATAGATTTTATAGCAAGAATAAATTTATAAATAAAAAGATTTTCAGAGAAAATTGTAAAAGAAAGCTTTTGAATAATAATAATAATAATAATAATTTACTAGTATACAATGTTTTAAAACTTTGAAGTGAAAAATGAGCATGTTTTAAATTTGATCAAAATGTTGAAAATTTTGGATAAAAAAAATTAATAACTTTAATTCTCTACGTTCAATCAAAGTGTTGAAGAATGTAGAAATATTTTCACCATATTCCTACTTATGAATATTAAATAAAACGTTAGTAAATTAGTCTAATTAAAATAAAAAATTAATTGCAAGGACAATAATGATGAATAATTCAAAATAAAAAAATTGCTTTGGACATAATTTGCTTAGAAATGAAAGAGGTTCATGTATAGTAGATTAAAATAAATCATTAATTAAAAATAATTTTTCAAATTTGACCAAAGTGTTGGAAAATTTGGAACAAAAATTAACAAATTTAATCCTCTACATTCAATCAAAGTGTTAAAAAAAAATCACTAAGACTTATAAAGGTTAAATAAAAATATAGTGAACTCAAAATTAAAAAAAAGAGCGACAATAATGAATAATCCTTAAATCAACAATAAATGAAACTCCAACTAGAATAAAATTTTGCAAGTGTGTGATATTCATAAAATTCTAGGCATGAAGATGTTCCTTCAAAATTTGACCAAAGCGTTGGAAAATTTGAAGGAATAATTTTAATATCAAAGTTTTATTTATAAAAAATAACAATAAAAAATGAAATTTAATAGTAAATTTTAATTAAATCCTTTAATAAATATTTAATCTGATGACGGAGCCTCTTTAAGGAAACGAGTGTGTTTCCTTAAAAGGTGAGGAAATTTTCTTAAGCACTCGATCAAAGTGTTGGAGGGTACTTTATGAAATTTTTCAATATTTAAATAATTAAAAAAATATATAAAATAAATTAGCTAAAAACTATGAAGATAAATTTTAATAAAATAAAAAAACCGACAACGGAGCCTCTTCACAAGGATGAGTGTGTCCTGTGAATACTCTTGAGGTAACAAATTTTCCTTGGAAATTCGATCAAAGTGTTGGAGAATATCCTAAGGAAAAGAAAATTTAATTAAGAATAAAAGACCATTTAAATCAAGATTGTCAAAAATAAAACATGATTAATTGGTACCGTCCATTGGACGGGCGTTGTGGGGGTGCTAATACCTTCCTCACACGTAACCGTACTCCCGAACCCAAATTTTGGAACATAGATCAATGCACTTATCCTTAGTTTTAAATAGGTGACCAATCACACCTAGGTTAAAATTGATTGGTGGCGACTCCATAACCTTACGTCTAGCGATTAGATCCCCGGACGAAAATCGTTACGACAGCTATCTTAAGAACAATAGTTTCCCCACACTAGTGCAAATGGTTCAGGAAACGTTGTTCCCAGGATACAATGCCTACTCCAAGAGAAATTCAATTACACTTTGAGTTTCTCTCTTGAACTCACTTGAACCAAACCAAAGAAAAAAGAGTGCAAGAAGAGAATTTGATTTAGAGTGAAAGAATGTAGAAGATTGTATATTAAATTCCATGAAAGTGAAAGTATTTATAGACTCAAAACGGTGTTATAAACACCCTTTCATGATTAGACATCATTTGAATGAAGAATCATGACCTTTGGAATGAAGAAACATGTCCAACGGACATGTTTTTTGAGTTTCCAGAATGGGAAGTCGGATGCCCGAGAAAGGGAGTCGACTTCCCTAGTGTTTTTTCAAAACAGAATGTAATTTTTCTTGGGGTAGTGGACTGCCCTTTAGGGCAGTCGACTTCCCTATATGTAACTCAAATTCTCAAGCGAAAAATATTTTCAGAAAGCTCCGACACATAGAGCAGTTGACTACTCTTTTGGGCAGTCGACTAATCAAGTAATTTCTTCATTCCAACTCATTTTTCATACTTTCAATTTCATTTTTCTTTAACATATATGCAAACTAAATGATTTTAAGATATAACTTTGGTAATATATACAACAATCCCCCACTTATTACCAAAGTATATAAATGTATGCAATTTATGCAATCCTAAGAAAGATGCAAGTTGGTTCTTATGTAAGGTGTATATCTAAAGGTGGCCAAGGCTTGAACCTTTAGATTGAATATGAAACTCTAGGAAACATATTCACCCCTTACATTGGTTCGTGAGTTCCTCAAATAGGGCAGCGCACTTTTGTCATGGGACTTCGCTTTTATCCTGTGTTAGCAAGTACTCTAGGATTAACCGGAAATCCATAAGAAGCGTCCTCTCACTTCTCTACTTGCATAGGAAGGCTTATCAAGAGTGCATCACAACCTTCCTTTTTTACAAACACTCCACTCACAAGAGCTATAAGTCAATTATGGATTTTAATCCAACCAATCATTGTGATTAACAATGCATCTAGATATGAGATCTTATTAGGAATAGTCTTTAGTTTAATTACCCCCACTATTCCAAGAAGTGATGCATTGGGAATATCATATATCTCATATATGAATTCCTTGGATGATTCATGATTGAATGCCTTTTGAACTCTCATACACAAAGATCATCAAATTAGGAGATTATCCTTTAAACCTAAAGGATCAATTTCCTAAGTGACATCAATGAGATAGAGTTGGAATCAATCAAGATCATCTCTAGTAACCGATAGTAATCCCATACCTCTCATAGTGTTAGCAATCTAATTACCCGATAAGGGTTTAGTTAGGGGATCCGCTAACATTTGCTTGATAGGTAACACCTTATCTACCTTTACAACATATGATTGTTTCTCATAGCAATGTATTTTCTACTTTTAAACAATCTTTTGTTCTTAGTGTTGTTTCTCATACCAATCTAAAGTGATCTCATCATTTAAGATAAATAATCAACCACTTGTTGATTTTGAATTCATCTCATCCAAATTCAAACTTATTTACATCATGATAGATTTAAAATCTATCTCCTTAAAATAAACATACCTCGTAATAGGAAGACTTTTGATTTGATCCTCTTTATTTGTCTTACCTTGTCTTCTTGTTTAGAATTCCTACCTTTCACTTGATGAATTTAAGTCTTCAACCACATCATCATTAAGGACAATACTTTCGTGCTTCTACTTGGAGATTTTTAGGCTTGTAGATTAGAGTATCAATATAACTCCTATAAAGATAATTTTAATCACAAAAGAAAAGTTGCAACTGGTCCATATCTTCCTTTAGATTATAACCTTTGGTTATAATTATCTTCCTTTGAATTTTCTAATTCATCAATTGGTTTGACATAGAAAATTTCAAACTCACAATTGTAAGTCAAGTTAGAAGAAGATCTCATTGTAATTCTTAAAGGTGACTCATCATTCTCACTTTCACAAGAGAATTTTAGTAAACGTTTATAACCATATCATCACCCACACTAATTTGTTTCCAAATTAATTACCTTTGCTTAAATGATACACTTTTTAAGTGTTCATTTACATGATATGGACTTCGAAATCTTAACTCAAGATTTCTCAAAAAATATGTTAGTAACACAAATCTCAAATATATGTAAATATAAATATAAATATTTAATCATGAATATGATTATAGTCATGAAGCAAAATATACATCTCAATTAATTATGTATCATAAAGCAATACATGGTCATAAGAACTTAGTCATGATTATGTTGATAGCCATTAATCAATTATCATTTACTTTCTAAGTTCCAAAACTCATAATTTTAAAAATGCTAGAATCATGCATGCTTTCATTAAACTACTATTCTAAAAACAACTTTCACAATATCCAATGAAAGTTATAAGCTTGCATTATACAAGCATATTGACTATGCAAAAAAATAATCTCAATTTGCATATCACTTCATAATATACATCTCAAGTTTTAATCATGTAACAAAAATATCACAATGCATGTAAACTTCAAGGTTTACAACTGAGCCATGCATCAAAACATATTCATGATTAAAACCTTATTTATTTAACAAACTCATGAAATTACTCTTTTTGTATTTCTCAATTTTCATACTTGTTAAATTAACGTTAGTATCACGCATGTTCACCATAGATAACTATATAACATTCTAAAATGATTCTTAGAATAATCATGTAATGACTGACAAAATTGTGAATCATAATTTAAACCAAATAAGCATATATTATGCTAACTTATCTCTTCTTCAAAAAATAATAAGAGAATCTCAACTTATAAATCACATAGCAATTTATCATATTGGCTAAATATTAGAGATACTTACTCTAATGTAATTTTCAAATAGATATGTATGATACTAACAATTAAATTGCAAGAAAATGTATTAATCTCATAATGCAAAAAATGTATTAATCTCCACTTGATATTTCAAAGAAAATATTTACTCTTCATAGCACTTACCAGTTTTCTTCTTTGATCTTGAATCATACTTACTCTTGTTTGAGTTCAAGATTTGAAGAAGAATAAATTCGAAAGATGAACTTTCTATCATGCTTGATTATTTTAATAATTTCTTCACTTCATCAACATGAGGCTTGAATGCAGAAGTCTCCATCTTGAAATACTATTGTTCTTAAATTGTTGTATTGAAGAACTCCTTAGTGTGGATGGTGTACTGTTGCAAACAAGTTGAAGAAGAAATTTGGTAGGCAAGGCACTTCCAGGAAGCTATCTTAAGAACAATAGTTTCCCCACACTGGTGCAAATGGTTCAGGAAACGTTGTTCCCAGGATACAATGCCTACTCCAAGAGAAATTCAATTGCACTTTGAGTTTCTCTCTTGAACTCACTTGAACCAAACCAAAGAAAAAAGAGTGCAAGAAGAGAATTTGATTTAGAGTGAAAGAATGTAGAAGATTGTATATTAAATTCCATGAAAGTGAAAGTATTTATAGACTCAAAACGGTGTTATAAACACCCTTTCATGATTAGACATCATTTGAATGAAGAATCATGACCTTTGGAATGAAGAAACATGTCCAACGGACATGTTTTTTGAGTTTCCAGAATGGGAAGTCGGATGCCCGAGAAAGGGAGTCGACTTCCCTAGTGTTTTTTCAAAACAGAATGTAATTTTTCTTGGGGCAGTGGACTGCCCTATATGTAACTCAAATTCTCAAGCGAAAAATATTTTCAGAAAGCCCCGACACATAGAGCAGTTGACTGCTCTTTTGGGCAGTCGACTAATCAAGTAATTTCTTCATTCCAACTCATTTTTCATACTTTCAATTTCATTTTTTTTTAACATATATGCAAACTAAATGATTTTAAGATATAACTTTGATAATATATACAACAGAGACTACCTGTACTTCATCACTGTCACCCACAACAATGATGATTCACACTCTCCACAGGCTTTCTTTTAGAGGCAAACCCCTCCTTGTGGCCCCCCTAGCAAAATTAATATTGCTTTGACTCTTGGAAACCAGTGCTGTCTTAAACTATGCCCACCTTGTGTGGTGCCATTTCCTGATTCGTTCCGTAGTCCACACTTCACATATTGACAAACACAGGAATTCTCTTCTTCTCCTGCAATATACATGGAATAATGCAACTCACCGATCAGGATTCTTGGTTTATAAGTTTCTTTTCACATCACTTATGTCTAATTATGAACAACAGAACATGTTCCCAAATGAAGGCTAAATCTAGATTCTAGGTAATTATTATTAGCCTATCTGCCACTATCCCCTGATTTAGAGAATCTTAAGTGTCTAATACACCTCCTTAACAGATAACCGCACAAGTTGCTTCGACAAAAAGTTAATTAGTCCAATTAAATTTTATGATAAGAAAGAAAACTAATCTAGTTTTCAGGGTCTGTATTGAAGACTGAGAATTAGCAGAGTCGAACAATAAATTTCGAAGAGATAATGATTCATATCAGTTGGTTTGTGGCAAGAAAGAAAGTAGTGTGATTTTCGTGCAACAAGAAAAGTAGACCAATAAGCAGATTGATGAAAAGTTGATTTGTTTGGGAAAAGGTTGGAAGGTTGAGTGGTCAACTTAAGCAAGGTGCTGTAAGCCTGTAACTTATTGTGATATGACTGCCACTTCCGGCCTTTGTATGTTGATTCAAAGTGCATGCCAACGGAAATCCAAGGAACGGATGAGCTTCCATTTGGCTTTTTCGAAGGCCCTCTACATGAGAAATGGCCTTTGTCCCATTGAAAATTGACAGGAAAAGTTAATCAAAACATAAAGCTGCAGCTGCTGATATTGTTTTTAGCACTCCATTGTTATAGAGTCGAAATGATTCAATATTAATTTTAAATTTAAGATTAATTTAATTCAAAAACTTAAAATTTCAAATTTGATTAGAATTTGATTGAATTTGATTTTTAAAATTAGAACTCAACTCAACAAAATAAATGAATTAAATTTAAACAATCATTGAATTGAACTTAATTAATTCATGCGTAACTTTTGTTTACGCTCTTAATTATACTGACACTGATGATGAAGGTTAGCATTGAACATGAATAGTGGATACCGAACAGTAAGCTATTCCTGTATAGTTTGACGATCAATTGGAGCACCTATCTACCAGGGGTTGACAAAATCAAGCGCCTTCGGAAATCTTCAAAAGACTAATTAACTTGCTCCGCGACTGCATAGCCTATTTTTTGTAGGGAACCAGAAAGAGAAATCAGCCATTAATATCTGTGACAGTAAAATTTTTTGCCACAAAATGCTCTAATTTAATAACTGAAAGCTGCATGGAATAATTATTATTAGCCAGCTGTTTAGTTTCTAATTATAATCCTGCTGGTGCCAGCCATCTGTTACTCAGTTTGCAAGCAAAAGTATCTGATATAGTGTTAGCAATGAAGTTTGTCTTTAGTACTTAGTTTATTCGACTTCACCTTACAAAGAACACTACCATCATTTCTTCCATCTAGGTAAAACTAATTTAATATTAGTGGTAAACCAGTGCTGATATTATATATCTACATGTATAGGATATTGAGTGTAGCCTAGCCTATGCAGTGAAGTACTGGGGTATTGATTTTAACATGAATACTGCATGCTCCTTTGAGACTTTGTGCAATGCCTACAAAGAGAAACTACATAGAGAAAATTGATCCATGCTAAGGTTGATTGCTACCTAACAATAGGTAAAAAACCTCAAATTTTTGAGGTGACAGAAGTTAGTGCAATTGACTTTATGGTGTTTTGCTAATGGATGTTTCATTTTCATCATTATTCTACAAAGCTTTTGAGTAGTTTGCCATAAAAACAGTGGGTTTGGCCTAAGGTAGTAAATCATATTATTCAACGTTTCGTTTTTTTTTTTTTTACAATGAAATATATTAGTATCGATTGTTTCGATATATTATTTCAGATTTTTTGATTTAATTTTAAAATATTTATAAATTTTTTATACATGTAATAATATTATTAATAATAAGTAAAATAAAATATAAAATATTTAATATTAATAATGATAAGTATAAAATTAATAAAATTACTCATACAATAAATAATAATTATTTTTAAAATTGTTAAAATTGTTAATGCATTTACTTAATTCATTATTTATGTATTTATTAGTTTTAATTCAGTATCAAAACATATAATAAAACAAAAAAAAATTCAATTTTCTTGTAATGTTTGCGTATCAACCGAAACAGTCAATTTCGTTGAAATTGACCGAAACCATATGAAATTCACGAAACCAGCCGATATTATCCGATATCAAAACCGGTACGAAAAATCACCTCAAGTGTACCAGATTTTATGAAAACTGACGCGTACCGGCCGGTACAACCGAAACTGAAACGGTATTAACAACCATGGTTTGGCCCCCCTTCTCAACCAATATAAATCTGCATTTCTCTCCTCCATTTTTACAGCATCACCAGCAGCATCCAACATGGGTCCTTATTCTAAAACCATGATTCTCCTTCTCCTGTTAGTCTATCTTGATCCGTTTATAGGTGAGCAAAAAATTCAATGTATTCAGTAGCCAAGCAAATTTTTAGACAGTTCTAAATTAAGGTGATTAACAAAGCTTTGTTACATTCCTCAGGCAGAGTCAAGGGCTTGGAGCATGGTGCTACCTCAGCAAACTCTGCAACTAATGAGGTAACTTAACAGCAAGGATCTGAAAATTTCGATCTGTCGACATATGCATCTGTAAAAGATAAATTTACCATTAAAAAATTACCCTATAAGGCAAAATTAGTGATTCAAGGCGCTGTACTTTGCTAATATATGATGCATGACTACTTTGAAGGGCATGATTCAAGTAAAGACGAGGAAGCTGAAAGTAGAGGTTGACGTTTTAAGGGACTATTCTCCTTTCATTCCAAACCCTAAACATGAACCAGGGCCGCCCAGAGGAAAATCCGGAACAACAGCCGGAGGTGGAGGCAGCTGAACCTGAATCGGAGAAGTTCTCTCTTGCGTACTACTAAAATATGCTCCTTGGTGCCTTTTGAATCTAGTGGTTATATTTACAATAACTCGCTTTCTTCTTTTTGGGCTTGTCTGTGTAAGTTATTATATGAGTAATTTATTGCTTTTAAGCTATGAATAAACGTAAATAAGACCTGTCGACTTCTTGTATAAAGATTGAAGAAGAATCAAAACTATTACAGCAATTAATTAAGAAGCAGTGATCTTTGAATCAGAAAAGAACCCAGACTCCCTTCTGTCTTTTCTTGGCAACAGCTGTCTATGTTTCCAGCTCTACAGTCTTAGCTTTCATGGTACATCAAATAATTGAAGAAGACTAGGAAAGTTGGATAGATTAGCTGTGTCGACAGATGCACTCTCTGCTTTGTTACAATAAAAATATAAAATCAAATCAAATGCGTCGTTTCTCTTTGATTCCATATTCGTATTTGCTGAATGATTTACAGATAAAAGTGAATCATCACCATAAGAGGAAAGAAGTAATTAGAAGAAGTTACGTAAGGTTAAGAAAGTCTGAGAAAATGCTAATTTCTTAGTGGAGCAAACTGCAGAAACAAAACAAAGGAAACTTCCAATGTCCAATCCAGGAGGAAAAAAAAAAGAAAAAGAGAAAGGCACCTTTGGTGGTTCAGAGTGCACCAAAATTTCAGCATTAGTTCTATGGCGAAAGGCAAAAGTGGACATTTTTCAACGAGTTAAGAACATTCATATTCCATACCAAATATTGTTTTGGATTAAGATAGTGCCCATGCATGCCTCTTATTCACCATCACTCCCCATCCTCTTATTTTTTTTAGTTTTTCCTTCAAATTAAAAAATTTTGTTTTAATTAATTTTAAGATTTTAAATGACATGATTAATATACAAATGAATGAGAGATGTTAACCAATATTTGTGACACTGACTAAGATGATATTTAAAGTATATATAATTCATGCATTTGTTTAAACATAATTATATATATAATCATTTAACTTTCATACCCAAAAATGATATTATTAATTAATCTAGCAAATACAAAAAGTTTGGAACCAGATAATGTTTTTTTATTTATAGTTAATTTTTTGTTGTCGACTTGGTGCATTTATATGGTTTTGTTCTACAAAATTTTCAAGTCAAGATGTTTACCATTCAATCTACCTTCAATTACTAAAATGACTGTGTTATACTAGTTTGGAAAAAGTATCTCAAATTCAAATAGTTATTATTTGTTATGATAAAAAAACAAATAGTTATTATTTATAACTATCTCCACTCTTCCCCTTTACATCCTACGAACCAAAAATACAAATAAAAAGTTTATATATGGTGTAAAATGGAATATAAAATTAGTGTAATATGATCCATATATCTATCTAATTATGAAATGAGATAATATTTAATTTATTGTACCTATATTAAAAAAAAAACTCTTTCAAGCTTATTTCGTACACATTTGATATGAATGGACAACCTTGGATTATTGATTCATCATTCATGTCAAGAAAAATATTTAATTTCTAGTAAATTTCAACTTTTTTCTGGGAAGTTATACCACAAATAATCGACAGCCGACATGAAAAAGTAGTTTTCAACGTGGCATACGGTAAATAGTCATGTACGAGAGCGTCGGTAACGGCACGGATTCTGCTTCGAATCGAAAATGTCAGAAAAACAGTTAAAATATATCATGAAAACGGTAAAATATACTTGCAAATCTTGGCACCGAACATGTTCAAGAAGAGGCTATCCGTTGTGGTTTCTAAATGAATTTAGATTTGAAAATAAGATTGGTTAAAAAATAAATTGAAGTTAATTTCATCATTTTAAGTTTAAATTTGACTCGATTCGATAATTATAATTTTTTATTATTTTATTATACTAATGAATTTTTTAATTAATTTTGATTTTCTTATATAATTTAATTTAAATTTTTTTATTTTTTATAAGAATTTATTCAAACTTAGTATATTAAATTTATTAATTATTATGTGTTTTAATTTTTTTATATTTTATTATAATGTTTTAAAAAAATTAATAATATTTAAATAGACTTAAATGAATTTTCACTTATTTGACATGAAAAAAATGTATCTAAAATTAAATTGAATAAAATTTTAACTCATTTTTAATTTTTTATTTTTGATAGAATTCATTTTTTATTTTTTAATACCTTACTTAAATGTAATCAAAAGTTCCTACCACTGTCTACTTCTACAGACTAGAAGTTCAAGTTTAACTGCCACTACCTCAGCCGACCGACCGTTCATTCGCGCTTTCATCAATTTACCAATTTTGTCCTCGCCCAAAATACATTATCACAACACTGACCTCAAACCCTCCTCTCAGGTGAGCTGAACTTCACAGGGAGACTGGTGGCCTGTTCCAATCTTTAAATCTCTCTTTTATTATTATTATTATTTATCCATTTCTTTCCTTTATCAAAATCAGCTAGGTTTCTCTTTCCTCTTCCAAATCAACTTTGTTTCTAATTTAGCATTTCCAATTTATATTTCAACCAATGCCGGGTCTCGTCTCTGTCAAATCTCCACCCGACGCGCCACCGCTGCGGATTTCAGTTCCGGAGCCACCGCTGCATAATCCACCGAGGACTCCTAATAAAAGGCCTCCATCTCCTTCGCCTTCCCGATCTAAACCTTCCCCCGCCCGCTCCGCCAAGAAACCTCCACCCGAGTCACCCAACCCGGATGATTCCTCACTCGACAATCCGGATCTAGGCCCTTTTTTACTTAAATTGGCCCGAGACACTATCGCTTCTGGCGAGGGTCCTAATAAGGCTTTGGACTATGCGATTCGAGCCGCCAAGTCGTTCGAGAGATGCGCCGTGGAAGGTGAGCCCGGCTTGGATCTGGCGATGAGCTTGCACGTGCTGGCTGCGATATATTGCAGCCTGGGGAGGTTCGATGAGGCGGTCCCGGTGCTGGAGCGGGCAATTCAAGTACCCGATGTGGGTCGGGGCCCCGATCACGCGTTGGCTGCTTTTTCGGGGCATATGCAGCTCGGGGACACGTATTCGATGCTGGGTCAAGTGGAGAAGTCGATTGCGTGCTATGAAGAGGGGCTTAAGATTCAGATCCAGGCTCTGGGAGAGACCGATGCCAGAGTTGGCGAGACTTGCAGGTTTTTCTTACTCTCTTTCAAAATGATTTATAGCTAGGATTTAGTACTAAGGTTTGAGTTTTATGAGTGAGTTAAATCAGGAAAGGCGCAGATTTGTACTGTTTGGGGAGAGATGGAAGGATAGGATAGTGAGAGGAAAAAGGGAAGCGGTTATTAGGTAATTTTGGTTGATTGCAATGAAATCAGCTCTTCCTCCTTGAGATTCGAAGCCGTAAGAACGGAAATTTACTTTCTTGGGATCAGAAATGGCTACCATTTACGTTATTGGCTTACTGTCACTCCTTTTGAAGATTATGTCGACACTTTAAATGACTGAATTTTACTCCGTAATGCACCTTGGTCTTGTTATATATATGGCCGATTGCTGAAATCTAGAGATCTAAAGTGGTACTAATTTTATTCTGTTTTCAAAAGGAGTGTAGCTTTTGACTAGATATATAATGAACTTAAAGCCATGTAGCTAGCTAGGTGTTAGAGGGGTTTAGTTATGTGCTTCTTTCTTGGTTCTTCTTAAATTTTAGTGTGGTTCACTGTCATTGTAAATTAATGAATGGATTATGGGACTCTTAAATTAATAAATGCGGGGTTATTAGTGGAGGTTTAGTTCTAGCTGGATGTAATTATTTTTCCCTGCAGGGATTCTTGATGTTGGTTTTGTACTGCAATCGATTCGTTCTGTTTCCAGGTTTTCCCCTGAATGATTGTTTGTGGTTTTGCATAAAACTGTACGAGTTTTTGTGATATCAATAGCATGTTCATGATTAATGGAAATGACAGGTACTTGGCTGAGGCCCATGTTCAAGCAATGCAATTTGATCAAGCAGAAGAATTGTGCAAGAAAACTCTTGAAATTCATCGTGCCCACAGTGAACCAGCATCGCTTGAAGAGGCAGCTGACCGCAGGTTGATGGCACTTGTATGTGAGGCAAAGGGAGATTATGAAGCAGCCCTTGAGCACCTTGTCCTAGCCAGCATGGCAATGATTGCTAATGGACTGGAGAATGAAGTAGCTGCTATTGATGTCAGCATTGGCAATGTTTACATGTCTTTATGTCGTTTCGATGAGGCTGTCTTCTCCTACCAGAAGGCACTAACGGTATTCAAATCATCAAAGGGTGAGAACCACCCTTCAGTTGCCTCTGTCTTTGTACGTCTTGCTGACCTATACCACAGGACAGGAAAGCTCCGAGAATCAAAGTCCTATTGTGAAAACGCCCTGAGAATCTTCTCAAAACCTGTGCCTGGAACCACAGCAGAAGAGATAGCTGGTGGGTTAACAGAAATTTCAGCCATATATGAATCTGTGGATGAGCCTGAGGAGGCATTGAAGCTCTTGCAGAAGGCACTAAAGTTGTTGGAAGATAAACCAGGACAGCAAAGCACAATTGCAGGAATTGAAGCAAGGATGGGGGTGATGTTTTACATTCTTGGGAGGTATGAAGAAGCAAGGAACTCTTTTGAGAGTGCAGTAGCGAACCTTAGAGCAAGCGGGGAGAGGAAGTCATCCTTCTTTGGGGTTTTGTTGAACCAGATGGGCTTGGCTTGTGTCCAATTGTTCAAGATAGACGAGGCTGCTGAGTTATTTGAAGAAGCAAGAGCGATACTCGAGCAGGAATGTGGCCCATGTCATCAAGATACTCTGGGAGTATATAGCAATCTTGCAGCAACTTATGATGCTATGGGAAGGTAACTAATATTCTAAACTACTCTACATCAAATTCTATTCAACCTAGCTTATGATTGATATACCTGGAGATCATTACTACAACTTGGATTGTAGGCTTTTATTGCAGACAAAGTGGATAATAAACTTACAAGAAATGAACTGGATATGGGAGTGAAAGTTTGATATAGTAGCTACCATTTTAGTTCTATCATTTTTCTTGAATACTTATAGCATCCAAGGAAGACACAAGTAGCATGGATGAATTTGATATGCTTTTATGGTCCGATACATATCGGCTTACTGTTTTATTTCTTTTTTTAATTTCCTTTATAACTGTTTAAATCCATAATTCAGTTATCTATCTTTGGATGGAAAAATCAGGGTTGAAGATGCAATTGAGATATTGGAGTATGTACTAAAATTGCGGGAAGAAAAACTTGGAATTGCAAATCCTGACTTTGAAGATGAAAAGAGTAGGTTGGCTGAGCTCCTGAAAGAAGCAGGCAGGTCTCGAAACAGGAAAGCAAAATCACTGAAAAATCTCATCGAACCTAATTCAAGGAGGAAGAAAGAGGGGACAAAAAGATGGGGTTTTAGAATTTGAAGGTGTTCCACCCAGCAAATCTATTCCATTTTCCAACATATGCACATTAAGTAACATAGAAGATCATGTATAGTGTTACAATTTGTAATTTGTTGAGCTTTCATGTTTTCGGATCTTTAAGATCTCACTTGTTTTTCCTTTTTACTGTTTGTCAATTGTTTTATTGAATGTCTGTGATGTGCTCTTGAAATTGAAAAAGAAGAATGCTGATTTGATTGAATAAATCTGATCATGATGTGTTTTCATTACTTTTTATTCATTGCTCAAGCATGTGTAACTTTGAAGGCTTTGGTTAATCAAATCAATCATCCAAAATTTTGTAGTACTTACTATTCATTTCTCTAGTATAATTGTTGATGTGGGATTTGGCAGGGTTTTTAGACATGTTGTTCGCCAAACAGTGAACTCATACGGTAGTTCAACCGATTAGCTGCAACTAATTCAACAACCACCCAGCAAGTGTCTGTTTCTATGCTTTTCTGGCAATAATTATGTCTGACCTGAATAAAATTTTTTTGGGAGATCATTGATCAGTCCATAACAAGTAACAACACTTGTCGGACCAGTTATCCTAGTTGCCAGTGACATGAAAGCTTGTCTACCGGCTACTGCTTCTGGGCTTCTGGCTGCTACAGGAAATGCCCTTCACTCGGTACCTGCAGCTGTATAGTTAGAGAGGAGTAGGCTGCGAGCTCAAAAAGCTGCAACTCTGAATCGGCCCAATAAGCTTGAACGTAGGGTACAGTCCCCGATATGTCCCGCTAGACAGCAGGCACCTCAAGCCATGGGGCCTAGGGCCTAAAGATGACCCTTTTTATCCCACATGACATGGTGCGCCAATCATTCGATGGGAGGCAGATTCCGGCTTGCTTGCTTGCCTAGTCTAGTCTATTCTCTAGATTCTCAAAAATATTTTTATAAAAATATTATTTTATAAATTTTTAAATTTCACAAAAAAACTAATATATTTCTCAATTTTTTTCATTTAGTTTTTTATTTTTTAATATTTCTTAAAAATATGTGACATTTTTTTAATATTATTTGTGAGATTTAAAAATTTCACTAATTGTGTACAAGATAATAATACATTATAAATTTTGTTGATAAAATTAATATCATATTGTTTTACCAATAAACCATACATATATTAAAAGCAATTTAGCTATTCTTAAAAGTGAAAATTCATAGATTTTAGAGAATACAAAATTTAACTTTTAATAATATCTTGGAGGTTGAAATATTAAAAGTCCAAAGTAGAACTTTTAAAAAGGAGTGATAATAAAGAATTGATAGACAAAATTCAATGAAAATTCATAGCAAATAAGTATTTAGGGTCTAGTCATACTTCCAATGAACTCTACTTTAGCAATTCTAGTCTTTAGTGTAATTTCAACCCAACGAAGCGAACCAAGTTCTCTTACCATTAAACGATGAGAAGTAAAGCTATTAAAAAAAAAGCATAATTTGCCGCAAAAGCGAAAGGCCTACGGCTTTATCGTTAGATCTTAACACTAAAAGGCGAAGGCTGACACTAAGGTTTTGCTTGGTAGGATGGAAAGAAAGATGGAATGATGGAAAATGAGAGGGAGAGAAAAATGGAGAGATGGAAAACATTAAGATTTTTCCTTAGATATGCTTGATAGGAAAGATGGAAAAATAGATGGAAAACAAATTTCTTTCTTTCTATTGCTTGGTAGAGTGAAAAAGTGAGAGGAAAGAAAATTAAAAATAGAATAATTTGATCATCCTACCCTTTATACAAATATTTATCAAGTGTAATCAATTTTTTTTTCATTTTTTTGGTATTTATTAAGTTTTTATTTTTCAAAGAGATTTTTAAACAAAAATTTGTCAATTTTTTTAGAAAGAATAAATTATTTTAATTTCCATTAGATTTACAAAAGAGATATTAAAATATAAAAAACACACCATGTTCATGTAATCTTTTTTTAACTCCAATAAAAATTAAAAAAATATATTATAACAAGTGAAATAATACTATAACATAGATTTATAATAAAAAAGAAATGTAACATTATAACATGATAGTTAATTACAAAGAGTTCCATACAATTAAGTATTTTAACAAAAAACAAACTAAAAAAATATTAAAAAGTTATCATCTTTGTGAAATATAAACTTGCCACATTGTAGCAGCTATATTGTTCCGTATAGCAACTCCTAGCCTAGCATCTTCATCACCACCAATGTTACTAGCATTACTCTCATGAGTTTGCTCAGTTTCTATCATCAACTCTTTATCAACTCTTTCAATTTACTCATAATCAGGGTCAACACCCATTAAGTAATTGTGCAAAATACAACATGCCAAAATTATATTTGTCATTGTATCAATTGGATAGAATGGCTCGGTCATTCCTGAAATAATTGCAAAACGTTTCTTTAACACTCCAAAAGCTCTCTCAATCACGTTTCTCAATGAAGAGTGTCGATGGTTAAATAGTTCTTCAACATTTTCAGGTCCACGTCCAGAGTACTCCTTCAAATGATATCGCGTACCTCTAAATGGTGCAATAAGTCCACTTCTTAGCATAAAACCAGCATCTACTAAATAATATTTTCCTACAAAAAAAAACTAAGTTAGTATGAATTCTATAAGATAAATTTGGGTAATTTATTTATAAGTTAATAATACCTTTAGGAATGATAAGCTTATCTTGCCTACTTAAAGCATCTTTTATGATTCTTGAATCGGATGCCATTCCTTCCCAGCCAGCTAACACATATGTAAACTTCATGTCAAATCCACATGCAGCCAATACATTTTGTGTTGGATATTCTTTTCTCCCTCGATATCTGGGAGCATCTTTTTTAGGAATTTTAACACGAATATGTGTACCATCAATTGCACCAACACAATCCTGAAATACAATATTGTAAGTAAACTCTATCTAGAGTAACTAATAATATTATTTATAACTTTTAAAACTTTCAACATAATTTACCTTGAAATATGGGTAAAATCTATTGCTATTGAGTATTTGAGGCGGGACTTCAGAATCATTTGGTTGTATCAAGAAACTATCTTCTAAGCTAATGATTGCTCTTAACACATCATGAAATTGACGACTTATAGTCTCACGGGATCGGCGAAACCATAAACCAACTGGACGAGTTCGTTCATTATGTCCTACTATATAGAGAAACTTCGCAACTTGTTCCTCAACAGAAGAATTTCTAGTGTCTTTGAGACGCCTAGATTCTCGAAGCAAGCGACACAGTTTAAAAAAGGCACTTGGTCCCATCCGTATGACATTCCTACAATGTTGTTCATCAATCAATTCTTGCATTAATTCGTGACGAACTTGTTCTCTATTTCCGCTGTCATTGATAACTACATAATTGACAATCCTTGAATGATAATACATCTTCATCAAGCATTGCATGAATTATGTGACAAAGAAGATTAACAATTCCCATGTGTTGTCTTTCCTCCCAAGCATTTAATTCTTGTAAAGCATATTCTACAAGATGTTCCTCAAAATTGTCTTCTTCATTTTCTTTATCAACCAATTCCATATCACTCAATATTGAATGACATGTTTCTTCTCTAGACTCAACAAAACTATTGTCCCCATTAGATTCAAACACATCATTTGTATTCATTCTTGAACTTCCATCAGAATTGGTTTCTCTTTCCATCTACGCAAGACAATGGAATTAATAGAAAATTAATCAAATATATATATGTATATGCAAGCATGAAAAATTAAGATAGAATACGTGCATAGATTCATATTATACTATTTAAAACAATTGCTATTCTATTAGAATCATTACAATGAACTTGTTGGCAATCAAATCACTGAGTATCGGTAGTTCATATACGTAGCAAGTACCAGTTAGTAACCTCTACAATTTATGAATTAATACACAAACCATGTGTTGGCTCTTATAGACAATACCGAGAGGGGGGGGTGAATCGGTTTTTAACTAACTTTAAGCTTGTTTTGCGATTCTTCTAAATTCTCTATCCTATATTAATAATTTCTAAGTTCTCTAGACTAGGCAAGCATGCAATCCAAGTTCAATGCAATAAATTCAATATAATTGCAAGTAAATAAAGAGTAGGGAGAGAGAGATTTACACAATCCATTTATAGAGGTTCGGCTACCTTGCCTACGTCCTCTACCTTGAGACGCTCCCAAGGATTTCCCAAATTCACTATACTTGAATTTGTTACACTCCCTCTTTTTCTAGGCTCAAGAGAAACCTCTCTCTTTTTCTAGACTCAAGAGAAACCTCCCTCTTTTTCTTAGGCTAAAGAGTAACCTCCCTCTTTTTCATAGGCTAAAGAGAAACCTCCCCCTTTTACAAGGATTGAATTGGTTTATAAATTGTGTAATCAAGGAAGACCTCTAAGTAGGCAAATGATTACAGAAATTGGGCACAAAGAAAAGCCTATACAATATTTGTGCTAAGCACTACAAGAAATAAGTGAATGATAGAAGATGAAGACTTTAGAGCTCTTGATTTGTTGATTGAGGCTTGAGAATTTGAGGAATATGTGTTATGGAGTTGCTGAGTAGTTCCTCTTGCTTTCTTTAGCTTCTAAGCCTCTATTTATAGTCCCTTGGATGTATTCTAGCCGTTGGGTGGAGCCAAAACTTGAATATGACCGTTGTCTCACAAAAACTAGCCGTTATAGGCTATTTTCGGGCAAAGGGATCGATCCCTTTCCATAGGGGATCGATCCCTTTTGTCCAGAATCCTGATTCTGGGCTTCAGGGACCTTGGGAAGACTTTCTGCCAAAAAGGGATCGATCCCTTTCCTTAGGGGATCGATCCCATGCTTCCAGAATGAGTTTTTCCTGCACTTTTGGGTTAGAAATGATATGGCTTTTGATTTTAATTCAACCCAAAACATTTATAAACTTTAAGGGAGTTTTTCTTGACTTTCTCAAATGAAAATATTGTCCAAGAAATCATCAAGTGATTTTCTAAAATATTCAAAACATTTATAAAGTGTTAAGACAAATAAGAATATGCATCATTAAATCATGGTCTTAATGTTTGATATGATCACTTAAAATGTATTGAGAAAATCATGTGTGATAAGACAAATTTACAATATGAATTAAAACATTAAAGCTTACTTAAGTTTTTGTCATTTCAAAATATATATGGCAATTTAAAGCTAACAATCTCCCCTTTTTTGATATGACAAAACTTAATGTAAATTTGCTTTGAAAATTCTTTGATAAAATACTCCCCCTCAAATAAAGCAGGATTTTACAAAGCTCCCCCTTAATATAAGCATGGGTTTTGAAAATGAATTTTCAAACTATTTCTCCCCCATTATCTCTCCCCATTAATATCTCTCCCTTTTAATATCTATCTCTCCCCGTTTTTGTCATAGCAAAAAGAAGGAAAAATAATAAAAAATATGCTCCTCCTAAAATCATGGCTATGCGAGAAGAGATAAATATGCTCCATCCAAAAAAAAATGTGTTAGTACATGGGACTCATAGCACAAATTAATAAGTCAATTGTTCATAAAGAGTATGAAATATTCATGCAAAGAACATGACTTATGATCCTATACCAATTGTTTATAAATAATTTTGCAAGAAGTTCACAATTGGTAAGAAATGAAGCAAGTTAAGTATAAATATCTACTAAGGTCTATGACTTGCTCATTTCAATCCTATTAAGCACCTAAGTGTATCAATTGTTCTCTAAAGTCCAACTAAGGTGCATGGTAATACATCATGATTATGAGCTGAAATTAGATGACATATGAATACATGAGCTCATAAATCATTTTCAAGCAAGAGTGTGCATAGAATCAAGATATATTGCAATTAACTACAAATTCTAGCACACAAGAGTTTCATGCAAAAATATTCTAAATGGATTCTTCTCTATTTGTCATTTCAAACTAAAGAGCATGAGAAGAATTGTCAATTTAAAGCTCATACCAATTGGCAATTTAGTTTTGGCTTATCAATTGTTGAAAATATGGTTGCCAATGATACTAATTGTTATTTCAATCTAAATGCCAATTTTACTAATGGTTGACTTAGGCATTTTGCATGATTCCAATATCTATGTGTAGTGTGTTCATGTCAAGAAAATAATCATTTTAAATATGTAAGAACACAACACATATCATCAAATATGCATATGGATCAACTAATCATTAGTCCACTATCATAAAGTATTAATCCATATTCATATTCACAAATTTATACCATATGGAAGATTCAAGCAAACACATTTTCTTCCATGGTTTCAAGCACAAAAGTCATATGCCCATTTTCCAATTCAAGTCCTTAACCAATTATGAGCAAGGAAAAATTCAAAATTACCATTTTAATCAATTAAGAGCCATATTCCTAGTTGTTATCATCATTTAACGTTCTAGAGGGTATATGCTATTTTAACTAAAATGGCTTCACCTAAGTGAATCAATATTATCAAGCTAAAATATATTTTATCATTAAAATCCATAAACTATGAGTGAGGTTAAGCATATATTATCATGAAATAACTATTCTCATCTCATAGGCATGATTATTGATTCAACTTAAGCAAACATGCATGTTCATCATCAAAACAATCAAGAGTCTATGCATGTGTATCAATTGTTTGTGTTGTCATTAATGCTCAAGTTCCATAATAATTTGGCCATAAAGAATTAATTTCATGGATGATAAATTTTCATGTAACTCAACATTTAGGATTCATTTATCATCACTAATTATAAGCCAAGGAAAATTATGACCTTATACCAATTGTTGAATTTACATTTGAAGTCAATCCTTAAGGTCAAGTTTTAATTATTCTTCCACTAGATGTATAATTATCATGTAACCTAGAGTGGAGTAGTTGAGTCAAGCTAAGAAACATAATCCTATAAGCATGCTTGACTAAGATGAACAAAAGGAATGAAGAATATTCATTATGCATAAGTTCATCAAATTCTCAAATATATCTATAAATTCTTGAAATAATTCTTCAAAATTATGTTTAAGCATTCATTGAAAATATATTTCAAGATTATTTCAAGATTCATGAATGTTTTCAACAAGAAAAATGATTTTGCACTTGTGAGCTCAAGAAAAATGATATTGATTGTTGAAAGTGATACCATTTGTTGGAAATGATATTAATTGATGAAGTTGAGGCATGATATCAATGAAAAATGAATTTTCATAGTTTAAAGATCATAAAAAAGAAGTTAAAATACTGGATTTTAAGTTGAGAAGAAAGAAGATATCAAGAAAGTGAAAAATCCTTCTCAAATTCGGTTGAAAAAGTGCAGAAAAGCCATTTTGGCCTGGGGGGATCGATCCCTTTGGGAGGGGGATCGATCCCTTAAGTCCAGAATGCAGATTTCCTACATTCTGCTCAAGGGGGATCGATCCTGCTTGATGGGGGATCGATCCCTCATCCTGTTTCTGCAGTTTTATGACAGAAAATCCAACCTTTGAGGTGCCAAAACTTCGTTTTTGAGTATTTTAAGTCCAAGTAAAGGTTTAAACATTTGTAAAACATGATTTTGGACTTGTATGAATGAAAAACATGAATGAAAAACCATTTAACAATAGATTTTGCAATTTTGAAAGGATTTTCACCAATAAAAGCATTTTTTGGCCTTAAAGGGGGTCATTTTAAGAGTTATGCATATTTTGGCCAAACCAATGCATTGAATTACATAAATATGTCAAAAAAAACTTGTTCACATAGGTTTTAAGCACAAATATCATTAAAGCATACATCTTGTGAACAACATGCCATGATTGTCAACATACAAGTTCTTCATTATTGCTCATGACATGGCATTTTGCATATATGACATATTTGACAACTTTTGAGCAACTAAATATATTATCTAAACATATCAAACTTGCTCAAACTACAGAAATTCAATGATCATTTCAAAATCATAAATCATGCCTTTCATTCATTCATCAAGAATTGTCCATCAAACACTCAACAATCAATTATCATGCCTTTTTGCTCAATCACAATGCAACATGAATCATTAACCAAGTGCCTCATTAAATCAAACAAATAATTTTAATACATATGAGTTTTGAAAAGATAGAATATAAGCTTACAATACTCCTTTGCTAGAGAGTGCTTTGCCTTGAATTATTGAGTCCACCTTGAGTTATCCTTTGAAGAATTGTTGTGATGTATCCTCAAGTTTTTCCTTTTTCTCATTGGCACAAGCAATCTCCATAAAGGTGTGTAGAGCATTCAAACCTCATTGTTTCTTTGTAACTCCATGCTCTAACACTCATACAACAAACAATTTAAGCATGTTTTGGTACCCAAATTTTCTTGGGTCCATGAGAGTTAGTGCAAACAATGTTTGATCCTTTTGGGATCCATTTTAAGCACAATTCATCATTATTTACATCATGCTTTGGGATCCACATCTTCCTAACTACTTTTCCTCTAAACGTAGTTTTTCTATATGTGCATGCTTGTGAAGAGTGGCCTATCCTATTGCAAAGTGAGCATGTGAGAGATGTATCATGTATAGAATTTTTGCTCACTAGGAAATTCCTAAGATGAGTTTCTTTTTGTTTTTCATTATAGCCTAACCCATCTTTATCAAAGACAGCTCTTTGGGTCTCTAACATGTGATCTAGCTTTTGTTGACCCCTATAAAACCTAGAAAATGAGTTATGCAAATTTAAGTTCTTTTTATTCAACTCATTTATTTCTAAGTTAGCCTCTTCTAATTTCTTTTCAAGTTCTAGCTTAGCATTTATCAAGGCTTCATTTTCTATTTTTAATTTAGCAATGATTTTCTTATATTTGGAGTTCATGCATTGAAATTCATTTGCTAAATCATTAAAGGCATTTTGTAGTTCACTAAAGGTATAATCATTATCTTCACTAGAACTACTACTAGCCTCATCATCACTAATAGCCATAAAGCATGAGTAGGCTACCTCTTCATCTACATTTTCCTCATCGGAGCTATCACTATCGCTCCATACAGCCACAAATGCTTTCTTCCTAGGCTTCCTATCCTTTTCTTTCCTAAGTAAGGGGCAATCTAACTTAGTATGACCCAGTTCATTGCACTCATAACATACTAAGGGGTCTTTTTCTCTTCTACTTGACTCCCCTCTATGATGTCTCCTATTTTGCTCTCTCTCATTTATTCTCATGAACCTATTGAATCTTTTGGCAAACATTGCCATTTCCTTCTCTTCTTCATCTCCACTCTTATTACTATCATCTTCAAAGTTCTCATGAGTGGATGATTTAAGAACTACCTCTACTTTCTTTAAGGGCACTTCATTTCTTTTCAATTTCATTTCATGAGTAAGTAGAGAGCCCATAAGTTCATCTAGAGGCAAGGTATTTGGATCCTTAGATTCTTCTATAGCGGTTACCTTAGCCTCCCAAGATTTAGGCAAGCTATTCAAAATTTTTTTTACCATTTCAACATTGGAATAAGTCTTGCCTAGAGCCTTAAGTCCATTAATTATATTATTAAACCTAGTGAACATTTCGCTAATGGACTCATTTTCTTCCATCCTAAATAGCTCATAATCATGTGTGAGCATTCCTACTTTTGTTTCTCTAACTTGATTTGTCCCTTCATGTGTGATGGCCAATTTGTCCCATATTTGTTTAGCATTCTCACATAAAGAGACTCTATTATACTCATTAGGACCTAATGCACAAAAGAGAGTGTGCATAGCCTTGGCATTCAATTGTGCCAATCTCATATCATTTGTGTCCCACTTATCCTCACTTTTAGGGACATCTTTTCCATCAACTTTCTTTATTTGAATTTTGGGACCATTAACAATCACTCTCCACACTTCATAATCATTAGATTGTACAAAGAACATCATCCTAATTTTCCAATATGAATAATTCTCACCATTGAAGAGTGGAGGTCTAACTAATTATTGTCCCTCTTCTCCTAGGGGGGTGCCTACATTCAAGTGAGCCATTTAAGATCGTTTTGCTCGATAGAGGTTAGTCTAATTCAATCTCGAGCCCAAGCTCTGATACCAATTGTTGGCTCTTATAGGCAATACCGAGAGGGGGTGAATCGGTTTTTAACTAACTTTAAGCTTGTTTTGCGATTCTTCTAAATTCTCTATCCTATATTAATAATTTCTAAGTTCTCTAGACTAGGCAAGCATGCAATCCAAGTTCAATGCAATAAATTTAATATAATTGCAAGTAAATAAAGAGTAGGGAGAGAGAGATTTACACAATCGATTTATAGAGGTTCGGCTACCTTGCCTACGTCCTCTACCTTGAGACGCTCCCAAGGATTTTCCCAAATTCACTATACTTGAATTTGTTACACTCCCTCTTTTTCTAGGCTCAAGAGAAACCTCTCTCTTTTTCTAGACTTAAGAGAAACCTCTCTCTTTTTCTAGGCTCAAGAGAAACCTCCCTTTTTTTCTTAGGCTAAAGAGTAACCTCCCTCTTTTTCATAGGCTAAAGAGAAACCTCCCCTTTTTACAAGGATTGAATTGGTTTACAAATTGTGTAATCAAGGAAGACCTTTAAGTAGGCAAATGATTACAGAAATTGGGCACAAAAAAGCCTATACAATATTTGTGCTAAGTACTACAAGAAATAAGTGAATGATAGAAGATGAAGACTTTAGAGCTCTTGATTTGTTGATTGAGGCTTGAGAATTTGAGGAATATGTGTTATGGAGTTGCTGAGTAGTTCCTCTTGCTTTCTTTAGCTTCTAAGCCTCTATTTATAGTCGCTTGGATGTATTCTAGCAGTTGGGTGGAGCCAAAACTTGAATATGACCGTTGTCTCACAAAAACTAGCCGTTATAGGCTATTTTCGGGCAAAGGGATCGATCCCTTTCCATAGGGGATCGATCCCTTTTGTCCAGAATCTTGATTCTGGGCTTCAGGGACCTTGGGAAGACTTTCTGCCCAAAAGGGATCGATCCCTTTCCTTAAGGGATCGATCCCATGCTTCCAGAATGAGTTTTTCCTGCACTTTTGGGTTAGAAATGATATGGCTTTTGATTTTAATTCAACCCAAAACATTTATAAACTTTAAGGGAGTTTTTCTTGACTTTCTCAAATGAAAATATTGTCCAAGAAATCATCAAGTGATTTTCTAAAATATTCAAAACATTTATAAAGTGTTAAGACCAATAAGAATATGCATCATTAAATCATGGTCTTAATGTTTGATATGATCACTTAAAATGTATTGAGAAAATCATGTGTGATAAGGCAAATTTACAATATGAATTAAAACATTAAAGCTTACTTAAGTTTTTGTCATTTCAAAATATATATGGCAATTTAAAGCTAACACCATGTATAAAAAATAAATCTGTATTATCATACAACATTACATGATTCATCTGTGGTAGAAGCAAGAGGCCAAAGGAAGACCATATATGGACGTAGGTGTGGGGGAATGGGATGGTAGTTGGAGGTTTTTAGTTTGCAAAAGAAAAAAAAAATTTGGGGAGGCAAGGACCACTAACCAGACCTATATCAATCTAATCTTTCTTCTTTGGGGTTGACATGCTAACATGCCTCCCGTCATGCCCTTTTCAATCCATTCACCCACTGGATTTTGTTTTAATAATTGAAAAATGAAAGGCAAGGTTGAAATTATATGAGTTGGAACCTAAATTTTAGAGTATATCAAGACTTTTTGTTAACCATTAGTCAAGTGATAGTTGGCTTTTGTTTTGTTAATTAATCAATCAATTATTAGGCTGACATAAAATACAAAATCACTACAAAACAAGAAAGGATAATCATCTTTATTACCATTAATATTTACGAAAAATTAATATCATATTGCATTAAATTTAATTAGTAAATATATAACATAATATAATATAAGTATTTTGAAGCAAAATAAAATTATTATTAGCTGCTGGAATAATTCACCCAAAATTTTCTATTCAAATGGAGTATGCAGAATTAGGTAACCAACTTGGTGGTTTTTTCATGCTTACAAGCATATCCCAATAATTTTTTATATTTTGTTTGATAAAAGCTTTAAGTTTTTACTTTTTGCTTTTTCCTTTCTATTCGTTTCTTATAAAAAATAAAATGACAAATAACAAAAAATCTTGTAAATGGAACCTAAACATATGAAAAAAAAATAATATAAGATTAAGAAGAATATAGAAGTACTTCACTCTTTCCCCTTTTTTCCTGTATAATGATGAATTATATTGAATCAATTTTTTTTTATTAAATATTGAATCAAAATTTCATCATTTCACCTTTCACCACTTTGACCTGAATTTCCTTTTTCTTTTTTTTTCATATATTCAAATTAAGTAAACGACAAACTGAAACTTAAATATTGCATACATTCCTAGGAAAGAGCAGCTAAAAATGGATGAACCATGGTCCCTGTCTGACGTTCCCCTGTTTTAATATTTTGAGGAAATATTGGCTTGTTAATCCTAAATTACTATTTAATTGGTCCTTATCTTCCATAAGAAATCTTTCAATTCTTATTCCTACATTCTTCCTCTTCTTTTCGCTTCAACACATTGCCACTTGTGTTGAGTAAATTTTTATTCCTACATTTTTTTTTACCATAAAAGCCTTTAGTTTTAAAAAAGAAATGGTTGAGTAAACCATATTAAATAACCTAATACTACTATTATGATACTACAACTTTACTAACCTAATATTAAACTATATGAAATACTTTTTCTATAATTATCGACTCCTACCACTTTCCGCTCAGTAAATCTTAATTTCATCATATTCCAATAGTAGTACAGGAAGTTCACAAAAGAATCAGAAGACCTAAAAATAAGAAATGGTTGAGTAAACCATATTAAATAACAGAACCACACCATTAAAGCTCTGCAACAAACAAAAACCTATGTATTAAGGCTATGTATCCACAACCATTTAAGCTGTGCATTTGTAAGCATAAGAAGTAAGAATCCAACAAAACCACAACCATGAAGCTTATGTATCTGTATGAATAGAGCTATAAAACCTCTAAGCCCCTATAAAATAAGCTATTTCAAAGTGGAAAACTCTTACTAAGGATTCACTTAATATAACTAGTTATACCAAATCTTCCATTTCAGCACTCTTTCTTAACACTTTACCAATTACTATCACTGTTATTACATGAGAATGTTTCTATTATTAAAAATAAATTTTGATTTTTTATTATATCATGAAGCACCATTCATGTAATAAAAATATTTGCCTATGAGACACAAGGAGTATCTAAACCTAAAACTTGAACTAATCAAGAATAAGAGTAAGATGAAGATTGATTTTAGAAATTGAACTTTACCTTTCCTGTTCTAAATATTTCTACCAAGACTTACAAACAAACACAACTTAAAGCTATGCATCACAAGAGGAAACAAAATTTGCATCATTCTGCAATTAGTAAATGAGATACTGTACCTTCAATTCAAAAACTTTCCTTCGAACAAATTATTGTATATATTGAAACTCATTTGTCATGTGAAAAATAAAAAATGCAGAGGTTGGAATTCAAAAAAGGATTTTGAGAGAAGATAATTCCTATCAAAAAGATAATAAGCTTCATCAAAAATTAAAGAGTAAGACTAATACTAGTTTATTCCACTGCAGATGCTTGTTTATATGTATGATTGAATTTATAAGATAACAGAGGAATAAGACTGGAAGATACAGAACTAGATACAAACTTTGTGAATACAATGCAAAAGCCTCCAAATTACAATATGATGTTTGGGGTAAGCAAAATTTGTTAGGGTCAAAAACCATTTTTGGGTTAAAGATGAGCAAAATGGTACTACTGATGATTCCAGAACATAAAATTATAACCCAAATGTGAAGCATACGCGTATGGCTTTCACCCAAAGCACCAGTTGTTTTCTCACTTTAGTAAAGAACAACAAACTTTAACCCTAAAAAGAAGTTCTGCAATATAGAGCATGCTTGCCCACCAGAAAAGTGTGCTAAATTGCTTTTAGGACAATGAAATCCCCAATTACATAAACAGCTACAACAGAAAAGTGTGCATTGAACAAATAGCTGACTTACAGTTAGACCCCAAAATGCATAACTTATATCAAAAGGAAATCAACAGAAGGAAATGCCTTCAAAAGCTAAACAGTTTGCTGAAAGGATTATCCAAAAGGATTCATACCGAAACTAAAAATCGTGAAGAAGAAACAGGACATTGTAAAATAAGGACGAGATCAGATCATACCTAATCAAATTAGAATGGAAAAGCGAATGATCTCCAGAGTCCAAACCAAGCACTAATCACCTAGCCCAATACAAATGGCAACCCGAACTGCGCTCGAACGACGGTTGGAGAGAGCACATCGACGATGGAGAAGGAGAGATTGGAAGAGAGTTGTTATATTTACGGGAGATAAAAAAAGGAGAATGTTAAAGTTGGAAATTTTGAATTTTAATAGGGATAGTTTTGTCTTATCAATTCTTTTTTTCACGGGCTTCCATTTTCGTTCTTTTTTTCCATCCAATTTGGACGGATTTGTATTTTAGCTTAGAGCAGAAAACATATTTCTTCTGTCTTTCCTTTCCCTTTCATTTTCTGTTTTACCAAGCAACTCCAAAATTTATTTTCCTCTCACTTTTCTCTCTATCACTTTCTTTCTTCTCACTTTTCAGCTGTACCAAGCACAGCCTAAAGAATATTCTCTTCCAAAATTATGGTTAATACGGAGAGCTTCTCCATCAGCTCTGTTAATGTGTGCTTCGCGTACAGTTAAGATGTGGCATGATATATTACATTAGGTTTTTACCTCCTAAAAACCGGATTCAATCATTTTTTTTACCCTTGTACAAATTTCATTTAAAATTACAAGTTTATTTATGAATTTTTATATGATATATTGATAGTACATAATTTTTATATATTATCAATATACTAGAGGTTAAAACATCATTAATCAATAAATTAAAAAAATATCAAGTCTTTAAAAATAAATACAAATAAATTTTTTTAATTTTCTCAAAAGAGTTTATTAATAAGATGTTAGTCTTTAGTACATTGATAGTATATAAAGATTATATATTGTCAATACATTATACATAAATCCTTAAAGTATTATTATTTATAGTTAAATTTACAATTATAAAACTACTTAGATTGTTATTTTATGTAATAAAAAGTAATTTTTACATTTATCTTTTATCAAACTACTTAAGTCCATTGATAAGATATGACAAAAATCATGCTTTTATAAAAATTTCGAATTTAATTGTTTATTAATAATTGAACCTAACTCAATTATCTTTTGCGAGTTTCGACTCAATATTGAGCACAAAAAATAATATGGACGATGCTCAGTCTTCAGGTTTTCAGCTATGTGGAGCTTGAGCCTAACACTCTCTTTATGATGAAGTTTTTAAACTTCACAAATAAATTTAAAGTGTCACTTGTGTTTATTGATGTATAATTAATAAATTAGTAAATTAGTGTAATTCTTAAATATATGTGTTAGTCTTATAAACATGTTTATGGAGTTTAAATAATAATTCATAAATCAAAGATTATCTTATATCATGTGTTTAAGTTTTAAGTTTTACAAAAATATTTAAATGAGTGTCACATGTTTATTCACATATTATTTAAGAAAATCATATGATTAACATAAATATTAAATAGACAAGTTGTAATAGTAAAATTTACTTGTGATGTTCAAAAACTCCATTATTAATGTATGAAATAAAAATATTTAATAAAATTAAAAATAAAAGTGAAATTATAAATTGATTAAAAATAAATTAATAATTAAAACATGACATCATTCATAAACTAACTAGTTTCTATAAAAGTGGAATCCTCGGCCATTGGTGTCAATAACATTGTTCCTATTTTTAATTTTTTGGCCAAATCTATTTTAATGTTTAAAAACTCTACTATTTATATAATACGATAATCATCTAATTTTATTATAAAAATTAAAAACTTTGTTATCGATGAGTAAAATAATATTTTTTTCATTGAATTACTTTTTTGACATGTCGTATAAATATAAAAAAGGCTAATAATATTACATTGCATTACTTGTACATTTATTTATTCTCAATGGACTTAAATTTTTTTTAATAAGACAAGAAGAAATAATAGTATTATGTTTTGTTATCTCTATGCTTATTTGTCTTTTTTTACTTAAATTCATAGTAGCATTCCTAAATCTTTTCTTTTTTTGGTTACATACTAAATCTTATTACCTTGACGGTTATTTAGCTTAAAATTACTTAGTTTATTGTCTATGTAATATAAATTAAATTATCACCCATGAGTTGTGGCTCAGTTGGCAACGCAGGCTAAGTTTGTGAAAAGAGCTCTTGAGTTCGACTCCTACTAAACACACCTTTGGGAAGGGATGAAGAGTCTTAACTGTGACTAAACTTTGAACAGAATTAGTCTTATACCGTTAAAACGGATGAAGATACCTGTGGTTTACACAAAAAAATATAAATTAAATTATCAATTATGAATTTATTAGATTTGTTATTTTTTTTAATCTAAAAATTAATGACCCATTATTGGTGTAATCGGTAAAAAGCTTATGGGAAGCTTATCAAAGTAGAGCTTACTGTATAATTTCCCCTTAGTCCTTCCTCAATTTAAGGTGGAAAAATCTAGGGGATGTATGCAGAATACTGTCCAATCAATTTTTTTTCTCTCTCATGGAAGTTGGAACTTACGACAATTGTCAAACCAAAAATCTTAGAGAAAGTGTTTTTATAGATAGAGCTGGTTACGGGCCGGATCGGGCCAGTTTCGGGCCGGTTTTCACCGGTTCCGGCCCTAACCAAACAAGAACCGGTCTGAACCGATAGGGAACCGGTCCGGTTCGGACAGGTTCTATGTTATTTAAGAGGCGAACCGGCCCGGTTCGTTGGACCGATTCGCCCAAAAACCGGACCAAACCGGTTTAAGTTTTTTTTTACATTTAAAATTTTTATTTTCTAAAATTTATATTAATTTATTTTAATAAAAATAAATATATATTAATATATTTTTATAATTTAATCTAACAAATTTATTTTTATAATAAATAATGTTAATAGTTTAATTTAACAACAATTTATTATAAAGTTATTATAATTTATTTAATTAATGTAACAATAATGTAAAAATAAATTACTATAAAATTATATAATAAAACTATTGTTATAATAAAATAAAGTTATATTATGAATATGATATTATAATAAAATTATTATGATAAAAAAATGAAATTTAGAGAATAAAATGATAATATTATAAATTTGGAATAAGAGAATTTAAGTGAATTTGAAAGAGTTTGAGTGATTATTGAGAGAGTATAAGTGAGTATTAAAAGAATAAGAGTGGATGAGTGTTTAGATTTGAGAGAAAATATGAAAGAAAATTTAAAAAAATGAAAGGAAATAAATTGATATTTATAGAGGAAAAATGAAAATTTAAAATCATTTAAAAAATTTTAAAAAATAAATTTGAAAAAAAAGGGAGGGAAACGCTCCCTTCCTTTTAGAGTTGATGGGCAACGACCTGAACATAGGTAGGTAGTAGCCTTTGCAGGCTACTGCCTGCGCAGTGGCAGGCTATTTTTTTTTTAATTTTTGTTGAACCGGACCCGCATGTTCCAGGCCCTTAACGAACCGGGCCCTTAACGGGCCCAATTCAGAATTAGTTGAATCGGCCCAGCCCGGTAAGATATCGGGCCGAGCCGGTTCGGAACCGGTACTGTACTGGTTCGGCTTTTGGGCCGAATTAACCCTATCCGGTTGCGAGCCGGGTCGGGCCAACCCGGCTCAATAACCACCTCTATTTACAAATCACACAAATAATAAAAATTAAAGAAAATTCAATCTTAGCACATTATAAAAAAATTGAGTTTTACTAACACTTATAAGTGTCAGTAAAAGATTAACAAACCGTCGATAAAAACCTTATCGGCGATTCGTTGATCGTCCGTTGACCGTCGGCCAGGTGAATGCCGATGAAAGTCTATCGACGGTGATATACTCCAAGGTCGGCAAAGATCCAATAAATTTCGATATGACTTTTTCTGACGCTTTTAAATGTCTTTACAAGTATAAAGCTTTTACCGACACTTTAAGTGCCGGTAAAAGTCTAATTTGAAATTTGAAATTATTATATTTATTAAGCTTCATTTTAAATTTAAAAGCTTTTACTGACACTTTTAAGTGTTGGTAAAAGTATCATTTGAAATTTGAAATTTGAAATTTTTATATTTATTGAATTGTATTTTAAATTTAAAAGCTTTAAAAATCTTACTTTAAACTTTAAATTTTTATATTTATTGAGTTATTTTATATTAAAAACTTTTGCCCATATAACTTAATTATTATTGAATTAATAATTAAAGAACAAAGACCTCAAATCATTGGTATTAATCAAAATGTAACTTATATTCCAATAATAAACTTAAAGGTAACGTTGTCGTAACAATTTCGTCTGGGGACTCGATCGCTCGACGATTTTGAAAACATGAAAAACAGGAGAGTCGACACCAATCTTTTTTGTTACGTGTGATTGGCCACCTAAAATTTGTCATTTTAACAAAACCTTAAAATTGATTAAGTTTTATTAGAAAGACTATTTTGAGATCTGCGAAAATAAAGTTGGGTTCGGGAGTACGGTTACGCATGGAGAAGGATTAGCACCCCCACAACGCCTATTAAAAAACGGTACCATCTTAATCACGTGTTATCTTTTTTGTTTTAATAAAATGGTCTTAATTTAATATTTAAAATTAATTCCTATTTCATCATAATCCATTTTTTTGTTCTTTTTTCAAAATCATATTTATCTCTATATTTTAAAAAGACTACATTTTATTTTTTTTCTTTAGAAAGTAAATGGGAACCTTTTTGTATTGAAAAATCAAATCAAATACTCCAATACTTTAGGTAGTATTTGAAATAAAATTCTCACCTAGATATTTCTCAAAAATCACTACTTGCGATTTCTATAGAATCTCATTGTCGAAAGATTCACATTTTAATTTAAAATTACATGAATGCATTTAATGCAAACAGCTAATGAATGATGCATGTGTATTTTTTATAATAATTTTTTATAAAATTTTATTTATTTATTTTAAATAAAAATCAATATTATTGAAGAATTACACTAAGCAATCCAATATTCTGGTAATATTTAGTGGTTTTTCTCACTTAGAGATCAGTTAAAAATCACTATTTGTGAATTTCATAACATCTCATCATCGTGAAATTGTTTACTTAAATTTAAACTTTATTATTAAATTCTTTTTTAAAAAACCTTATTCATTTTTATTTTTAACAAAAAATCACACTAAATACTCCAATACACTGGTAATATTTAGTAGACTATTCTCACATAGGGATCAGTTAGAAATCACTACTTGTGATTTCCATAACATCCCATCATCAGATTACTATTTAATTAAATTTAAATTTCATTTTTAATTTCTCTTTGTTTTGATTCTTTAAAAAATTATTTATTTTCATTTTTAACAAAATTTAAATTATTGAAAAATCACACGAAATACTCCAATACACTGGTAATATTTAGAGGATTTCTCTCACCTAGGAATCAGTTAGGAATCACTACTTGTGATTTTCGTAACATTCCACCATCAGATCTTACTTTTATTTTATTTTTAGTAAAATCAAGACCAATGATACAAGCATGATCATGACATGCTCACTTGATTTCTTATTTATTTATCTCTTTTAATTTATTTGTTTTGTTTATTTATTTTTTTATATAAAAATTTATTTATTATTCTTTGAAAATGATCATGAATTTATATATCGAAAATTATTTTTGAATAATAAATATGAATTTACGTATTGAAAAATTACTCCAAATATTCTAATACTCTGATAATAATTGGAGAATTTATCTCACCTAGAGATTTTCGAGAACTCACTACTTGTGATGTTCACAAAATCTCATCATTAGAAATTCATATTTACTTTAGTTAACATTCTTCAAGACACTTTGCTATTAATACAAAAATGTTTTTTATTTTTATTTTTATTAAAACAGACACCTCATCGCAATTGAACATAAAATTAATATTTATTGTAAATCCTAACATAGGTTCATCCCCTTATATTATTGCTATTTATTTTAAAAATGAAAATATGAAAACTAGCAATTACTCACAAAATAAATATTTAAATAAATACACAAATAAATGGAAGTAAATAGAGTAAAGTAAGGATGTACAAATGATTGAGTTTTAGAACCCAAAGAAACCCTTGCAACATAGCCTAAGTTCAAGGGCCCAAAAAGTGCGGATCCAATAGCTCTCCAATTGAGGCCCAAAGCAGGTGGATTGGATAGGGTCAAACGGAACAGGTCGGAGCGGCATGCGGGTTTTCCTCCTTCCGAGGGCCGAGTGCGCGAATCCCGAGTCAGATCCGAGTCCATGCGCAGGTCTTCCTTTTCTCATTTTTTTAATGCTATAAAAGATCCCTTTTCCTTATTTCTACATTTTTAATTTATTTTACAAAAAAAATTTCAAAGCCTTCAAAGGCCCTCTCCCCCGCGGTTTCCGGCCATCGTCGAACCGCCGTTGCCGGTGGCCAAATCCCAAAATGCTTTCAATTTTTCGAAAGCTTTCTGCCTCCTCTACTCGATTTCAACCTTCATTTTTTTTTTTTAAATCTATCTAAAAACAACCATATCTGACAAAGAAATCCTCGCCTTCAACACCCAAAAATGCCATCTTCGCCTCTCAAACCAACACCTCTTCTTAGATCTGGCCTTAACCGAACCATCTCCCTTTTCTTTTTTTTTTGTCAAGCTTGTGGCTTCTCACCTGTGAGGTGAGGAATGTGGTTGTTTGTGTGTGTGCGTGTGTATGTTTGGTTATGTGCTGTTGGCCGAATAGGGCTGTTACGATGGTGGCTTGAGTGGGGTTTTCTAGGTGTTTTCGGGTAGCTAAGCAGAGGATTTGGGTGATGTTTAGGCTTGTATTGGGTGGTGGTGATAATGGTGGTTTGTGATGGTGGCTCGGGTCTGAGTGCAGCCGAGGGGTTGTTGGGGCTTGGTAAGGGTTGGCCGTGAGCTTGAAGTGGGGTTGTCAGTAGAGGTAGTGGAGGCAATGGTGGGATATGGCTGACCGAAAATAATTTGTAAACCTGGAAAAAATTAGGTGTCTACAAACGTATACTCCAACAATAAACATAAAAATCATGAGTAAATTAACACAAGTACTATATACAAATACACATACATTTGATATCTTCAAGTAGACCCCTTGGATGTCTCTTTCACCAATTCCCTTGTCCTATTCAGCACTTGGAGCCTTTGCTATAAGCCCTTATGGATGGCCATCCCACAACTTGACTGTTTCCAAAAGAACAATATGGAACAATAAATAATCGAATAAACTAATTAAATGGGAATTGTTTTCTAAGGAATCAACGAAGATGAATATATAAAGATTGTGTTAATGTAATCTTCTCAAAACAAGCATTAAACTGAATTGTAAAACAACAACTTAAGAAAATTAGATAAGTCAAATATAAGATAAATAGAGGAAAATTACAACAAAGAAGGTTATATCACATATGAGTGATAAATAGATATCACTGAACCCCCTAAGCGTTATAAAGCTCAAAACAATACAGAAAACAACTATTTTTTTTCATTTAAGAGCTTTTCTTTTTCAATTAATTCTTTAAAAAACTTAAACACATCAAACAAATATCCAATAAAAGACATCATGGAGATAATAAAGTAAAAACTAGGATGAAGCTGAGCAACAACAAATAGATGCACATCCAAGATGAATCTTAGTATACTTCCATATTTAGGTAACTAAATAAGGTAGCAATCATATCTGTGAATACATGGTAACCAAGAATAACTCAAAACTCATCAACTGAAGGAACACTGGATAAAAAGAGAGAAAAACAACAATTAGCATTCATGTCCCTAAGAACAACATAGGTATAAAAATGTGAAGCACTCAGTTATTACTTGTGTACAAAAACCCAGGGAAAAAAGCATTTGCATGAAAAATGTAACAAGGGTGTGTTTCTAGAAATGATCTCCTGCAAATCTAATTATACCTATTCACAATATCCATAAGAACACGTAGACCTAACTCATGAGCCCTTTTTATCGGCAACTTAAGATCAAGAAGTTAGTTTCCATAACTAAAACTAAATTTCGAAGAAATATTTCTCTTTACATCCACAACATAGTAGTTTATAACGAGTTAAAAGACATAAACATCAACAAAATAGATTTGATGGAGATAACCCAAAACTAGCATAATACGAGTCCTCTTGAATAGCATCTGAATAGCATTATATCCAAGTCTTTTTATGCAGGGAAGAACATCATCTCTAAAGTTGGCATACGTGTTAATTACTGGTTCCTACATCTCAGAATTGACAGGATTAAGAGAACTAGGAAATGAAAGATCCCTGCAAATAGAATAGTTTAGAATATTATTTTTCATTAAATGGTTATTAATTGTCTATGCTTTTCTGTTTGATTCAATCACAAATATAATAAGCTGATATCTAATTCCCTTTCTGCAATCAATTTTTTGTGGCCACATGCTACAGCTAAACCAGGATTATGCAAACTAAAAGTTATGCTATATCACTTAGCTTTACAGTTTCACCTTGTAAATTGAAAGCTGAGATCACTTGGAATTTCTCCATTAAGTCAGTTAAAGCTGAGATCTCTGCAAGAAAATTTATAAAAGGATATTAAAACCACATGTTGTCTCAAAAAATTTTCTCAATTGATTACTTGAATAATCAAAAGTAAGTATATATATATATATATATATATATATATATATATATATATATATTAAAAACAATACATCAAAATTCACAAGTAAATTATGTTCCAAAACAAGCTAGGAATTAAGACAACCAGAATATTTTTATGTAATTATGAAATAACCCAAAAAGAATATATCAATTCTTCAAAACAGAAAGTTATATATGCTAAAGTAAAATTGATAGAGAAGATTTTGTACTACTAAAGAAAGAAAACAAGCCTATCACTCACAAGATCTTTAATATTGCCAATGCCCTAAGAGAAACAGGTAGCCTTCCAATGAGATTGCAACTCCTCAACATCTTGTAATTCAACCACAAATTCCATTATTTACAACTTTTCAACATCGAAGAACTTTGATAAATCTCTACCTTATTGCAAAGTTTTACTTGCAATTTCTCCAATTTAGGCAGATTCACTGTGAATATTACAATGCGACCAAGAAAAAGGTAGCTCAAAAACTTAGAATCACAACTTACAAGCAAAATAAAAACTAGAATTTGAAAAATCAAAATAGCATTGTTGATGGCTTCAAATAAATCTCTTCGTCATCGATATCTTCTCGCTCATTTGCAAATAAGAAACAAGAACACGAATCAAAGCTAGATTTGATTAGAACTAACTGGAAATTAGACAGAAATAATAAAGGCTCAACTAGGATTCTTTTAAAAATAGAAGTGCAAAAATACTAATTTGGCACAATTACATGAGGAACAACGACAGAGAAAATAATAACAAAGAGAAGCCATGCCACGATGACAATAATGCTAGTGGCGTAGATGGCGAGAGTGAGAGCGAGAGTGAGAGGTAGTGATTTTGATTTTCAAAATTAGAAGAAAAAGAATTGTTTGGTTTCAAGGAATTTAAGGAAATTAAGAAAATGAAAATGAAAAAAAATGAAAAAGATGTGAGAGATGAAGAAAAGAATTTCCTATTTAAGTGAAAATGATATTTGGGTCATTATTTATTTAAGGTCAAATTGCCAGTGTAAACTTTAACAGCACCGGCGGTTTAGTTTGTGCTGAGAAAATAGGGGAAGTGCAGGCGGTTTGTAAAACCGCTGTAAAAAATGTGCCCCTAAAACTAATGTTTTTTGTAGTGGCAAAATCCATAATCAGAATCATCTTTAATAAAAGAATATTAAAAAATTAAAAATAATTAAAAAATAAAATGAGACATATGAATTTCTTTAACCTGGAATTTAAAAACTCAATTATTAATGTATTGGATAATAATTATGATAAATAAGCTTATTTCTTTTAACAAGATGTCATCTAAATAAAATTTTGAATTTTATTAAAAAATAAAAAAAATTATGAGATTAAAATTATAAGTTATATTTTATTTGTTATATTATTGAAACTTGAAAATGAGATAATAAAATCTAATTCTCAACTTATTTAATAATATATTTTTTAAAATATTTATCATTCCCATCATTGAAATAGATTCACATAAACATTTCTTATAAATTACATTAACGAACTAAAAATATATTAACAGAATATAAAATATTTCATAACAAAAAGTTTATAATTATATTATATTAAAAAATTAATTTTAATTTCATTCAATAAAATATGAAAAAATATTTTTTATGCTTCATTGAAATTTAATAATTTATTAGATATCACCCCTTTTCATTAAAAAAAAGATATTGCAAGAATGTTAATATATATTTTATATATATAATATGTATACTAGGACCCAAAGTAAATGCATAAACAACTTTAAATTCCCAATTAATATAATCAGAGCTTTTGACCATTAAATATTAATTATTCTCAAGAGATTTTTATTCTCCATTTTATAAAAGAATCATATAGTATAAATATTAAAAGCCATATAATGCGCTTTGCTTTTTCTCCTTTTAAAATGCTAAAACTGAAATATAATTGTTCAACCACATTTTATGCTCGTGACTATTCAAGAATAATAACCAATTTTTATCATTTAAAAATATTCTTATCGAGATTGATTCTCGAGTTGTGCTGAGGTATGCTTTTAGACACAAATTCATTTTCACATTGTCCTTATTTCTGATTACAAGAAATTATTTCAAGAGATTGAAAATGTCAAGATCTGCCATGTATTTCGTGAAACGAACTGCTGTGCTGATGTGTGGGTTAATAAATGAACATCTACTAACTCTTCTTTTGTTTACTGTGACTACCCTCCTAGTGAGGTGTTATCTTGATTTTTATTTGACTTAATGGGTCTTTGTATGTTAAAAGACAATTAGTTGTATCCCGAGAGGAGTTAATTTTTTTTTATAAATGTTCGTTTTTTCATAAAAAAAAAAAGCCACGTCCATGATGCTGATTGATCATTGTAACTTAAAAAATGATTAAATAAAAAATCTGAATAAAAAAATATTAAATAATCACAAGTAAATCTTCAAGAGGAGCCTTGTTCTTCCTTTTCTGTTTTCTTTTTCTTGTTATGTCAAATCATATTAATTGCATTCAAATTCTACCGTCACTAATTCTTGCAAATACCCAATCACCATGAACATTAATCTTTATCATGGGAGCAATTAAATTTTTTTCGCTAGCAAGTAGCAACTTGTAAGCCTGAGCTTATGTCGCCAATGTATGAATCATTTTGAGCTCTTCAGCTCTATCGTACAATGTGGGTTTTCACTGTTAACAGCATTTAATCTCACTAAACACAGGAATTTGCATTTTAATTAGCTTTTAATAAATAATCTTGAAAGGTTAGAGCAAGAATTCCGTAGGAGTATTTTACAGATTGATTCTCAATCAACTTGGATGATAAATCCAATATTTTTTTTAATTACTAGAATGTTGGATTACTTCCAAAGAGATTAGACAATTTTAGAAATGAAAGTAACATGGATTAGATTTTAATAAAAAGTTAAAATTATATAAATATGACAAAAGCTAAAATATTTAATGTATTTGACATGTTGAAACATATCACAATACAAAATTTTTGCGTTTTGCATGATACAAACATGAAATGTCAAGTTTATTTATCAGATAAAAATTCAAATTTTGGATTACTTACAATTCCTTCCTTCCTCCAATACCAATAAAAAAAATTGAAAGTTATTTTTTCCTTCTTTTCTCTAACATTTTTGTTTAACTTTGTTCAATTCCTTTTTAAAATCGTAATAATTAAATACATAAAGGAATAAAACAGGAATATTAGATTAAAAAAGTTATCATAACAAACTGGCAAAGATCATGCATTATTATCCTGCCTCTACGTCTAGAAGAAGTAGGTTAGGGTTTGGATGATCAATCAATATTCCACGTCTAGCAAAAAGAAAGAGAAGAAGCAAAGATTGAGGAAGGCATTTCTTGTTCTCGCAAAAACGTTTCATCTTTTCATGCAATGATTCTTCCATGTATGTCACTAAATGCCACCTTCACTCCAACAAAATGCCAATGTTATGTTCATCTCCAATATTATGTTATGAACAACTAAAAAAATATTTAAAACCTCCATTTTTATTTTAACCTTTTTATAATTGGTGATAAAGGTTAGGGCTGCTTTAATATAAATTCAAACCTTACAACAGATTGTAGTTCTTTCTTAATCATTCAATCAAAAATTTATTGACATTTCACTTTTAATATTCACTGTAATAATATTTTTTTTTGTGCTTTCCAATCACCAATTTTCGGAGAAGACAAGTGAGGGTCTTTATCAGAATTCGATTCATTCAGACCCAAAACGATCACTTCTTGGAGATGAAAGAATATATTCATGTGCAGTTCAAGGCTGGCCACTGATTCGGAGGGCAGGGACGGCAGGGACGGCAGGGCTCTGTTTTCTCGATAAGGACTCGGCTTTTGGGCCACTTGTTGAAGTTCTAAGCGTGTTGTAATGTAATCTTACCAATTGCATAACAGACTAGAACAATCATAACTATCATGCAACTTTTCGTGGAATATATTTGGTGGTGATTTTTCAGTTCACTCAAGATTCAAGCCTAGTTCATGAGTTGGATATCTCTTTTTTACTTTCTTTGTGCGAATAAATTCCCCCAGTGCACTGGCCAAAAAAAAAAAAATTTCCCCCAGTGCAAACAAAACATGCACAGTACTGAGAAGATTGCACGAGAAAAAGAGAAGCCAAGAACCTAATTAGCCAGCTAGGTCGTCAACTGAGGAGCAATGCACATTGCGAGCTAGCATTGTAGTTTTTGATACTTGGGGAATTAGTATTAGAAAGAATAATTCTTTCTTTTATTCACAATGCCACTTTTAAATAGTCTTGATAATTACAAATATGGTATGGTAACATGAGACAAAACGAAACAAATTTGAAAAATAAATAAATATGGTAAAATAAAAAAAATCATTTTGTATTTGATGTATTGACAAGAATTTTAATATGGAATTTTTGTATTTTATATAACAAGAATATGATTTTACAAAAAACAGACACAAATAATATATATGAATTATCAAATCTAATTTTTAAGTTTTAATCACCACTGCTATTGAATCTTTGCATACGCGTAACAAATCAACTCGGAGAAATTTTGCATCTCAAAATAGTAAAGATAATATTTAGTTCCAAAGCAGCAATGGAATTTGCTCCGTATTGCCTTGAGGAAATGAATGGCCCTTGTTTTGACTTTGAAGCAAATTAAGGAACCATGTTTATTCTAAAGATTATTGCGATCCAAATCATCGAACCTGATATTTTTCCTTTATAGTTAGCTCAGCAAATTAATGATCCCTCTCTAGCTATAGCTTGTCTACGCTAGTTTCCATAAACATATATTAAAACCTTTGTAGAGTGAGTTTAGCTCACAGATACGGCACGGTAAATTTTTCATCGTGTCATTTTTATATATTTGACTCTTTTTTAATTTTAATTTTTTTCATTTTAATATAATATCTTCAATCATATATTTTTTTATTACATTCATCTTATCATGCATAGTTGAGATTGCACCTAAACATATCACTATTTTATATTTTAATCTCATTGTAACTAATCTTTTAATATTATCGAAATCAATCGTATTATCTATCCGAATTAACACATAGTCAAAAGCTTTCTAACCTTGGATTGGATGTTTGTATTTAACTTACATTTTGCAACTCTGTTTCATTAAAAAGTTGAAGCAAGTAACTTTCAACTATGAGTCTGACATATAACTGCATTAAAGGTTAAAAAGGTACGAAAGAACAAATACCACATAATCAGATATGTTAGGTGCTGATATTTTGACTTAGTTTTTTCTTCCACGTCCTGGAAAGTTGGGAATGTCCGCCGTCCATGGTCAGCTCTGTGAAACACGAGAAGTCTTGATGCAATATTATAGCAGTTGAAAAGTTATGTACTTTTTCAACTTTGGTGAAATTGCGGCCTCATGTATGAAGGACATCACTATGAAGATCGAAGCCTTGGCTTTTTCATGTATACATTCTCCTTGTTGAGGACAAACAAACTCTTTTTATGATGAATTTGTACCATGACCCACCTCCATTTACCGCAATACCAGTTCAAAGTTATACCACTTTTATATATAATCCAAAAATGGTTAGAAATATCTTTGATCTTTTAAGTTATTACACTTTTATATGTATATGCCATTTGCAATGACACTGGTCTTAAAATAGATTAATATTAATGTCAAGTACACATGTCTATGTTGAAAATTACATGATTTAATGTCACAATTTAGATATATTAATTTATTCATAATAAAGTTCTATCTGGGATAAACCAATAATTCTTAGAATGAGCAAATAAGAAAGAATTGTAGTATCTTATTAAATTTAGATTCAATTTAAAGCAATTTTATACTCTGCCCCAATTATCAAAAAAATATATATCTGAGATATCTATAAGATAATTAATGATCAAGTCTCAAAATGATAATTAAATACATTTCCTGTAGCTTAAATGAGTTGCACTATTATAAGAAAGCATATCTAGTGGCATAATTGAGTTCCACCATTATAAGTAAGCATATCTGTCATTTTTTTTGTTAAGAAAATATTGTGTTATGTTATAAAATTTAGATTCAAATTTTTTTTTTAAAAAAATTCTTTATCTCAATCATCAAGAAAAAAATCTATTACGGATATCTATAAGTTAACTAATGACCAAGTCTAGCATAAATAAGTTGGACCATTATAAGAAAGATATTATAGGGTGGCATAAATGAGTTGCACCATTATAGAAATAAGCAAGTCTGTCATTCCTTCTTTTAGAAACTTTCATTATCCTCGCGTAGTAAAGGTAAATCTTGGTCTCCGATTATCAAAAAATGACAGCCAAATTATTGCTGTCTGAGCCCCTGACACTATTCAAACCCATAAAATCGATATAAATTCAGTACAAAACAGCAGCAAATATCATTGGCTAGCTGTGATCAGTGAAAAACCATGAGAAAAGAATTCACCATCTGAAGCCTATCACTGGGGATTTGAGAATCTTGAATGCAGTGCCAAAACGCATACGCATTCCCCCTCGAACAACCCCAACTCAATCAGAAAGCGAGAGCCACAGAGACAGGGCTTTCTTTTCTGATTCTGCCCTTTATCGCGGCACTTTTCCCAAGCGTTCTATTACAAATTTCACAACCCACTAAATGTCGTGCAAGTGACCAACGAGTTTAAATACTTGCCAAAACCTAAGCTCATATCACATGCGACAGCCCCACACCGCATTGGCCACCCTCTCATTCAGCCCTCTTTCTATATATATGTGTACAAACTCACAGACGTCTCATCCATATCTGTTCTACGTTGCAAATCCCCATATTTTTTTTTGTTCATCGCAAATCCCCATATAAACGATCCCTGTTGCACTCTCTCAGCCCTTTCTCTCTGCTTTGTCTGATCATTTCTCTACAGCTCACAGCCATGGTCTCTCACCTACTCAACACTATCCGAAATGTAGTTGGGATCACAGGTACGTTAGTTTTAACATAGAATTTATTATACAGTTTTTTTCCTTAAAATTGCCTGTAAAGGAAAAAAGAGATTATTAATTTCATTTAATTGTTTCAGTCTATAGTAATATACCTGATTTCCATTCCTGGAAGGCTAACTGATGTGGGTTTCTCTCCTTAATTCTTTCCAGGAAATGTCATCGGACTCTTCCTGTTCTTGTCCCCAGTGTAAAATTAGCTTCGCCTTGACATAATCTTTTCAAAGCACATAGATTTTTTTTTCTTTTAGTTTTTCCAATTTCCACCCCTGAAAAGTAAGAGTAAAAGTAAAAAATCCCTTCTTATCACTGCGCGGGATGTCATAATTAAAGGCAATAATGAACTACTATAATGAAGTTGAGTTAGTTTTAGTGTTTCTAATGTATTCCATTTTTAAGTTGTCTTTTTGCCTAATGACATTTATTTTCCAGGCCAACTTTTATTCGAATATGGAAGAAAGGGTCAGTAGAGCAGTTCTCCCCAGTCCCATACCTTGCAAACTTAGTCAATTGCATGGTTTGGCTCGTTTACGGGCTGCCTATGGTGCACCCCAACAGCAACCTGATTGTGACCATCAACGCCACAGGGATCGCCATTGCCTTCGTCTACCTAACCCTCTTCATGACCTTTTGTCATGACAAGAAAAAGAGATGCAAAGTAATGCTAATGGTACTCGCCGAGATAATTTTCACAGCCGTCGTCACCGTTCTGGTTCTTACTGTACTTCACACCACTGAAAAGCGCTCCTTGGTTGTTGGGATTTTAGGGATTTTGTCCAGTATCATGATGTATGCTTCGCCTTTATCCATCATGGTTAGTATCATAGAAATTCTGCTACTTTAGAACAGGAGAGTGTAACTGTAAGTATCCTTTTAATCAATTAAGAATGTATGCCTTGCATTTGTTTACTACTATTTTATATTTTTACATTAAATACTAGAATTTGTTATTGTTTGAAGACGTGGTTTGATTTATATGTGATTATTATGATGATGCAGAAACTGGTGATTTCGACGAAAAGTGTGGAGTATATGCCATTTTACCTCTCCCTGGCTGCCTTTGCCAATGGTGTTGCTTGGATTATTTACGCTTTACTCCCATTTGACCTTTTCATTGCTGTAAGTTACACATTTGGATTTACTTTTTTCTGTCTCTTTTGACTTCTTTGTCTCGGCTAACTGAAGAGAAGAAGAAATAAAAATAAAAAAAAATCTTCATTAATGTAAAAGAACCTTTTTCTCTATTAGCAGGCATCTTGATCTTGAATTTCCTTTCCAAAGAAACTAACCACTCGGGTGATATGATCATATTTGATGAAACATTTGACAGATATGACAATCCTGAGTAACGTGACGGTTTTTGTTTCTCAATATTTTTTGTATTGTTGCTACACGTAGGCTTTGTTATGTTGTATACTCCTAGTGAAGACTGGGAGGGGATGTTTGGAATCTTTGTGTTCTTTTGCCAAGTTTGGCATTAGCTTCTCACAAGAAAGGGAAGAAAACAAGGCCTTTCCAAAAAAGGAAAAATGAGCTGACAATTACAAGACCATGTCGCTATGGCTTATGGGTTTCATTAATTCAAAATTTAGTCTTTTCTTTCAATCATGCTTGACTAATTTGTGAAGTCCAAATCATAATCCTGTTGAAAACTGAACATGGGCTTTGATTAGTTTTGACAGAGATTCGGTTTCTAAATGCGATGTTGGTTTCATTTCCAGGTTCCAAATGGACTGGGCCTGATGTTTACTTTAGCTCAGCTGTTTTTATACGCCACATATTACAAGTCCACAAAGAGAATAATAGCGGCAAGGCAACAGACGAAGATCGAGATGAATCTGTCGGAGGTGGTCGTCAATGGACACATTGATCCCATGAAGACCGGCAGAGCTCCTTAGGGACCCATCCATCTGCAGCAATATATATAACCATAAATGGAGAGGGAGTTTAGGTTGTGTTTGGAACATTATTAGTAAAGTAATTGCTGAAAAAATAACATTACAGTATTTGGTATGTATTCGCTTTGCCAATAATATAATTACAAATTTTAAAAATATCTTAAAAGTATAAAAACAAAATTTGTATATTGAAATTAATTACAAATGTAATTATCATATTAAAATAAAAAGAATATAAAGTTGTAATTATTGACACGATCATTGAATCATTGAATCAAGGTGTTAGGAGCTTATCATCTTGGTATGGTAAACTTTAGAGTTCGATGCTGATGGTGCATGTGGTAAAGGGGTAAAGCACAGAAACCATGGGATTTGGCAATAACACCTCAGGCAGAGGCATTGCAGTCAACAACAATACCCTGGATAGCAACAGTGAGAAGCCGGAGTGGCTGCAGCGGTATAATCTGCTTGGAAAAATTGGTGAAGGTACTTATGGTCATGTGTTTCTTGCAAGAATCAAGTCTTCAACCAATCGTGGAAAATGCATTGCCATAAAGAAGTTTAAGCAGTCCAAGGATGGGGATGGCATCTCGCCCACTGCCATCCGTGAAATCATGTTGCTTCGGGATATTTCACATGAGAATGTTGTGAAGTTTGTGAATGTGCACATCAATCACTTGGATATGTCATTGTATCTGGCTTTTGATTATGCTGAATATGACCACTATGAAATCATTAGGTACCACAGGGACAAGGTTAGCCATGCCACCAACCAGTACACTGTTAAATCATTTCTCTGGTAGCTGCTTAATGGACTGAACTATCTCCACAGCAACTGGATCATACATCGAGACCGAAAGCCATCAAACATACTGGTTATGGGTGAGGGTGATGAACAATGTGTTGTCAAAATTGCTGATATTTGGACTTGCAAGGATTTATCAAGCTGCCTTGAAGCCATTTGCTATCGTGCACCTGAGTTGCTTCTTGGTGCAAAGCACTATACAAGTGCAGTTGATGTGTGCCGTTCGACGCATTTTTGCTGAGCTCTGGGCTTTGAATCGACTTTTTCAAGGGGCAGAAGCCAAATCCACACCAAATTCTTTTCAACTTGATCATCTTGACAAAATATTTGGGTGGATAAAATAATGGATGGGGTATGATAATAATTATCTTATCTTATATTTGGTGTACACATTAATTAAAGGGAGGATTGGATTATAATGAAGATTAATCATCCTTCTAACATAGGATAAATCAATCCTCTCCAAAAGATGAGGATTTTTTCTAATCTCATAGGATTAGAAATAAATAATAAATACTCATATTTTATTTATTTTATCCTTAGCATTTATATTTAAAAATTAACTTAAACATTTAATAAAATAATAAAAATATTTAATTAATTAATATAAATTTTTTTCCTTCTTTTTTCTCTTTTTTTGGCTTTTTTTAATTAAATAAAAACTATATAAAATAATATTTTCTTGAACACATTTTTTATAAAAAAAATTGTCAAGCATAAAAATTATTATAAAATTTATTCTTTAACTAGTTTTTTCTTACGTTTAAATTTTCATTTTTTCTTTCTTAATTTTTTTTCTTTTTGCCTGTAAAGAAAAAGAGAGAAAAATGACTATTAACCATAAAATTATTAGAAATTATATATTTTTTAATTCATCAAAATAAAATTATTAAATTTAACTTGTATTTTTTTTTGTTTTCTATATTTCCTTGCAATTGACTAAAAAAAAAAAAGAGAAGATAAGGAAACCATAAAAATGAAGAAAAATATTTAAGAATAGCCTTTGGAAATTTTTATTTAATTAAAAATAAACCTATTTCCTAGAAAAACTCAATTTTCTAAAAATAAATATATTTAATTTACCATAAAAAATTATTTTAAATTTAAAGCATGTAAAAGAAATAAAAACAAAAAGGCAAAAAAGAAAAAAACTGAAAAAAATATAGAGAATGCTTTTTATAAAAAATCATTTCTTACCAAAATAATTTTTTTGAAAATGTAATATAAATTTTTTAGAAGTAATTTTTTATTAAAAAAATCAGCTAATGAATTAGACTATTAATTATAGTATAATAAATAATATTTAAACTTTTAATTTTTCATTTATGTTTATAACAAAAAAATTATAAATTTAAATTATGTTACTTTGAAAAAGAGTACTTAAAAAATCATTTTATATTACTTTTAATTTTACACATAACAAATATTGTAAAAGACATAAAAAATATCCTATCTTATTCTTAATCTTTGTTCACACCAAACATAAGATAGGATGATATAATCTAATCTTATCGTATCAATAATCTTATATTATCTTATCCTATACTCATCCTATGCACCAAACATGACCTTAAGATCTTAGGTCATCCTACCTTGGAAAAGTGGCCTGCACTTGCATATCTTCCACATTAGCAATTGGATGTGTAGCACATTCAAGCGCACAAGTATGACAAAGCTGGTCTTCATAGTGTTGTTCATCTTTCTCCTAAAAGTCTTGCATTCGACTTTTAATCTTCACTGTAATAATATTCTTTTTTTTTGGTGCTTTCCAATCACCAATTTTTGGAGAAAACCAACGAGGGGTTTTATCAAAATTCGATTCATTCAAGCCCGAAACGGTCACTTCTTGGAGATAAAATAATATGTTCATGTGCAGTTCAAGGCTGGCCACTGATTTGGAGGGCAAGGGCGGTAAGGCTCTATTTTCTCGATAAGGACTTGGCTTTTAGGCCACTTGTTCATGTTCTAGGTGTGTTGTAATGTAATCTTACCAATTGCAAAACAAACAAGAACAATCATAACTATCATGCAGCTTTTCGTGGAATATATTTGGTAGTTATTTTTTAGTTCACTCAAGATTCAAGCCTAGTTCATGAGTTGTATTGATGCCAAAAAGGTTGTTGGGCTTGTTGATGATGGATCAACTCTTTCCTCCTTAGATCAACCTACAAAACAAAAGGTTCACTAGGTCGTTCCCTGTAGGACTTGCTCAATACTTAAGTCAGTAAAGGTATTCGAAAGTATTTAGAAAATAAGAGAGTTCCCAAAAGTTCCTTTAGCTTACCATAATACCCCTTTTTATAGTAGTTAGATCTCCATTAATATGATCTCCACTCCCTTGCTTAGTGGACAAGTGGGTGGTTGTGGAGATAGTGGGGAATTTCCTCATATAGGTAGTTCGTGAGTAGTTGTGCCCTATATTTAGGACCTATGACAATGGAGCACTAACATAATGCCCCTCTGGCGAATGGCGATTAAAAAGTAATCAGTGTTCACCATAGACCTTTTACTCCTTTTGTATTCTAGAGGTTGTATCATTTGCCAAGGAGTTAACCAAGATGGCGTCCAAGGTTGTGACTAGGGAGGGACTCTAAATTCTGACGCTTAAGGCGAGAAGAAATCCAGGAATATGGGTAAGCAAAATCCTAGAAGACTGGAGCTCAAGCCAAGAGCGAGTGGCAGCTCGAGGAACTGGCACAAGGCCACGGCGAGCAAGCGCCCTAAGATACTGGCATTAAGGGCATAGGCAAGCAAGTAGAAACCCAAGATACTAGCGCTCAGGCTACAAGCAATTAGAGGCCTTAGAGATTAGCTTAAGCATAGGCGAACATGTGCTCAAGAGACTACTTTTAGGCCACAGGCGAACAATACCCAAGAGATTGGCGCTCAACCATTGGTTGAGAAAGTAAGCAAGCTGTTGTTGCTGAGGCTCGGGGCGAGCAAGTGCCCAAAAATATTGGCGATCAGGTGATCAAGATACTGGAGCTAAGGCCCAGGGCGAGCAAGTGCCCAAGATGTTGGTGCTAAGGCCTGGGGTGAGCAAGTGGCCAAGATGCTGGCACTAAGGCCTTTTAAGCAAGTGATTAGACTACTATGGTTCAATTTTCTTTTCTAGGCATTGATATTTGTTAAATGATGGAAACAAATGGAACTTAATTATGTAACATAGCTTAATGGGAAAAATACAAGAATATACTTCAAATGGTGGGACTTCTTCATCCTGGAAATCATGGGCTTTACAAGTCTTGGCTTGATTCGGGTTCATCTAATCGCCAACTCTCTCAATGTTTATCTTCCTGATCTCTTCTGCTTCAGCAAGGCTCTAATCTTTCTGGAGTACCTCATGCAAGGCTAGCAGCTTCTCATCATATAAGGCATAATGAACATGGTCGTTAATCACACCTGTTCTAAATGCTTGGATAACAAGATTATCGTTGGGGTTCTTTACATCAACATAGAAACTAGTAAATATGCATATATAATCCCTCAAACTCTCTTTGGGCTTTTAAACGATTAACATCAGACTAGTAAAAGTCCTTATTTGCTTCTTGTTGGTGAGGAAATGCTCAACGAATAGTTTACTAAGCTGATCAAAACTAGTAATAAAGTTAGGCGTAAGAGAATAAAACCATGACCTAGTTGTAGCTGTCAGTGTTGTAAGGCACGTTTTGCACTTGACAGCATCATTTCTATTGTACAGATCCAAAGTTGACTCATAGCATAATATGTGGTCTTGTGGGTTACCCGTTCCATCATATTTCTCTTTCTGTGCACGAAAATGGTGAGTGACAATCTCTTTTTGGATTTCTAAAGATAGTGGACTATCTATTCGCTGTACACAATGACCTAATTCTATTCTCCCTTTCTTCAGCTCCTTATGTTCCTCACAGATAATGTCCAGTCTCTCTTGCAGGGAGAGATTAGACTTCTCGTGGATAGTCTTGGTTCTCTTAGTCAAATCTATCATGGGGGAGTTGACACTCATTTCTTCTCTTTCCCTCCTTCTTCTTGGGTTAGTTGCCTGACATGAGGTCTTGCTAAAGGGTTTGAGTTTTGGTTTGGGATAGCACTAGTTGGGCGAGCTGTATCTAATTAATTGTTGACAGGAAGTTGTGCTTTGGATGAGTTTTACTAATGTAGAGTGGGCAACCAACAGGAGCAACTGGTTGTAGATTGGATGTAACTGGGCGAGCATTGGGTTCGACTGGGCAAACCATGCTTGAATGATGACGGGTTGTCAAAGATTCCACTATTTGGGTGTAGTGGGCTACCATAGCTGCTAAAGCTTTGTTTTGGGTGAGCAATTGATTGTATTGCTCTATGGATACTGTTTGTGGTGCTATGTGAATTTGTGGCTGCCCCATCGAAGTAAACATTAGGGGAGGGAAGTAGTAAGGGTAGACAGAACTGCAGCAACAACAAAAATAGGGAGTGGTTGTATATCTTCTTGGTTTGGTGTTTGTTGGTTTGCTTTGGAGCTCAATATGGCTTCTTCTTCGAGTTCCCACAGACGGCGCCAAAATGTTGATGCCAAAAAGGTTGTTAGGCTTATTGATGGTGGATCAACTCTTTCTTTCTTGGATCAACCTACAAAACAAAAAGTCCACCGGGGTTGTTCCCAGTGGGACCTGCTTCGATGCTTAAGTTAATAAAGATAATTGAAATGATTTAAAAAAAAAAAGAGTTCCCAAAAGTTCCTTTAGCTTACCATGAGACTCCTTTTTATAGTAGTCAGATCTCCATACCCTTGTTTAGTGGGTGAGTGGGTGGTTGTGGAGATAGTAGGGAGTTTCCTCATATATCGTTTGAAGTGATAATTTGTAGGTTGTTGTGCCCCATATTTAGGACCCATGACAATGGAGCACTAACAAGTGGGATGTCTCTTTTTTACTTTGTGCGAATAAATTCCCCCAATGCAAACAAAACATGCACAGTACTGAGAAGATTGCATAAGAAAAAGAGAATACAAGAGCCTAATTAGCCTGCTAGGTCGTCAACTAAGGAGCAATGCTAATTGCTAGCTAACATTGTAGTTTTTGATACTTGGGGAATTAGTATTAGAAAGAATAATTATTTCTTTTATTCTCACTCACAATGTCACTTTTAAGTAGTCCTGATAATTACAAATACTTGGCAACATTAGTCAATTGAATGGTTTGGGTTATTTACGGGCTGCCTATGGTGCACCCCAACAGCACCCTAGTTGTGAACATCAACGCCACAGCGACCGCAATTGCCTTCGTCTACCTAACCCTCTTCATGACCTTTTGTCATGACAAGAAAAAGAGATGCAAAGTACTACTAATGGTACTCGTCGAGATAACACTACCAGAAAATAAGCCTTTAGCAACCATGATCTGCAACGACTAACAATGTCGTTGCAAAATGTAATTATATTTGCAACGACTTTGAAAAGTCGTTGCTAATTTGATTTTTTAATACTTTACACAACTAAATTTTTTGTTATTGTGAATTCATATCACATTAACAATGATTAAAAAAAGTCGTTATGATATCTTATTATGTTTACAACGACTTTTCATTGTCGTTGCCTTAAAAAATTTTATGTAACGACTAAAAAAATTGTTGCAATATATATATATATATATATATATATATATATATATATATCATATTCATAATGACAAAAATATGTCCTTTCAAATTTTATCAAATTTGCAATCACTTCTCATGGTACTAAAAAAATGTGATTTTTAACACTATTATCTTATACAAAATAATTTTTTTCTATAGTATTCGAAAATTTATTATTTTTATTATCTTAAAAATATCAATATCACAAATTTACTATACTTTATGTATATTTATTTACGTATTGTTATGTTTATGTTGACACCCTATTTTGTCAAGGGTTAATTTGTCCATTTCGGTTTTGCTTAATAATTTTAATTTAAAAAAATAAAAAAAGAAAAAAAATCCAAATTATAATTGGCTTGAATTAAAACCACTATTCTTAGATTAAAACTCTTAGTAGTTAAAACTTTTCCAACTCTTGGATGAATTTGGATAAAAATAAATCTACTAATTAAAAGCTTACTTTTTTTTGATAGGCAAGAATAATTTTATTGATGGAAAAGAAGAAGTCAGGGAAGAGTGCTCTTCCATGAATATAGGACTGCATGAAAGCAAGTAGAATTTAAAAGCTTAGTTAGCTTTTTCTTTTTTCTTTTTTTTCATTCAATGATAAACTCAAAAATCTGGGTTATAAATGCCAAAAGCTCGAGAACCCACCCAAAAACCATTTCTGCCTACAAACCGTTCATATCAATTATGAGCAAAATGATTCTGCTCTCTTTTGGCAAAATCGAAATTACATTCCTTAAATTGCTCCCTTTTTCTAAAAATTTCAATCAACACTCTCCCTTCCCTGAAACATGGGTTCTCGTTGTGAAGATTACTTAACTTGATTTTAAGTTTCCACCTAAATTGTAAACACCCTATATCTACCCATGCTCCCAATTAGTCTTTCAAGCTCTACCTGTCTTTTTTTTTCATGCTTGCCATCTTCACCCCGATAAATTCAAAAACGATCCAAACACAGAGTCCAAACCAACAGCTGAGATTATTGGGCATGAGGATAGGATGAAGATGGCGGGATGAAACAGTCTTCAAACAACTATTGGTCGTGTGATGAATTTTGTGAGAGCAAAGCCCAAGACAAAACCAATTAAGAGCTTAATCACCATCAATGGCTTCCTAGGTAAGTGGACAATTTTTCCTTGTACATTTTAGTATTTGTTGCTTTTTTGTTAGATTTTTTAAAAATAAAATTAGAATTTTAACAAATTTTTAATTAATTATAAATAAATAAATAGTTAGAATATAGTATACATTAGTTTTAAAATATATATAGGGTTTGTATATGATGCACTGACAGTGTATAATTTATATATACTATCAATAAGTTTACACCTCATCATTAAGCAAATTAAAAAAAATCAAGTCTTTAGTGTATCATATAAATACACACACACACACACACACACACACACACACACACACACACACACACACACACACACACACACACACACACACACATATATATATATATATATATATATATATATATATATATATATATCAAGCATTAGTGCTTGATATTCAATCTTTATTTTTTATGTTACTAATAGAATTGGCAATAACAAGTTTGATCTAAACTAATACACAGTCATACATGTTACGTGTGATTGTGTCATTAGTGTTATTTTTTTCTAATTATTGCAATTTCTTAAAATAAACAATAAATCTACCAAAAAAACATTAAATATATTTTTTAAATTTTCAACAATAATTTAATAATAACAAAATTAAGTAAACATAAATAATCAAAAATAATATTTAAATACAAACTTTTACCGACAATTGGGCATTTAAGCCCTAATTCTTCTTCTAGTATTATTTTTCTTGCGCCATTCCTCTTCTATTCCTATATCATAACAACTTACAATCACCCTCCTCAACCTCTTCCAAAGGCCTTTATTTTCTCCTCGCCATCCTTCTCAGTCTTCCCCATATTTTCTCCTCTCTGTCTAATTCTTGTTTCAGTTGTAAGCATCACCACTCTTTTCCATGGACCCCTTCCTTTTTGTTGTTGCCAACACTTTCTCGGGCCGAGTAGGAATTTTTTGTAGGGTTGGAGTCCGTTACAGAGAAACCTTCTTTGCACTGATCCAATACTAGAGCTTCAAAATTGACTGACCCAGCCGATTCTAGGAGCTTCAAAATATCGGATTATGATAGTAAATTAACATTTGCAAAGTCAGGGCTGTCCAATTCGATGATATCCATTGCAGGGGAATGAATATTGTGAATTTAGCACTGGTTTTCAAGTTTCTTCAACCACCGATCATTGAAGATTTTGGTTTTCAAACCTCCCTGTTTGCTGCATTGTTGCTCTTCAAGAAGTTTATTTTTGAAGATCAACCTTATTATGTATATATATACTCAGTACACTTGTGTCTTTAATACTATTACAATTTCTTTAATTTCTTTCAAAGATCACAGACTTGTGAGCTGCATGATAGTCATTAGTTACAGGTACTTTGGCCACCGATGTTTCTGGCAATGGTGGAAATCTTGTGGCTGGTATTAATACCCGGTCTCAAAATAAGCCAATCGGTATATGGAGTGTGGACAATTTTACATTTCAAGGCATGTTGGAGCATTTGGGTGACAAAGGATAGATCTGATTATCTGTGGCATATGAGCAGGTTAAATATCATCTACTCTGTATTCAGTTTAATTTCCATTCATTATTGATGCCTCTTTATTCTATATTTGGAATGTAGAATATATGTTTCTGATTAAGAGATTGGATTTTAGGAGAAAAATCAAGTTTATTCTTTTATTAATTATTTCTAAAAATTGCTAACCACTATAACTTTTGTCTTATTAATTCTGATTTGCGACAATAAAATTGATTATTAATTTTTTTACATTGCAAAACAACCATGATAAAATTGATTATAGTGGTAAAACAAATGCAAGGCATACATTCTTAATTGATTAAAAGGATACTTACACTCTCCTGTTCTAAAGTAACAGAATTTCTATGATACCAACCATGATGGATAAAGGCAACGCATACATCATGATATTGAACAAAATCGCTATAATCCCAACGACCGAGGAGCGCTTTTCAGTGGTGTGAAGTACGGTAAGAACAAGAACGGTGACGACGGCGATGAAAATTACACTACTAGAAAATAAATCTTTTACAACGCTTAAAATCATTGCAAAATGTAAACTTATCGTTGTTAAAGCTTTTTCGTAATAATTTTTAGTCATTGCTTAAAATTTCGTTAGTAAAAATATACGCAATAATTTTTTTCGAATAATAAGTCGTTGCAAAAATATATTTATTACAACAGCTTTTCTCATTACTAATTAAATTTTTATTTTAGTAAAGACTTAAAACTTAAAATAATTTTTTTTAGCAACGATTATAGTCATTATGAATAAAATTAAAAATGATAGAATTATCGTTTTGTAATTATTTTTTTGCATCGATTATAGTCGTCATTATTAATTTATGAATGATGTCATGTTTTAATTATTAATTTCTTTTTAATCAATTTATAATTTTACTTTTTATTTTTAATTTTATTAAGGATTTTTATTTCATACATTAATAATGGTGTTTTTGAACATCACAAGTAAATTTTACTATTACAACTTGTCTATTTAATATTTTTATTAATCATATGATTTTCTTAAATAACATGTGAAAAAACATGTGACACTCATTAAAATATTATTGTAAAATTTAAAACTTCAACACATGATATAAGATAATCTTTCATTTATGAATTATTATTTAAACTCCATAAACATGTTTATAAGGCTAACACATATTTAAGAACTATACTAAACTATACTAACTTACTAATTTATTAATTATACATCAATAAACACAAGTGCCACTCTTTAAATTTATTTGTGAAGTTTAAAAACTTCATCATATGTTAGGCTCAAGCTCCATACAACTAAAAACAAATTTATTCAATGTATATTTTCCACATGCAAGGCAGAAATATCTGCTCGGTTGGAACTTTGAAGCAACTATTTCTATTGGATTGGAGACCAAACTCTTAGGTTAGATGTAAGTTGGGTTGGGCCACAATCAGAATTTTCAAAACGATTTTTGGTAACAAGCTGCTGCTTGTCATAGCACCATCACTATTCAATATGGCGAGGTTGATAACACTAATTTTATTATAAAATTTAAAATCTTTGTTATCGATGATTAAAATAATTTTTTTCATTGAATTATTTTTTTTGACATGTTGTATAAATATAATAAAAGGCTAAAAATATTACATTCATTACTTGTACATTTATTTATTATCAATGGACTTAAATTTTTTTTTCATGTGACAAGAAGTAATAATAGTATTATGTTTTGTTATCTCTATGCTTATTTGTCTTTTTTTACTTAAATTCATAGTAGCATTACTAAATCTTTTTTTTTGGTTACATACTAAATCTTATTACTTTGACGGTTATTTAGCATAAAATTGCTTAGTTTATTATCTATGTAACATAAATTAAATTATCGCTTATGTATTTATTAGATTTGTTAGTTTTTTTTAATCTAAAAATTAATGACCCGTTATTGGTGTAACCGGTGAAAAGCTTATGGGAAGCTTATCAACATAGAGCATATTATATAATTTCCCCTTAATCCTTCCTTAATTTAAAGAGGAAAAATCGGGGGAGATGTATGCAGAATATTGTCCAATCAATCTTTTTTTTCTCTCTCTCATGGAAGTTGGAAGTTAGAACAATTGTCAGACAAAAAATCTTAGAGAAAGTGTGTTGTCAGATCATACAAATAATATAAATTAAAGAAAATTCAATCTTAGCAAAATCCATAATCAGAATCATCTTTAATAAAAGAATATTAAAAAATTAAAAATAATAAAAAATAAAATGAGACATATGAATTTCTTTAACTTGGAATTTAAAAACTCAATTATTAATGTATTGGATAATAATTATGATAAATAAGCTTATTTCTTTTAACAAGATGTCATCTAAATAAAATTTTGAATTTTATTAAAATTAAAAAAATTATTAGATTAAAATTATAAATTATATTTTATTTGTTATATTATTGAATCTTGAAAATGAGATAATAAACTCTAAATCTCAACTTATTTATTAATATTTTTTAAAAATATTTATCATTCCCATCATTCAAATAGATTCACATAAACATTTCTTATAAATTACATTAATGAACTAAAAATATTTTAATAGAATATAAAATATTTCATAACAACAAGTTTAAAATTATATTGTAATAAAAAATTAATTTTAATTTCATTCAATAAAATATGACAAAAATAATTTTTTATTTTTCATTGAAATTTAATAATTTATTGGATATTATCCCTTTTCATTAAAAAAAAGATATTGCAAGAATGTTGATATATATAAATGCATAAAAAACTCTAAATTCCCAATTAATATAATCAGAGCTTTTGACCATTAAATCTTTAATTATTCTCCAGAGATTTTTATTCTCCATTTTATAAAAAATATCATATAGTATAAATATTAAAAGCCATCTAATGCGCTTTACTTTTTCAACTTTTAAAATGCTAATACTGAAATATAATTGTTTAACCACATTTTATGCTCGTGACTATTCAAGATTAATAACCAATTTTTATCATTTAAAAGCCACGTCCATGATTCTGATTGATCATTGTAACTTAAAAATGATTAAATAAATCATCTGAATCAAAAAAATATTAAATAATCACAAGTTTATCTTCAAGAGTAGCCTTGTTCTTGTTCTTCCGTTTCTGTTTTGTCTTTTTCCTGTTATGTCAAATCATATTAATTGCATTCTTATTCTGCCATCACTAATTTTTGCAAATACCCAAATCACCATGAACATTAATCTTTATCATGGGAGCAATTAAACTTTTTTCGCGTGAGTCTTGTATATATGGAACCTTGGTCTCAACCCAAATCAATCAGTTTTGGTGTTGATGGCTTGTTCCGTCCCTGTTCAAAAAAACCAAACTTGGCTCCCACATCGTGGAGCTAGTGTGCGTGAGTCTTGTATATATGGAACTTTGGCCTCAACCCAAATCAACCAGTTTTGGTGTTGATGGCTTGTTCCGTCCCTGTTCAAAAAATTAAACTTTTTTCGCTACTGAACAAAAAAAAAATTTAACTTTTTTCGCTGGGCAACTTGCAAGCCTGAGCTTATGTCGCCAATGTATGAATCATTTCTTCATCTCTACCATACAATGTGGGTTTTCACTGTTAACAGCATTTAATCTCACTAAACACAGGAATTTGCATGTTAATTAGCTTTTAATAAATAATTTTGAAAGGTTATAGCAAGAATTCCGTAGGAGTATTTTACAGATTGATTCTCAATCAACTTGATTGATAAATCCGATATTTATTTTTAATTACTAGAATGTTGGATTACTTCCAAATAGTTAGACAATTTTAGAAATGAAAGTAACACAGATTAGATTTAATAAAATATTAAAAATTATATAAATATGACAAAAGTTAAAAAATTTAATGTATTTGATATATTAAAACAAATTTTGATACAAAAATTTATGTTTGCATTATACAAATATGAAATATCAAGTTTACTTATTAGATAAAAATTCGAATTTTGGATTACTTACAATTCCTTCCTTCCTCCAATACCAATAAAAAAATATTGAAAGTTTTTTTTTTCCTTTTTTTCTCTAACATTTTTGTTTAAGGTTCAATTCCTTTTTAAAATTGTAATAATTAAATACATAAAGGAATAAAACAGGAATATGAGATTAAAAAAGTTATCATAACAAACTGGCAAAGGTCGTGCATTATTATCCTGCCTCTACTTCTAGAAGAAGTAGGTTAGGTTTTGGATGATCAATCAATATTCCATGTCTAGCAAAAAGGAAGAGAAGAAGCAAAGATTGACGAAGGCATTTCTTGTTCTAGCAAAAACGTTTCATCTTTTCGTGCAATGATTCTTCCATATATGACACTAAATGCGACCTTCACTCCAACAAAATGACAATGTTATGTTCATTCCCAATATTATTTTATGAACAATTAAAAAAAATTAAAACCTCCATTTTTATTTTTATCTTTTTATAATTGGTGATAGAGTTTAAGGCTGCTTGAATATAAATCCAAATCTTATAATAGATCATAGCTCTTTTTTAGCCATTCGACTAAAAATTTATTGACATTTCACTTTTAATTCTCATAGTAATTATATTCTCTCTCTTCTTTTTTTTTATTTTTATTTTTGCGCTTTCCAATCACCAATTTTCGGAGAAAACAAGTGAGGGTCTTTATCAGAATTCGATTCATTCAGACCCTAAACGATCACTTCTTGGAGATGAAAGAATATGTTCATGTGCAGTTCAAGGCTGGCCACTGAGTTGAAGGGCAGGGGCGGCAAGGCTCTGTTTTCTCGATAAGGACTCCGCTTTTGGGCCACTTGTTCTGGGTGTGTTGTAATGTAATCTTACCAATTGCATAACAGAGAAGAACAATCATAACCATCATGCAACTTTTCGTGGAATATATTTGGCGGTGATTTTTCGGTTCACTCAAAGATTCAAGCCTAGTTCATGAGTTGGATATCTCTTTTTTACTTTCTTTGTGCGAATAAATTCCCCTAATGCGAACAAAACATGCACAGTACTGAGAAGATTGCACGAGAAAAAGAGAAGACGAGAACCTAATTAGCCTACTAGGTCGTCAACTGAGGAGCAATGCTAATTGCTAGCTAGCATTGTAGTTTTTGATACATGGGGAATTAGTATTAGAAAGAATAATTCTTTCTTTTATTCTCACTCACAATGTCACTTTTAATTAGTCCTGATAATTTCAAATACAATATAGTAACTTGCGATAAAATGAAACAAATTTGAAAAAATAAATAAATATTGTAAAATCTAAAAAAAATCATTTTGTGTTTGACGTATTGCAAAAATTTTAATATGAAATTTTCGTATTTTACATAACAAAAATATAATTTTATAAAATACAAATAATAAATATGAATTATCAAATCTACTTTTTAAGTCTTAATCACCACTGTCATTGAATCTTCGCATACGGTAACTAATCAACCTGGAGAAATTTTGCATCTCAAAACAGTACAGATAATATTTAGTGCCTGTAAAATTCCAAAGCAGCAAAGGAATTTGCTCCGTATTGCCTTGAGGAAATGAATGGCCCCTGTTTTGACTTTGAAGCAAATTAAGGAACCATGTTTATTCTAAAGATTATTTAGATCCAAATCATCGAACCTGATATTTTTCCTTTATAGTTAGCCCAGCAAATTATGATCCCTCTCTAGCTATAGCTTGTCTACACTATAAACATATAATTAAAACCTTTGTAGAGTGAGTTTGGCTCACAGGTAAGGCACGGTAGAATTTTTCATCATGTCATTTTTATATGTTCGGCCCTTCTTTGATTTTTTTTCATTATAATATAATATATCCAATCATCTTTCTTTTATTTCATTACATTCATTTTATCGTGTACCGTTAAGATTGCATTTAAACATATCACTATTTTATATCAATCTCATTACTACCAATGCTTTTAATTATATCGGAACTAATTGTTATGTCTATCCAACGTAGTCAAACACTTTCAAGAATTGGATTGGATGCTTGTATTTAACTTACATTTTGCAACTCTGATTCATGAAAGAGTTGAAGCAATTGTTAACTTTGCAACTATGATTCTCACATATAACTGCATTAAAGGTTAACGAGGTAAGAAAGAACAAATACCACATAATCGGACATGGTACGTGCTGATATTTTGACTTCGTTTTTTCTTCCACGTCTTGGAAAGTTTGGAATGTCCGCCGTCCGTGGTCAGCTCTGTGAAACACGAGAAGTCTTGATGCAATATTATAGCAGTTGACAAGTGCTGTACTTTTTCACCTTGGGTGAAATTGCGGCCTCATGTACGAAGGACATCACTATGAAGATTGAAGCCTTGGCTTTTCCATGTATACATTCTCCTTCTTGAGGACAAACAAAATCTTTTTATGATGAATTTGTACCATGACCCACCTTTATTCACCGCAATACAATTTCAAAGTTATATCACTTTTATATATCAGCCAAAAATGGTTAGAAATATATCTTTAATCTTTTTAGTTGTACCACTTTTGTTTGTATATGCCATTTGTAATGACACTGGTCTAATTAAAATAGATTAATATTAATGTCAAATACACATTCGACATTGAAAATTCAATTCAGATATATTAATTTATTCATAATAAAGTTCTATCTGGGATAAACCAATAATTTTTAGAACGAGCGAGTAAAAAAGAATTATAGTATCTTATTAAATTTAGATTCAATTTAACTCTATCCCAATTATCAAAAAAATATATCTATCAAATAATTAATGATCAGGTCTCAAAATGATAATTAAATGCATTTCTTGTAGCATAAATGAGTTGCACTATTATAAGAAATTGTTGGATAGTTTGTAATAAATACAGGGGAACAAGTTTCCACATTACTTGTAAAAGTGTAAAGTGATATATTTAGAAAGGAAAATCAACTCTTTAGAGTAACTTGAAGTCAAATAGGAAATAGACTTTGACTATGGAGCTTGGCTTGGGCTTGAGCTATTTTAAAAAGTCAAAGATGGGCACTTAGACTTTTTGACTTAAATTAGAATTTTATTTTTTGACAGAAATATTTTAAATTCAAAATTGAATTTAAAATTGTTTTAATTGTTCCAACAAACATATTTACGGTTGTATGTCTGGAACAGTTATATCTGAAAATGAATAGTTGTTATTTAATAGAGAATCACAACTATTCATTTATGTCTCTTTATGTTCTGTATAAGAGTTATGATTTTCAGAAAATACTTACTTTACATTCTGACTTTTCACAATTTCTGAGAGACTTTGTTGTATCCTGGGATAACTTGCTTCTGTGTGAAATAATATCACACTCAAGATAGTGTAACTCTACACGCATCAAAGCCATATATTATGTTATTTTTCTAATAGAAATCGCATCTAGTGGCATAATTGAGTTACACCATTATAAATAAGCATATCTGTCATTCTTCTTGGTTAAGAAAATATTGTGTTATGTTATAAAATTTAAATTCAAATTAAAAAAAATTATCCTTTATCTCAATTATCAAGACAAAAATCTGTCTCTATAAGTTAATTAATGACCAAGTCTAGCATAACTAAGTTGGACCATTTTAAGAAAGATATTATAGGGTGGCATAAATGAGTTGCACCATTATAGAAAAAAAAAGCAAATCTGTCATTCCTCCTTTTGGAAACTTTCATTATCCTCGCGTAGTAAAGGTAAATCTTGGTCTCCGATTATCAAAATATGACAGCCAAATTATTGCTGTCTGAGCCGCTGACACTAATCAAACCCATAAAATCAACATAAATTCAGTACAAAACAGCAGCGAATATCATTAGCTAGCTGTTATCTGCGAAAAACCATGGACCATGAGAAAAGAATTCACCATCTGAAGCCTATCACTGGGGATTTGAGAATCTTGAATGCAGTGCCAACAACACAATACGCATTCCCCCTCGAACAACCCCACCTCAATCAGAAAGCGAAAGCCACAGAGAGAGGGCTTTCTTTTCTGATTCTTCCCTTCATCGAGGCACTTTTCCCAAGCGTTTTATTACAAATTTCACGACCCACTAAATGTCATGCAAGTGACCAATCAGGTTTAAATAATTGCCAAACCCTAAGCCCATATCACATGCGACAGCCCCACACCGCATTGGCCACCCTCTCATTCATCCCTCTTTCTATATATATGTGTACAAACTCACAGACGCCTCATCCATATCTGTTCTACGTTGCAAATCCCCATATAAACGATCCCTTTTGCACTCTCTCAGCCCTTTCTCTCTGCTTTGTCTGATCATTCATTACTCTACAGCTCACAGCCATGGTCTCTCACCTACTCAACACTATCCGAAATGTAGTTGGGATCACAGGTACGTTAGTTTTAACATAGAATTTATGATACAGTTTTTTCCTTAAAATTGCCTGTAAAAGAAAAAGAGATTATTTATTTCATTTAATTGTTTCAGACTACAGTAATATACATGATTTCCATCTATTGAAGGCTAACTGATGTGGGTTTCCCCGCTTAATTCTTTTCAGGAAATGTCATCGCACTCTTCCTGTTCTTGTCCCCGGTGTAAGCTTAGCTTCGCCTTTAGCATAATCTTTTCAAAGCACATAGATTTGTTTTTTTTTTCTTTTGGTTTTCCAATTTCCACCCCAGAAAATTAAGTGGAAAAGTAAAATATCCATTCTTATCACTGCCCGGGATGTCATAATTAAAGGCAATAATGAAACTACTATAATTAAGCTGAGTTAGTTTCAGTGTCTTTAATGTACTCCGTTTTTTAGTTGGCTTTTTGCCTAATGACATTTATTTTCCAGGCCAACATTTATTCGAATATGGAAGAAAGGGTCCGTAGAGCAGTTCTCCCCAGTCCCATACCTTGCAACTTTAGTCAATTGCATGGTTTGGGTCGTTTATGGGCTGCCTATGGTGCACCCCAACAGCACCCTGGTTGTGACCATCAACGCCACAGGAACCGCCATTGCCTTCGTCTACCTAACCCTCTTCATGACCTTTTGTCATGACAAGAAAAAGAGATGCAAAGTACTGCTAATGGTACTCGCCGAGATAATTTTCATCGCCGTCGTCGCCGTTCTGGTTCTTACCGTACTTCACACCACTGAAAAGCGCTCCATGGTCGTTGGGATTATAGCGATTTTGTTCAATATCATGATGTATGCTTCGCCTTTATCCATCATGGTTAGTATCATAGAAATTCTGCTACTTTAGAACAGGAGAGTGTAACTGTAAATATCCTTTTAATCAATTAAGAATGCATGCCTTGCATTTGTATTACTACTATTTTTATATTCTTACATTAATTACTAGAATTTGTTATTGTTTGAAGAGGTGGTCTAATTCACATGTGATTATGATGATGATGCAGAAACTGGTGATTTCGACGAAAAGTGTGGAGTATATGCCATTTTTCCTCTCCCTGGCTGCCTGTGCCAATGGTGTTGCTTGGACTATTTACGCTTTCCTCCCATTTGACCTTTTCATTGCTGTAAGTTAAACATTTGGATTTACATTTTCTGTCTCTTTTGACTTCTTTCTCTCAGCTAACTAAAGAGAAGAAAAAACAAATGCAAAGAAAATCTCCATTAATGTAAAAGAACCTTTAAGCTTTTCTCTATTAGCAGGCATTTTGATCTTGAATTTCCTCTCCAAAGAAACTAACGACTCGGGTGATATGATCATATTTGATGAAACATTTGGCAGATATGACAATCCTGAGTTACGTGACAGTTTTTGTTTCTCAATACTTTTAGTATTTGTCGTTACACGTAGGCCTTGCTGTGTTGTATACTCCTAGTGAAGACTGGGAGGGGAAGTTTGGAATCTTTTTGTTCTTTTGGTAAGTTAGGCACCTTTCATTCCACGTTAGCTTCTCACAAGAAAGGGAAGAAAACAAGGCCTTTCCTAAAAGGAAATATGAGCTGATAATTACAAGACCATGTCGCTATGCCCTATGGGTTTCATTAATTCAAAATTTAGTTTTTTTTTAATTGTCCTATCTACCGTGAAATTTTTTTACTTCATAAGTAGATTAAGATAATGACATGTGTTTTATTTTATTTTTTTTATTTTATTAATATTTTTAAAAAACGCATATCATCATCTTAATTTCACTTGTAAAATTAAAAGTTATACTGACAGTAAATAAGATAATAATTTTTTTTTTCAATCATGCTTGTCTAAGTTGTGAAGTCCGAATCATAATCCAGTTGAAAACTGAACATGGGTTTTGATTAGTTTTGACAGACATTCGGTTTCTAAATGGGAATTTGGTTTCATTTCCAGGTTCCAAATGGACTGGGCACGATGTTTAGTTTAGCTCAGCTGTTGTTATACGCCGCATATTACAAGTCCACAAAGAGAATAATAGCGGCAAGGCAAGAGACGAAGGTGGAGATGAATCTGTCGGAGGTGATCGTCAATGGACACAGTGATCCCATGAAGACCGGCAGAGCTCCTTAGGGACCCATCCATCTGCATCAATATATATAACCATAGATGGAGAAGAAGTTTAGTGTTATCAACATCACCATATAGAATAGTGATGGTGTTATGCCAAGCAGCAGCCTGTTACCAAAAATCATTTTGAAAATTTTGATTTGTGGGCCAACCCAACTTATATCTAACCTAAGAGTTTGGTCTCCAATCCAATAAAAATAGTTGCTTCAAAGTTCCAACTGAGCAGATATTTCTCCCCTGCCGGTGGAAAATATAAATCGAATAAATTTGTTGCTCAAATATTGTAGCAGCTTCTCTTCACAATTTCCTGTTCTAATTCAATGAATGTAAGTGAAGAGTTAAAAATTAAAATATTCGGGACTTGAGCAATCATACTTGAACATATTTAGTATTCCAATTTTTTTTAATTCTCTATACAGTAGACTGAGATTTGTGATTGAGATGAATTAGAATATGAATTCATGCACTTTAAAGTCTAACTATGATTTGATACTAGTATTTTTTTCTTAAAGAAGTGACATAAAATCACCTTTATAAATATATTTGAAATTGAAATATTAAATTAATCAATATGCTTAATGTTACAAAGCTACCTTTACATTTCTAGAAGTATAAAGTTAATATAGTATAGTAATTTATTGAGTTGTTGGTATTTTAAAGATTGACAAGTGGAATTTCAAATTAATTGACAAGTATTTATTTTAGTTATTAATTTTCTTAAATTTTTATCAAATCATAAATTTAAAAATTCATTTGTGAAATTAAAAAAGCTTACTATCATCTTTTTTTTTAAAATATTATTTTTCTAAAATATGATTATTCTTAAGTTACTAAACAAAAACATACAAGTATCATTCTAAACAAAAAAGATACATGTTTCATTTTTATTTTTAATTATTTTTTTTTTGTTAATATTTTTTACAGAATATGTATTATCCTATTAATCCATTTGCAAAATTTAAAAACTCCTTACATGAGATAATAATCTTTCCTACTTACTCTAAATAATATAAAAAATCTCATTTTCACTTCTTATAATCATTTCACGGTCAATGTCCAATTAAAAATCACCACTTTCCCTGCTTTTCAGCTGACCTTTCTTCCTGGCCTTTTCCTTTTAGCAACTGCAAGAATCAGGCCAAAAAATTAATATTTTCTTTCGATTTCAGCGTTATTTCTTGAAATTTTTTTTATAAAAAAACAATTTAATTCGAGGAACCCTTGTTTCCCCAACTTGAAACGTAATAAGACGTTGTTTTTATTCCAATAATCTGATTTCTTTCTTTTGGTAATTACTATATTTTTATTCGGATATATTCATTTACAAAGTTCAAATTTTTTGTTATTAGACTAATCAAAAAGTTCAATTTTGAGGAAAGTCGATCTCCAAAACGGAGACCCTGGTTTGAATTCGTGGAATGCAACTCCTGAAACGACGCCATCGTCTTTCTTTGTCAACAAATTTTGCAGTATTTTTTTTCTCCGATTTCTTACTTATTTTATTTAATTGTGAACAAAAATCTATTTGTTTTTAGCTCCAGTGAAAATAATATTTGCATTCGTTTTACTTAAGTAATAATGTAATCGCAAATTTCAAATTTAAGGAAGTTGTAGGAGCTAACTATGTGGTTTGAGTTGTAATCTCTTGTTTTTAGTAGGTGCTTTTCTTCTTGATTTGTTGTTTAAGTTTGTTAATCATGGCTGAACTTATTCAGCTGTTGATGTTAAAAAAACTTGCTTGATAATAAGATGAGGCAGAATTCTGGGCCATTTTTCGAGAAGCCTGCCATTTTTGTATTGAGATAAAAGTCAATCTCCGTGGAATTAGACATAGTTCTTAGCCATTGGAAATTCGTGAGTGATGAGTTTCTTGACATTGTTGTGCTGTTATGAATATCAGGGCATTGCATTAATTAACAAGCTGCAATACATCATGGTGTTAGGAGCTTATCATCTTGGTATGGTAAATTTTAGAGTTCGATGCTGATGGTGCATGTCGTAAAGGGGTAAAGCACAAAAACCATGGGAGATGGCAATAACACCTCAGGCAGAGGCATTACAGTCAACAACAATATCTTGAATAGCAACAGTGAGAAGCCGGAGTGGTTGCAGCAGTATAATCTGCTTGGAAAAATTGGTGAAGGTACTTATGGTCTTGTGTTTCTTGCAAGAATCAAGTCTTCAACAAATCGTGGAAAATGCATTACCATAAAGAAGTTCAAGCAGTCCAAGGATGGGGATGGCGTCTCGCCCACTGCCATCCGTGAAATCATGTTGCTTCGGGAGATTTCACATGAGAATGTTGTGAAGCTTGTGAACGTGCACATTATTATCATCAAAACCTTTATCCAATATTGGGACAGGCTACATGTACTAGTATATGAACTCATGTTAAGTTATCAATATGAATTTTTCTCTTCTATTCATTTCAGTCTAAAACAATGTGTACTAACTCTTGTTCTGCCATATTTTTCCGATGATTTTTTTCTAAGCATTTTTCAATCTTCTTCTAATCTTGACTTTTTTTTATCATTCATAACTTTTACAATCTTAATTGGAGCGTCCTCACTTCTCAGCTGTAGTCATTTTTATATTGCAAATTATTTTGTTTAACTCGTGAATTTAAATCTTTGATAGTTAACGAAGATCAGGTGCACAGGTGAGTCTTTTGACCCATCAGGGGCCTCCAAAACTCAAAATCACAGATCTCAAACCTTTTGTCCTTTTGTTCTTACAAGGGAAATCATGGTATCTTCATCTTTAGTTGAGGTTAATTTACGACGTGCCAATGAAATAGGGTTAGAAAAAAAATCTCGAATAGAGTTTCTAATCAAGTTCTGGTAATCCTTGACCTTCAAGACGTTAATGGATAAACAAGACTTGTAGAATCGTAGTAGAAGTTTAATCAAAAGCTTTTCACTCTCACCTTCTTTGAAGATATCTAAAAGCTAGTTATTGGCTTATTGCCCAGAGAAGCTTAGGGCCTCGCTGATTTCCAAGTTGGGTTCAACACCCTCCTGAAACATCTTAAAGTCCGTTTGGTTCATGTAATATGATTTCTAAAAAATAATTTTTGAAAAATTAATTTTTTGAAAAAATTGATATTTTCTGCTGTTTACAGTTTCACTCTCCTAGAATTTTAGGACTTGTAAGAATTACACTAATATCTACAACCTAATCATAACTCTCCAGTGCCCTCGCAGGAACTCCCTGGATTGGGCATCCCGTCATGAACAGACAATCTGATCATATTGCTGCCTGATAATCTTAAAACGTCTAGACACTCCTGAAGGTCGGCAGCACAAGCTATCAAGACCAGTTCATTATCGTCATCCATATACTTCATATCAAAAGTACCTGCCTCCAGCTTCAGCCTCTTGGCCACTTCCTCTTTCAGTTCCACTATACCAGAACTCAAGGAGATCCGAAATCTAATTATATCTTCTCTGTAAGTAGCCTTTATTGTCACACTCTTTATTTCCTGCCCAGCTGTTACACTGGGGGTTGTCTGAGTAAAAGTAGCCATGGCTTGCTTGAGAGCCAGATCAGAACATGGAGGTGGCGTCCAACTAGATTCTGGAAATCTCTCATCAACACCGACTTCTGCTGCTGAAGGACAAAGGTTTCTCAAGTCTTTTGAACTTCCAGCATCCTCCACTAGCATACCTCCAAATAGCTCTTGAGGTTCTGTTGTCACGGGGGCTTCAGGCATTGAGAATGTGGCAGACATGTTCAGCTCCCCTAAAGTTTGGAATGCCAATTTAGGAGAGCCACGAGCTTTGAAGCATTGCTTGTGGATGGAACCAAGTGGATCCTTAGTAGCAGCATTTTCAATTGCAGGGCTACCTTGGCATGAACCATGAGAAGTAGGTGTCCCAGCACCTTCTTCTCTTGAGCCACTCCCTGATTTGGATCTGTTTGATACTCTATCCAAGTCTGGTGAAAGCCCATTCTGCTGAGGGAAAAGTTCTTCTTGGCTCAATGTCCTCCCTCCCAGCAGATAATCTTCCATCAAAGTTTGTCCATTACTTCCTGGTGTCCTACATGTGGGTGTATCATTTGTTTCACGTTCACCTTGAGGCTCAGAAGGTTTAGAGTTTAGTGAATTTTGTTGATTGGACCCATTCAGACTGGTTGCCCATGAAATAGTACCTACAGCAGCTGGGAGTGGACTCGTAGCAAGTGAAGTTAAACCAAATGCTCCATCAGCAACTTGTACAGATTCAATAACACGCTTTAGCTTAGTGAGGGAACGGTTGACTTTGTTGATCTTACGAGATGGCCACCGGGAGATTCCATGCTGCCTGCAGATGCGCTTCATTGTTGTAGGACAAACTGTAAAACAATAATCTCCCTGAGCATAGTCATTTCAATAGGTATCGAAAAATATATTCCAGTTTATATGCATATAAATCAGTATCTTTCAAGTAATATGTCAGTTAAAAGGAAAAGAAAAAATTTCAAAAAGAGCATATGCATACCACCAAGGCTCTTTGCAGCATCTTTGAGACTCCCGGCAAAATAATGTTGGAGCACCTCCAAACTAATTGATTTCTCAGTTTTCCCACGTTTTCTCTCTGATTTTTTTAGGTCTTTATTCTGTGGAAGACAAGCAGGGTTTTGGCTTTCACTAGCAAACAAGTTACCTCTACCAGTTGCAGGGTCGAAATTCACAGATAACCGCTGTTTTGATGAATCTAATTGCAGTTCTCCTCTGTCTGGTAAGGTGTTAGTCCAGGTGGTGACTTTACCAATGGAGGAATTGGGATAGATTCAAGTCTTGAATCAAGCCTTTCATGATTTCAATAGATCTTTCATCCTCTTCAAGTTCTGCACCAGAAGCAACCTTAAGACATCGGAAATGTTGCTTCATTGTTGCCACTATAGAGCCCAATAGAGTCTGTTGTTCATTGCTATCAGCAATAGCCGGGGGCAAAATAAATTCAAGAACATAATTATCATCTCCAGTATAAGTACTCTGTAAGCAGATTGCGAAACAGTTAGTTAATCCAAACATGCGTGCATAATGTACTAGGGGATACTCAGTTTTGCAGAATTTGGTAATGTTCGCACAAAAGCACGAGTTGTGGGATAAAAATGCCCTCCCAGCAACCCCCTGACCCTTTTGTAAGTGATGCTCAAGACAAGCCTCTCGGAAACCCCACATGTGAGCATCTACAACATAAAATGCCACATCAGTTGTTGACATGCAGACTTGTCCCATGCAGCTACCATCAAAGCTTGTACAGCTTTTTCTTAGACCACCACCATAGGCCAAAACACTGCGATGCCTGCAGGGGACCCAGGTCTGAGCCAAAGGTAGTTTGTGAGTTTCACAAACCACTGTCAAAATTTCCAGAATTTCGGCCAGTGCATTATGACGGCTTTTATTGCAAATCTGGTATAAAAGCATTAGTTTGTCAGAATAGAGAGAAGAACTGGAAGAACAACAACAAAACATTATTTTCAAAGTATCCAAAAAGAAAAACAGATTTGACAAAATAACTATTAAAGCTCACCTGGGTGCTCAGATGGTCCAATATTTCTGAACTTTTCAAATTCACTGCCTGCGTAAGAACTGAAATCATGTGACTGAGGAATCTACAGCATTTTAAAACTAGAGATATTTGCTAAAAAATAGAGCTTAAGAATGCAAGAAAAAAGGTTCTCCGAAAAAGTCCCCAAGGAATGCACAGATGATTTAGCACTACTCAATTAGGAAAAGATATGAGGCAACGATATAAGGGAAAGGGAAAGAAAGTAAGAAACCCAACCTCAAGTGCTTTGCATACTTTATCAGCCTCAGGTGCATAATTAATCTTCTGTGAAGTCATTATGAGTTCAAGTACACCAACACAGGACTGTCTAGAAGGTTCAAAGATTGGCAATGCCAAGGTTCCCTGAACGTTGTGATGCAGAGCATGAGCAAGCCTTGAATACTCTCTGCTAGAATAATACTGTACATTTGGAGTCCATTCTGGCAATTTTTGCTGGAAAACTCCGCCAGGAAGCCCAAGCTGTCCATCACTCTCTCCATCCACAGAAAACATGTACATCAAAGAAACCATCCTATGCTGATGTAGTCCATTGGCACGCGGATCAAGGACAAAGGGTTGCCCCAAAGTTGTTAGCACATATCGACCTCCACTCTTTACAGGTGCCCAAACCTGTACTAGAACATGTTGCTCAGTTGATTCTTTGAAGTAGCGCAATACCTGAGTCATCCTCTCTTTAATCACACAATAACTATCTGGGTTCTCAAGGGGCAGCAGCCCCAAAAAGGGCGAAGCCAGCCCTCTATTATCATTGTCCTCCTTTGGATTTTCATTTATTGGATTGGGAGTACCTGCATTTAGTATAATTTAAAATACATAATCAAGTCAGTTAAGTAACAGATAGAGGTGGTTACGGGCCGGACCGGGCCGGTTTTCACCGGTTCCGGCCCTAACCATAAGAGAACCAGTCCGAACCGATAGTAAACCGGTCCGGTTCGGACCGATTCTATATATTATGAGAGGCGAACCGGCTCGGTTCGTTGGACCGGTTCGGTCCATTTTTTTTTCTTTTTAAAATTTTTATTTTTAAAAAAATTATATTAATTTATTTTAATATATTTTAATAATTTAATGTAGTAAATTTATTTTTATAATAAATAATGTTAATAGTTTAATTTAACAATAATTTATTATAAGTTATATTATAATTTATTTAATTAATGTAACAATAATGTAAAAATAAACTATTATAAAATTATCTAATAAAATTATTGTTATAATAAATTAAAGTTATATTATGAATATAATATTATGATAAAATGATATTTGATTCAAAATACAAATAATGATATTATGAATATTATTATTATATTCATTTTGCATATCTTTATTTATATTCATTTTGCATTTAAAATAATTTATTATATTTGAAATATCATTTACTTAATATTTATTCATTTATTTAATATGTTTTTAAAATATTAATTCATTTTGTATTTTAAATATTTATTTATTTTAAACATATATAAGTATAACATTAATTAATTTGGTATGTAATAATAATAATAATAATAACAACAACAACAACAAAGGAGAAAAAGGAGAGAGTAGGAGACCAAAGATTTTTTACGTGAAAACCCCTTCAAAAGTTAGAAGGGTAAAAACCACGGGACCGTAGTCCATAAAAATATTCACTATGACTAAACTTATTTACAATTTTACATACAATTTACAAAAAAAAAAATTATTCTCTACTCTTCATAATTTATACGAATTGCCTTGGAAATTTCTTCCTCCTCTTCTGAATTATTATCAGTAAATTCATTGGTCATTCCAAGTTCGACATTGCGCGATTCCGCATCAAACCAATCTTTAAGGCATGTTAACATGCACAATGAATCCGGATTAAGAGTGGTTCGATGGTCTCCAATAATTCTTCCACACGTCGAGAATGCAGATTCCGAAGTAACAGAAGAAACTTGCACCGCAAAAACATCTCGGGCCATGGAAGCTAAAACTGGAAATTGTTTTTGGTTTTCTTTCCACCATTGGAGAAGATCAAAGTTATCATCTACAGAAAAATCTTGACTTAAGAAAAATCCTAGCTCATTGAAGCTAGAACTTCGTCGAGTTGTTGATCCCGATCCCGATCCGCTCGCTTTTTCTTTTAGCTTCATTCTCTTCTTTGCTGCTTCCTTAATTGCGTTTAAAATTCCTTTTCCTTTTTTGCTACTTTCGGTTTCTTCGTATGAATCTTCTTCTTCTCGATTAAAGTTGAATTGCTCCCTTTCTGTTTCATAAACATTAAACAATTCTCGAAAAAGATTGTTAATTGAGGACTTTTGATCCTCAATAGAATCAAGACCAAGAAATTCTTTATAACAATCAAAAAAAATTTCTATATTTACCTCACCTTGACTAGGATCTAGTAAAGTTGCAATACAATGAATAGGAGGAATTATTTTCCAATATTTTTTAATTTTTTCCTCCATATCATATACAAAAGAACTTAAAGTTTCATGATTCCTAAATTTTACAAATTTGTCAAACATTGTGTAGATAATAGGAACAAAATACGGTGTAGTTGGATAAAATTGAGTTGAAAATCTTTCGGTTGCATCTTTAAAAGTAGATAATAAATCAACACAATATTCAATAAAAGTCCAATCTTCTTCAAAAAGTACTAAATGTGTGCTACTTGTATAATTGTTATAAAAAGGAGTAACAAGTTCTTTATAAGGTAAAATAGAAGAAAGCAAACGATGAAGTGAATTCCATCTTGTTTCCACAGGAAGTGGAAATGCTTTAACAGGTATATTATTTGTTATACAAATTTGCTTCCATTCACGTTTATTACTTGGTGTGCGAATCCATTTTGCTAAAATTTTAATTTTCCTATGCCAGTACCAGTACCACTAGAACTAAAACCACTTTGAACACATAAATTTATAATATGACATGCACATCTTGCATGAAAAAATATGCCTTGCATAACAGGGTTTAAACTTTTAATTAAATGAGGAATAGCTGCAGTATTACTTGAAGCATTATCAAAAGTAATAGCAAAAACTTTATTATTTTCTAGTCCATATAATTTACAAACTTTAGTAATATATTTATGAATAGTATATGAATTATGTGCTTCTTCTATTACATCTAAAGATAAAATTCGTTTTTGCATAGACCAATCTTCATCTATCCAATGACAAGTTATAACAAGATAACTTATACCATTAGTACTAGTCCATATATCACTAGTTAAACAAACCCTAGATGAAATATTACTAAGTTTATCGATTAAAGCTTGTCTATATTCTTTAAACATATCCATGCAATCTCTTTTTAATGTATGTCTAGAAACATATTTATATGCGGGTTGTAAATATTTACAAACAAATTCTAAATATCCTGTTTTTTCACAAATTGTGAATGGTTGTTCAGTCCTAACTACAAATCTAACTAAACCACGTCTAGCTTGAACATTATCAAAATTAAAATTTTTTCCACCATCATGCGTATTAATTTGAGATTGTTTACCTTCTAAAATTTCATTTTCTTCTGCATCAGGATTAATTTTATGTATAGTAATTAAATGCCTTTTATACGTACCTGTACCGCCACCACCTCCACCGGAGTTATAAGAGTAAACGCCTTTGCACAATTTACAGATGGCACAATATTTATTCGTCTCACCTTCTTTTGCTACAATGTCGAAATACTCCCATACCTTGCTTGTTTTTTTTCGACTAAACTTCGGTCTTGATGATGTAGTAGCAGTGGTGGCAGCTGATGATTGTGTTTGAGCATGACTTCCTCCACGACCACGACCAAACGATGGTGCCAAAGGAAGCTCCTCCTCCGGATGAATATCGGATTCGATTTCATTAAATGATTCGTCACCCAAATTAGTAATTTCAGTGGAACCAAAAGGTCGAGAAACAGAGCATGAACGACGAAAGAAATTTGACATTTTTATATTTTTTTTGAAAATAAATATATGTTAAAAATTAAAAAAATAGATGTATGATAATATATTGGAATTTGAAAATTGAAACTTGAAAATTTAAAAGTAAAATTTGCAAAATTATAAAATAAAAAGAAAAATGAAATTTATAAAGAAAATGATGATATTATAAATTTGGAATAAGGAATATATATAATATATTAGAATTTGAAAATTAAAAGTAAAATTTGTAAAATTATAAAATAAAAAGAAAAATGAAATTTAGAAAGGAAATGATGATATTATAAATTTGGAATAAGAGAATTTAAGTGAATTTGAGAGAGTTTGAGTGAATATTGAGAGAGTATGTGAGTGAAGAGAATAAGAGTAGATGAATATAGATAGTAGATTTGAGAGAAAATATAGAAGAAATGTAAATGAAAATAGAAGATTATAGAGGTATTTATAGAAAAAAAATTAGAATAAAAAAATAAAAAAATAAAAAAAAGGATTGATGGGCAACGGCCAAATGGTCGTTGCCTATCAAACACAGAGCAGAGGCAAGTCTGTGACTTGCCTTTGCTCTGCATACTGCAGTTGCACTGCACTGCAGTGCAACTGCAAGTGCAAGAGGCTAGGCTGCCACTGCGCAGTGGCAGCCAAGCCTCTTTTTATTTTTTTAATTTAATTAAAATAAAATAATATCAAAACGCAGACTCGCTTTTAGAATTTTATCATGCTTTTAGAATATATTTTTGTTTTTAATTTCAAACATTTAATCTCTTAGGATGTTTTCATGTAATTTAGTTTAACTTGATCAATTAATAATCATAATATTGTATGATTAAATAGATATTGACCTTGTCAACTACTTTTTTTTGTCAAAAAAGTGTTTTTTTAATTTATTATAATGAGTTACAAATAAAATAATAAACATAATATACTATATATATATATATATTAAGATTTACATTATAATAAAATGTCATATATGTTAAATTTATTGAACTAAGAATATCTAAATTCCAATGACCCAATATTGACCCAAAAAAAAACCACAATGACTCAATAAGTTATTGTTAAGAGTATAAAGCTATTTATATAAATGTTTAATAGTTTAGTGTGATTTATTTATAATTTGTTAGTTATTTATTTGTGTAGCTAATACTTTTGGATTTTCACTTTCTTTTAGTTTTACTATATATATTTGGCTCATTTAAAAAATAAATTTTTATATAATTATTAATATATAATTATATATTTTATAACAAATGTAAATATCACAGGAAATTAAAAAAATAAATAATAATTATCAAGAAATAAAAACATTAAAATGTAAAAATTTATATTTATATAAATTTAGTCAAAACAACAATATTTTATTTATGAGAGTTTCGTGTGAAAGGAGATCTGTTTAATTTTCATTTTTCAATTCCCTCCAAACAAGTTTTTGCCACATTACCAAAAAATTTCAAATTCTTTGGGAATATGCTTTTTCCCTCCTTTGAGAATCACATGAAAAAACTTCAAAAGCAAACTTTGAAATATATTTATCTCAATATACTGTCATACAATGTAGATATGATAATTAAAAAGAAATTGTATTTGGTATATCAATATAAATTTTAATACAATAATTTTTATATTTTATATGATACAAATATATTTGATGCAATACGAATACAATATATATACGAATTATTAAGTCTAATATAATGTAATGTCTATTATAATCGTTTTAATTATAATCAAAATTCAAAGATGATTTTTTTATTACAAGGGAAATATTAAATAACTGAGGATGGGGGTGTTGGATTCAAACCCAAGACTTACAATATGCCACAACTCATCTTTAACCACTAGGCCAAGAGGTTGTTGGCAATTCAAAGATGATTTTTAGTAGTCGGAGTTTGTGGACAAAAAAATTAATTAGTACAGAAATCCAGATGCTTCCAAGGCAAAAGTTTACAATAGCAGAAATGCTTTCATTTCTTGCAAATGCAATGCAAGATTTAAAACTTTTTCAATATCTTTTACATCTTCGAGTATTTTACTTGTTATTCTTTTTACGATAATTAATCAATTATAATTAAAAATTATGTATTGGTCCATCATTTACAAGTGCGAACTTTATGTATTATTTTGCTAGATCTCACGTGACTTTAAATTTTGATTAATTAATTATAATGTAATAATTATAGATGATATGTTCTCTTTTATTATTGTAGATAACTATATTCTTCATTGGTCCACTCCCAATGTTTTCAAAATCATCCCAACCAAATTTCTTAATATATATTATACAATTCCCATTTATTAAATTTTAACTTTAATTTAGCATTTCTATTATATTTTTATTTAACTATATAAAATTAAATTAATTATTACATTCAAAATTATAAAATATTTATAATTTATAAAATTTTAAAATAATTTGACTAAGCCCGCTAAGCCCGCCCGATTAAAACCGGACCAAACCCGAAACCGGACCGAAACCGAGAAAACCCGCAACCGAAAAAATCCGAGACCGAGAAAACCAGCAACCGAAAAAACCCGAGACTGAAAAAACCCGCAACTGAGAAAACCCGAGACCGAGAAAACCCGCAACCGAGAAAACCCGCAACCGAAAAAACTCGTAACCGAAAAAACCAGTAACCGAAAAAATCCGGACCGAAACCCGCCCGAACCCGCCCGTTTGCCACCTCTATTCTCTATATAGGGAATTGAATTTTTAAATTCCACAAATTATCTACTACATGTTTATTTAATAATTATATAATTTATTATTTTTTAAATATATTTAAATGGATATATGTTAACTATTTAATCTCATTTATAAAATTTAAAATTTTCTTGTGATATAAAATAATTATCCTTTTTCTTTTAATATTTATACTTAAAATTTGTAATGATGTTGTTATTATTAAAAGATTTCGAATGAAAAATTTTATATTCATATATACGTGTATTTTTTAAAATATATTTTTTCAATTATTTTTATATTTTTTTTATTTTCATAGATTAAGAAATAGATAATTTTTGATGATTGAAAAAGATAAAGAATATCAATTTTTTTATGAAAGAAAGATATATAATTTTAAGATATTTAAAAAAAGATATAGTAGAAAAACTGTAATTACTTTTGACACCACTGAATAATTTTTCTGGCTACGCCATTGGCTGCATTCTCAAGCCTCAAACCGAGGACCTTGGTTAAGCTGGAACAGCTCCTAGCCACTGATCCACGCATTTTGTTGGTTTTTTTTATTTCTTATAATATTTACTTAAACCATACCTAATGTGTATGATTGTATCATATGGATCTTTGTTGGAAAGAAAAAAAATTAATCCACCTTGATTGAAAATAAGAAAACTATGAAAATAAGAGTCGTGTATTCATGTAGTTTATGTTCAATTATGCCTATAATACTAATTACTGCCAACAACCTTTTAACCAAGTGATTAAAGATGAGTTGTGGCATATTATAAATTTTGAGTTTGAATCCAAGTACCCTCATTCCCAATTATTTAATATTTTCCTTGTAACAAAAAAATATTAATTACTTGTGTAGTTATGTCATTTTAACCATTTATTAAAAGGTTGATGATCTTTAAATAAAAAATAATTTAACATAAAATTAAACCCTAAAAAAGTAAAATATAAATTGAGATTTTTTATATAAATAATTTCCTACTCTAGTCTAACAATACGAATAACTATCATCATCATCTTCAAATCATTCATTCTAAATTAAGTTACATGATCAATATAAAACCTCATTCTAAGTTGTTAGTGTGAATTTTCTTCTTTCTCCACTCATTTTTATTCAAAGCAATGTACTCTTACCGTTCTCACATCATCATATATTTCTAAATGAATTTCTTCAAAGTCTTTTTCAGTCTTTCAATAGCCTCCACTCTCTTAACTAAAGCATCAACAAATTTATGTCGTATGTGTCCAAACTAACGTAAACAATTTTTACTAATCTTTTTTTTATATATACCAATCCAACCTTTTTGCAAATGCCTTCATTTCTTATTTTATCATTTATCGTGTATTTGCACATTTATTGTAGAATTCACATTTATGTTATACTCATTTTCTGTATATGTAGTGTTTTAATTACCTAACATTTTCTACTTTAAAAGTAATTTTGATAGTAACCAAAAAAAATAAAGCAATTTTGATCAAATAACTATCTTGTATCAAAACATATAATTTATAATATTATATCCTATTTTAAAAGCCGAATTCAAATTTACCGTCCAAGAGCAAGTCAATTACACAAATATATGAATTCTATTCACAATGATTTCTTACCATTGTAAAAGAAAGAGTGACTAAAAAAATAGAACATATCACTCATAAAGTTATAATTATTATACTACAATTAATCAATCATAACTTACGAATTGTTTATGATCCACTAGGAAAGATGGTGTAACAGAGCTTGTTGTTATGCTACGATTGACTGTTTAATTGACAATAATATTTTGTAATCAATGATCAACATCAAAATCCAAGAATGATTGATTGTCTCGTAACTGAAGCTTTTTGCTATTTGTTTTTTTTTATATTTAATAATTCTTGTTTTCTTTATTTTAGAATAGTCTCCAAAACCCCCAAATTGCTTCTTTCCCTAAACCCTAAGATTAGATTTTTAATTTAATAATTAACTTAAATAATTCAGTCTCTGTGGGTTAGACCCTTGCTCCGCTATCTACATAGTAGAGTTAGGAAATTTTATTTTTGGTGACTCACGACACTCATCAAATTTTGGCGCCGTTGCCGGGGACCGAAATTTGTTTAGGTTAATTATTTTAATTTAAAGTCTAATTTTTTTTCTTTTTCTTTTCTTTTCTTTTTCAGGGATTGCTTGTCTAACAAGGATTCTAGTCACAAACTTCCAAAGATTATGGACTATATACAAGCAACCCAAAGAGCAGTGGCACAAGCACTACAACATCCACCACCACTACCTCCCAAGACAAGAAGTGAGAGGACTCCATGGAGCAAGCTTATGAACCATACTATGATCATGACCCATACTATAATTATGAACCACAATATGATACCTACTATCAAGGATGGTGGGATCATTCTAATTTTAGTTATGGAAATCAATATGAGGTTTACAATATGCCATTCCAAGATACATATCAAGCTCCACCTCAAGACTCAGGTATGCCTCCACCTCAAGAATCAAGTATATCTCTTGAAGATATTGTTAAGACTCTTGAGATTAAAACTTTACAATTGTCACAAGAGGCTGATGTTTATATTAAGAATATTGATCATCATGTGAGTCAAATATTGAATTCTTTAAGTAACATTGAAGCTATGACCTCTCAACCTGTGGAGAATCCAAGAGATAATGTTACTAACATCACCTTGAAAAGTGAACATAAACAATGGTAAAAATTTAATAAAAAATTGAAGGTGATAAATGCTCCCAAACAAACAAGTTGGTCGGTGGTTATGTGAGCTTTATGAAAGGGAAGATGAGAGGAAACTTAATGAAACATACGTAAAGGTATATATCTGCCCATTACAACATAAAAAATTCCTTTACATCGTAAAGGCTAACTAGAAGTGGAAAGTTCCATGTAAAAGGTACAAACTTTTTTTTTTTGGTTACAAAAGGTTACAAACTTTGCTCATACATTAAGCAGCCTTTCACCTCTTTTTGGAAATTCTTCACCCCCACCTACGGGACCTACTTTTGTATAGATTTCACTATTCGTGTATCTAATAGGGACCTACTTTTGTATAGATTTCACTATTCGTGTATTTCACTATTCGTGTATCTAATATGTATTAATATAATGTAAAATTATATTTGTATCGTTTAAAATATAAAATATTTGTTTTAACACGACGATTATAAAAATAATTTTTTAATTTTTATCATATTAATATAAAATTTTTATCAAATTTTAATTTATATTATTTTCGTATATTTTATTATTGTTGTTTTTATATTTTATCACCTTATCATATTATGATTACCAAATCTACTTATAGACAAGCTTGAACAAAGTGATTAACGACTCTACCCCAAAATTAAATTAAAAAGAAAAAAAGAAAAAACGTGGGTTTAATGCTGCATTAATTCACAAATCAACAATTAACAAAATGCTTATCTTCATCTAATATCTGATTAACTGATTCCACTCAAATACATCTTACATCATTGCTCATGTTTTTTTAATATAGTAGCACCAATGATCAACCCATGGAAAAAGAAAGCTAATAATATGAAAATAATATTTTAATTTGTTCCTTACACAAACACAATTGGGAAAAGTTGTTTTCTTTAACATGATGATTACTAAGTTTTTTTTTCTTCTAAAATTTAGTTGTCTTTAGCACAGTCCTTGATTAATTAAGATTTTGATCCACAACGGCTTGTCGGGCATTGAAATGATAAAGTTACCCTAACAAAATTTCTATTCTTTCAAAGAATAATGAGAAATTTGCTGGTTAAAGTAGTGGCATATTGGACAAAGGGATGCCTTGATCATACCCATTTAATTAATTTTTAGAAGAAAAAGAAAATATATGGACCCCAGAACATATATTGAATTAAAAAGGCTTATATCAGAGTTGTTTATTTGGATTGATCAATGAAAATATTTTGAATGGATACGATGGGTCCAATATTGCCGGACACACATCAAACATTAATCGTATCAATATTCCTGACTTTGGAAATTTAAGAACTTATAATTTCTAGGCTGTAATGTAATTAAGAGGATAAGCATTAAGTTTTTTATTTTATGTCACACTAATGTACTATTTCTTTAACCCTTTTTACCTACAGCATCCCTTGTGTGTGTTAGCTAAGCTGAGCTATCTAAGAAAGCAATTGAACTTAAACCCTAACATCTTTTAATTATATTGATTTTTTTTCATAACAAGTTTATGAGTAGGAGAAATTATCTTATTTGAGAATAAGTAGTAAATTCATTATTAAAATTTAAAGATTTAATGAATTTTTATTTGTAGATTTTTCAAACTTACAAATCATCAATCAATGATCATTTTTTATAAATAAAGAATAGTATTAATTTTATAAATACGGTTGTGAATATTTTAAACTCTAATAACTTTTTTCTTTAATTTGTTAAAATTGTTATTTTTTTTCTTTGTATAGCATAGGCAGCCATAGTGCACGAGTAATATAGTAGTAGTAGCAAAGAATAAGAATTGTAATGCGAGGAAAATTATATGGCCCGCATGGGACAGCAGAGAGAAGAGATTGACCAGACCACTGTTCCTGATGGCATAAAAATCACTGAATTTCTATCCATTTGATTGTGATGGAACATCGACCGTATGATTTAGTCAGACGTGGCAGTGTGGGGATTTTCAATTGGGTAGAGGACTGGTTTCTTGAAACTACATTAGTATTATGGAGACGCTTGTGACTGTGAGTTGTGGCATCTCGAAATCGCCCTTGAATATGTATAGGTTAACCTGATTATGAGTTAGGTCGGATTTATGACATATAATAATAAAATTTGTGCATGCTCAAGTTCGGTCCGAAATTTGGGTTTGATTTTTTTGTTCAAATCTGTTTTCGTTTTTATACTATAAGTTCGAGCTCGGCTTGATTTGAAAATAATTTTTTTATATTTTAATTTTATGTTTATTTTTTTTATTATTTTATACCTTTTAAATTTTAATTTAATTTGTCAAAATTTGTACATCAATTTTCAAATTAAATATTTATAATCATGTTTATTATTCAATAATATTTTATATACATATAATTATATTATATTTAGTAAATATACATAAAATTTTAATTAATATTAAAAAAGAAATATAAAAAATAAAAAAATTATAGGGTTTTGAAATGTTAAGCCCGAGGCCCGGTCCGATTTTAAATCAAACCTAAAAATTTTGTCCAAATTCGATCAAATTTCGAACGAACTTTTGGGCTTAGGCGGATAGCCCGGCCCTTGAGCAAGACTACGTATAGGACTGTATTCTTCCTTAGATGTGGCATATGTCCTCTCTCCCACTTCTCGATCACACTCATAAAAAACTCCATTGACAGTGTATAGGATAATTATCCTATTTAAAATATGGATTATTATCCCATCCAGTGACATTAGAGTTTAAAAGCTCTTTACAAGATTGCCACATGTCTATAAATATTAAAAAAAATTAAAAGTTTATATATGATACAGTAATAGTATATATTCTTTATATACTATCAATACATTAGACGTTGACACTTCGTTAATAAACAAATTAAAAAGAGGCAAAGCCCTTAAAAATAAATACAAATAATTTTTTTTAATTTGCTAAGAAGGGCTTAACATTTTTTTTATTTTACTCATTAATGAATAATCAACTTCTAATGCATTATATAGAGGCTATACACATCAATGCATCATATATAAATCCAAATATTAATTAAAAAATAAAAATGGGACATATGACAATCTTGTAACCCCACTTGTAGAGTTTTTTAAATTTCACTATCAATGGATTATATAATAATCCTTAATATATTACAGTGAAATTTTTAGATTTTACAAATGAGATAAAAACATATATTTTTTTAAAAATATGAAAATAATAAAAAATAATGAGTATTCCGCAAGAAATATTAAAAAAATAAAATATAAATAATTACTATAAACTTCAATACTAATGAATGTAAAGTTTTCTATCATCATATATATTAGGGACTGTATTTTTTTTTTTATGTAAAGGCTACAATATTAACAAATCCAATTAATTTGAATGAAGAGATTCTTAAGAAGATGACAAAGAGGGGGCCGAGAATTCCAAATCATTGTAGCTCTTTATAAAATTGTGTACAAATACAATTACTATATAATTAAAGGAGAAAATATGCAATTGGATTTCTATTGAGCATATTTATATATACATATATGTTTCTTTGTTTGCATTTGCAAAGTTTACAAAGTCATTTTCCGAAGCAAAATAGCAAGAAAGACGGGTGGGTCTCCAGTTGTGAGCTCCCTCGGATGCAAAGTAAGAGAAAAATAGAGACAAACAACAAAACGTGTAGGTTTTGTGCTTCTCTTTTTTGAAGACAAAAAACAATGATATATAGGTTTCAACGGGCTAATATTCACCCTCGCACTACAAAATCCACTTTTCTTCTTGTTGCTGTTGTTTTGTTTCAATGTTTAACGTTGTCTTCCCTTTTCACCAAAAATAAAAATTGTCTTCTTTGCTCAACAATCTCATGAATAATTAAAATATAATTGTATAACGTTATGGAGTTCGAATTCAAATAATTTCAACATTTACCTTTTAATTATAAAAAAAACATTGTCATCTTTGTCAAGAATACAGTTGCATGCAATAGAAATTTGTTGCAAAATTTGCACTTTGGGTTCTTAAAATTTGTTTCAATGTTTAATATCCATCTTTAAATTCTGATAATGTAACACAATAGATAAGATTTAAATTTTTTTTTTGGTTCAGGATGGAATATGTCTACCAGATAAATCTGGTGGTGGAGGCCAGATGATCTCCCACAGTCTTTCATTTCAACTTGAAAAACAATCCCAAGCTCGGAAAGCTACAACTTTTGCCCTACAAATGCCAATCCCAAAAAAATTCCATGATTCGAAATCGAATTTCTCTTTATTTAGTTTTTTTTCTTTTATAACATATTTGATTCATGGATTAAGATATAAGAGAATAAAATATGTATTTTATAGAAATAAGAAAGAGGAAAAATAAAATAGAATAAATATTAATAAAAAAATTCAATCAAAGTATCTTATTTAATATGACAAAAGTCTAATAATAGTAGTAATATACTTTGGTCAAGGAAATGAGTCGAAAGTGCTCCAATTTGTCAGCGTCCACAAGCTTTTGATTTTGATGGTGGAGGGATACTGGACAATCCTACTCCTATTCTTCAACACCAACTTTCTCAAGAATTTTTTTGGTCTCCGATTATCTACAATCAAGTTTAATGGATGCTTTGCCAACAACCCTTTGACAAAGTGACTAAAAAATATTGTGATATGCTGTAAAATTTAAGTTCGATATCAAGCAATCTCATTTTCTAACTCTAATTTATAAAAAGAAAAAAACTAATGCTCTTATGATCTCATCTTACCCCAAAAAAGAAAAAAGCTTGATGTGTTTTGTCCATTCTTTTCTTATTTTCCTCTAATTTGAATGCAATAATATTGATTCCCGTGTCATAGTTTCATTTAACATTTAGAATTTCATGCCAATGAGAAGGAAAAGGTTCAAGATTTTGAGGTTTTGAGTTCAAATTTTGAATGTGTGAGCTTCAGTTTAGTTATTAAGTTTAATTATTTATTAATTTAATTAGTGGAATTAATATTTAATTATAATTGTAACTTGGCATGAAATGTACTGCTCAAATTAAATTATAATTTCTTTTTTTAGTCGAGACCACTTGGTATCTTCACACTATTTTTGATATAGGACTAATCCGGATTCGAGCTGAGCAGGATCCAAAGGACGGCAAAACTCTCTCTCAAGAGTTTTAACACAGTTGCATACTTAGGGCTTGAACTCGAGACCTTTAGTTAAGCTAAAACAGCCCCCTGCCACTATAGAAAATTTATTATAAAACAGTGAACATAAAAAACATTATTCGGCTTTAAAGAAAATAAATAAATATAGAAAAAGAAGATCCAGTGACATACCTTAGTGCTTAATAACTTTTATAATTAGTGCTTCACTACGTCAAACAAAAGCATAGTAAAATGAAGAAAACTTTCTTTTGTAATACAAAATCATAAGTCAAACAATATTAATAAACTCTTAAGTCATTTTTTATTGTCTAACAGAAAGCGATTAAAAAAAATGATTTTTTATGCTAACATGGATAGTCACAGTTCATAATTCTGGCTTTTCGCGTTTGATCGAATGAAGCAAGTTGTCAAGAACTATATATTTTTCCACAAAGTTTAAAGAATTGAAGTTAGGAATGTGATGTGAAATATTTGCATCACAGATATTCCAGGAGTTTTGGGTCAATTTACAACTTGGGATATGTATGAAGGAAAGATTAATGGCTTTGCTACCACAACTAGCTTGACTAAGTGAACAGAATGGATCAGGTTTAAGGGGAAATGGATTACGTGATGGGTTTGGACTTAGCAGAATTGGCCCAACTTCCAACTATGCCGGCAGGCTGTTGCAATGAAAGTCATAATACTTGTCTAGTTGTCTGATTGAAGCTGATGTTTTAGATCTTTTTAATCTCAAAAACTAATTTCAAATGTGAATTTTTCTTGAAAATTCATCTAATCTGTTCCTCAATTGATATAAAAAAAACTCCGGAAATCTCTCTTTTTTGAAGCTTGAGGTGTTTCCAGCACAGAAAAAAAATATTAATATTGATAACTCGAGTTTAGATATCAATATCAAAAATCATTGTATTTTCTCATTTCTAAAACTATAATTCTAAAAGTGAAATTTTTCTTACACTCGTAAACACACGCCTCCAACAAAAGTGAGCCTTCTAAAGCCCATCCCAGGTCCAGGTGATCCAAATTTCATTCTTTAACATATCCAGGAATTTTCGAGAAAGGACCGTGACCTTTTACCATAGCTTAGACTCCTATTGGCTGACCCATCTGTCATCGATCACTTCGCCCCATTGAATGCAATTCCCATGTGTCGTTTTTACGAGTCCAACGTACGATGATGGGATGTATTGATTTAAGACATGGATCGAAGTGAAAAGTAAAAAGCCGAGAAGTTAGTTTAACAGAACAGAATGACAGGCAAGCACAATTTTGGGCAGAGCAGATATCTAAAGATATAACTTTGGCTGCCAGTGCACGAAAGTCAACCCCACTTTGAGATGATCTGATCGATAGAAAGGCTACATTCCGTGGCGCGCAAGGAATAAAGTATATCCAATCCGCAGCAAAAAGAAATGCCTAGACCACTGCAAATCTCAAACAAAATTACGACCATGACGGCGTCCCTTGAGAATGATTGACAAGAAATCATAAGTTAATTCAGATGGACAGAGTAATCGGTTTCGATGAAATTAAAAAAAAATAAAATGATATATGTTTTTTTATAAAATAATAAAAAATTAAAATAAAGATGATTGATACTCTTTCATCTTTTTTTGTCTTACGGAGATTTTGGTCCATTGATAGCACCGCATTGGTGTCTATAGGTGTGCCAAACCTAACCTTTAGTAGATGTTTGATGTTTCCAAAGTTTGTGTCATTAGGGGAAATGAAAAACTATTTCTTCTGTTTTATGTCATTTCAACTTGGGAGAAACTTTAAACACACAATGAACTCAAAGAGGCGAAACCAACAGTGTATTTCTTTTCCGTTGCATGTAATGTAAACCCCTGATAAAGAATTAGTACTTCATATGAAACCTTGAATTTAACTTTTCTCCCTCAATTCTCATCCAATAATTTGTACAATGGGACATCCTTTTTGGACTTGCGCAAGCTGAGCATAGCCTTGAATAGACGCTTGCTTTTGCTAGAATATTGTTCCATATCTTTACTTCTCTCTCCTTCAGCCTGGGTGGACAATGAAACAGTTCTCCGAGGATCTAACGGGTACTGTCCAAATCAAAGAAAACTGTCTTAAGATTAACACTCCATTGCGCTAAACATTGCAGAGGTAAAAATATCTAGTGAAAAAAATGTAGCATTAGAAATTTGGAATGTGCAGGTCAGTAATAGTAGCAAGAAGGCCTGTGATAAGTTTTTGCATCATACTCGCTTTTCAGCGTTAGGATGGCTTGGAGAGGTAGATCTCTGCATAAGAGAGCCGGAGCGTGGGAATGGAAAGCGTCGAGGAGAGGTTTGTCGGTTCTCTGATATCGAATAAACATGACAATCAGCAGATTGCTTCCGACAGTTAAGTGCAGCAATTCAGACAGGGTTGAATTGAGTTGAATCCAATGTACAAAACTACCTGGCCTCTGGTTCATTGATATACTCGTGGACAAATAGGGGCCTTGTCTTGGTAAAGGTTGTGGAGAGCGTAAGACAAAGAATTCGTCCCTACATAAGAATTCAGAAATCGTAATGGTAATGCTTGGATTATGAACATAGAAATTTATCATTTATCATTGTAATGACCAAACACTATCAGAATTCAAGATTACCCGACACGTTCGGAAGGGGTCTCTGCTGCTATTGCTTGAACACCTGGTTTGGGGGAGGGTTGAAAGTAGGGCATCAAAAACATTATCAGCTATTTCTTCTGTAAGTTTGATTCAGAACATGAAGCGAATAATACCTATATTCTTAAACTGATGCAAGTCTAGTCTAGCAAAAATGCTAGCGGGGTGGGATTTCTGTCCGGTCCGGGCAAAAGCATTCAGGGTCTCCTCGACTGCAAGATTTTATGATTTGATCAGATGAATTTCAAACACAGTTTTCCAAACTATGCTCCAGATTCACTCTTCTTGCAAGCAAATTCAAAAGAATTATAGATAAATAAATAAATAAACGGAGAAGAATATACTTGCCTGGAAAGATGTACCGCTTATGATGCTTGGTTGCTTCCAACGCCAATGACTGCTGAGAGAGACCCCCTAAGTTGACAAACTCTTGGCATGTTCGCAATCTCTAACATCCCATCCGTCAAAAAGAACATGTTAAACAGAAAATCTAACTGATTCAAGAGACTTAAATTCCTCTAGTAGTCTTGATTTTGTAACCTTAAGCTGAAGGTGATCAGATTGTCAGGGTAATGTTATTAAGCCATTTGCAGATAAAGGGACAGCCCAGAAAAGATACCTGTTCCAGGCAAGACAAACGAAGCTCCATTCCAGAGATTCCGCCCATCTTTTCATCCAAAAAATTGTTAACCTTGAATGCTACAGAACCCAAGTGGTCGACAGTATTGACCAAAGCTTTAATGGCATAATCTTTCAAAGTATCCTCCACTCTGCTCATGTCAAAGAGAAATGTGAGAGGAAAAGGCTTCAATCTCTCGTTTCTCATCATCATAACTTTCAACTGTATGACTTACATTTGTTTCCGCTCTTCTTTGCAATAGGCTATTTCAAAATACTCTGCCGCAGAATACAACTGTTTCCTCAGACTCTTCAAATCCTAAAATATTCATGTGGCCTGGTGAATAAGAGAATGATATCTGGCGATAAACCGAACAGCAACAAGAAGGTTAGAGTAATTCACCTTAAGAGTGTCTGAAAAAATCAAGCTCTGCTGCATAAAGAACTCATCACGGTGGGAAGATTCTCGAGGAACAGAAACTGAAGCTGCTGAACTCATAATTTTCCTTGCTAATGAACCCTGGATTTCTCGGTGGCCAATCCAATAATCATTAATCCATGAAAATCATCAAAATTTCAAGAGGACTTGGAAAGCTACAGAAAATGACACAATTAAATGGCAAGACAAGCATAAGCGCTGAGAGTCCAAGACAGAAGAATAACCTAGCTTTCTTGATCTCAATATTGCACTGCAAACTCAAAAGCGTCCTTTTCAATCACGCTTCTCTATACAAATGTCCAAGATCTTTAAATCAACTGACAGGCCTTTTCCTGACTTTCTACAAAACAACAAGAGCAGAAAGTGAAATCACTTTACACAAGGAAATGAAGATGGTGAAATGAATTGAGGCTAGGCTCCAAAAGATTTGTACCTGTAGTATTTTGTTTTGCAAGCGTTTGGGATAAACTAAATAATTATTGGAAGTAGACAAAGATGAATAAGATCGTGATAACAAAGTGGGAAATCACAAACGTTAACTTTTGCAGAATTTTATAAGCTTTAGCTATTATTGTCTGAAAGCAACATACCAACAATCTGCAACTTTTTTTAGCAGTTGAAAAGATGACGTGACTTCCTTATAGTTGAGGACAATCAATGCTTTGATTTATTGTTGTTATTGTTTTCTTTTAAAAATAGCCAAGTGTCGGCCATGTGGGTTTGATTATTTTCCAATTTGGTACCCCACTAAATGAAGAAGGGGAAAACATGTTTCGAATCCATCCCTGTAATGGGGCTGGCTGAAGTTGAGAAAGAAAGTAAATATTTAGCTACTTTTCCTGAAAGAATTGAATTGGATAGATGGAGTTGGTAGATTTTTTGTCAAATGCCTATGAATAGATTCAATGTGAGCTACCTCATTACAGTCAAGTCAGTAACCCTTTAATTTGGTGTATAATTGTCAGCAGTGAACAATGATGGCCTCAACAGACTCACCTGTGAGATTTAATTCCAATGATGATCAGCGACTTAGAACTACTAATATTTACTGGGCTATTTATTTTTGTGGGTGCAATAAATTTGGAGTTTCGGGCTTCATTTTCCTGTGAATTATACATTGACAGGTTGATGATTGCTTAATAATTTACGCAAAAAAATCAGACATGTGAAAGTTAGGATGTGGTATTGACCCTGATATGATGCAAACCTCCCATGAACAGAAGATTCTATTGGGAATACAATGGCCAAAATGGACGGAGGGGCAGGGCATTCAAGTTCAGTCTTGGGACTCATCTGTTTGGTTGGGGGGAAAGTGGAAAGTGGTGGGAACGCAGAAAATAAAGGGGTAAACTAAATGGCCTTGACATATTCCAAACGAAGGGAGTCAGGCCGGCCATTGTGATGCCGAATCCTTGGTGGTTCGAAATTCATTAACGGACGGTTGGAATATTATTATTCTCTTTGTATTGGTTCATGATTATTAATTTGAAATCAAACCTTATGTCATAACCTTTTTTTAATTATTGGATTAAAAGATCGGTGGCATAATTATTATTCAACATACTATGAGGTGAGTACAGTTAAACAATATTAAAAAATAAAAAAAAAGTAAAGTGAAAGTACGTGTTATCATGTTAATTTCGTTTATAATGTTTAAAAACTCCAATAACTAATAGTAGATTGAATAATAATTCATTCGTGTATATGTATTGTATTTATTCTATGTTAAACAACTTACAACAAAAAAAATTTATTGTATCATAACTTGCATCAATATATCAAATAAATTTTCTAATTTTTTTATATATAAAATTTTTATCAAAACTTTAAATAATTTTATTTTTATTTTTTTCAATTATTTTTTTATTGTGTCATCCTCTACAATTATCTGAATCTATTTAGTCATAAGTTTTAGAAACTTATTTTCTCTCAGTTTCAAGTCATTAGGCATCCACATCCATTATTATTAGCACTCTCCCCCTTTTCTTTTGTTTTTTTTTCTAACTTACATATAAAAGAAATTTTGACTTTTATGTACTTAAACATTATAAATTTAATTTTTTATAATATTAATATATCATACTTTCTATTATCAAAAAATAAAATATTAAAAATAAGCTAAATGCTCAATTTATGATTAACCTTTGCGAAATTTCTCAATTAAAGATATAATATTTAATTTTGATCAATTAAGGACTAAACGTTTTTCAATTTGTTCAATTTAAAACTTTTTAACGTATGTGAGTTACACTCGTCGTTAAAGAGAGTGAATGACGTTGAAAGGACAAATTATTGCCATGTGTCTCACTAAAATGTTATCACGTGTCCCATGTATTTTACATATTAAAAGAAAATAAATATAAATACACCGCCACGTGTCCCACTTAAATGTTGCCACTTGTCATTTTGCTGCCACATGTCCCACGTATTTTTACCTATTAAACGAAAATAAATATAATTACACTGCCATGTGTCCTACTAAAATGCTGCCACGTGTCCTACTTGAATGTTGTGACGTGTCCAACGTATTTTTACCTATTAAAAAATAAATATAATTACACTGCCACGTGTCCCACTAAAATATTGTCACGTGTCTTTATTAAAAGCCATTATTATTTTTAACGGTGCGTGTACTTCAATTTTGTTAAAACGTCCTAAATTGAACAAATTCAAAAATGTTTAGTCTTTAATTGATCAAAATTAAAGATTGTATCTTTAATTGAGAAATCTCGCAAATGTTTAATTTTAAATTGAGCCTTTACCCTAAAAAATAAGGATATAAAACGTTTAAAATTAAAAAACTCGTTGTGAGATATGTCGAAAATTATAAAAAAAAATGAAGTATTATAATTTGATAGATTAATCCATTATTGAAAGTTATTATTGAAAGTTCGATATTTGATATAGGCTCTTCAATTTGTGGGTGACGAGGGACAGGTGATTACTAAGGAGATAATGTTAACGAATTAAGATGCCCCTAAACTTTAATTGTACGCACGACACACGTATTCAATAATTTATTTTTTTTGTGAGAAAATGGTGCATTAAATTAAAGGTTCCCAAACGGGGTACCAAAAATCCAAAGTTACATAGCAATATTAATAAGTCTACCATAGTTCCTATCACATCAGAAAACAAAGACAGCAAAATTCCATTCAGAGGTTCATCAAGTATCCTAAGTCCTGAGGAATCTTCAGCTCCCAACCTAGCAAGTTAGTCCGCAACTGAGTTGGCTTCACGAAACCTATGGCTAATTAAAACATTGTGAAGCTTCTCCATCAACACCCTGCAATCATCCACCAAAACACAGTGAATATGAGTAGATGGAACACCAGTTTGAACTAATCTTACCGTAGTGAGGGAATCAACTTCAATTTCCAACTGGTGAAAGTTTTTCTCAATTGCAATCTGCAGTCCGTCTCTAAGTGCCCATAGTTCTGCGCAAGTAGCTGTTGCAATACCAACATGTCTAGTGAAACCACAAATCCATTTCCCGTTGTAATCTCGGAAAACTCCACTAGCCCTAGCTTTGCCTGGGTTACCGAAAGATGAACCATCGGTATTAAGCTTGATGAAGTTTTCTGGGGGAGTTTGCCATCCCACAGCAACTTGTGATGCTATTTTTTGAATGGTTGGTTTGGAACAGATAGCCTAGTATTCAATAGCCATTTTAATAATCTTGTTAACAATTCTGCCCTCACTATCTCTAGAGCCTTGAAACACTAGTTCATTTCTCCCAAGCCAAATCACCCAGATGGAAAAGGAGAATAGTACTTTCCATGGCACACCCGAGAAGCTGGATATATCGTTAGTCTTACAATTTTGAACAATCCAATCAACCAAGCCAAGATTAAAAGAAGATATCAAGTTTGGTTGGATTTTAAGACTTTCCCAAATAAATTTTAGCTCAGGGCAATCCCTAAGGCAGTGAGTAGGTGTCTCAATACTAGCGTGGCATCTAAGACAGAAAGTGTCAACAAACAATCCTCTTGAGATTAAGTTGTCACGAGTAGCAATTTTCTGATGGTAGCATTGCCATAGAAAACATTGGATTTTAGGTAGAGTACGAATTTTTCAGATGGTTTTCCAACAAATGTTGGTACTCTCTACAGTTTGATATGAGTTAGCATAGGCAGACTTAACGCTAAAGCATCCCGACGAGGAGAATTTCCAGCTGATGGTATCATCGGCGTTGACAGAAAAATTAATGGGGATGGCCAGGATTTTTTCTCTAATCTCCTCTGGCAAAGAAAGTGAGAAGAATTCCTCGTTCCATTCACCATTCATAGAGACAAACTTGTTCACCGTTTTATTATCATCTTCTAGGAGCCAGGGACCAAAAATAACACAGTTAAGCGGCCCCAAGCCTATCCAATCTTCTATCCAAAATTTGGCTTTATTACCAGATCTAATAACCCAACGTAGACCTCTTTTAAGGAAAGCTAAACCTTTCTTAATACCCGTCCAAAAAGGGGATCCACCACCCTCTAAAAACTTCCCATTACAGACATATTTAGCTCGAAGAACCTGAACCCACAGACTCCTTTCATCCTTTAAAAGATTCCATCCAATTTTAGCCATTATTGTGTTTCTGAGTGCAACCATACTTCTAATTCCCAGACCTCCATCCTTCTTTTCCCGTGTTAACGTCTCCTAATTAATCCAATGAATTTTTCTTTGCATTTCATTGGAACCCCACAAGAAATCTCTGCTCATCTTATCAATCTCATTGCAAACATACATGGGGAAGTAAGATCCTTGCATATAATATAATGGGATTGAACTAATGGCAGATTTAAGGAGAGTTGTTCTTCCTGCAAAAGAGAGAAGATTAGCTTTCCAACAAGCAAGTTTGTGTTTAACTTTATCAATTATAAATCTAAAGTTAGAAGAATTTCTTCCAATATTGAATGAAATGCCTAGGTATCTACCCAGATGTTCTACCCATGTTATGTTCAGAACACTACAAATTGAACTCCTTATATCTTCAGAAGTATTCTGGGAAAAGTAAATCAAGGATTTTTCAAGATTGACAGATTGGCCCGAAATCAGACAGAAGTCATTAAGAACTTTATGCATTGTAAGGTAGGTTTTCATGGAAGCCTTACCAAAGAATAGAAGATCATCAGCGAAGAAAAGATGTGACAATTTAGGACCCCTTCTTGACAAAGAAATTTGCTCCCAGTTTCCGAGATTGCATTCTTCTTGAATTCTGAGGGAGAGGTATTGAAGGTAGAAAATGAAGATGTAGGGAGAAAGAGGGTCGCCTTGCCGAATTCCTTTAGAGGGTGAAATTTTACCACTTCTTTCTTCATTGATGAGAATGGTCATAGAGACAGATGAAATACACGACAGAATAAGCTTAATCCATGAAGGTGGAAAATTAAAGAAATGAAGAACTTCATGAATGAATTCCCATTCCAGTCTATCGTAGGCCTTCTCAAGGTCGATCGTAGCCATCATAAAACCTTGATTGCCTTTTTTCTTTTTGAAGGAGTGAAGAATCTCTTGTACAATAATGACATTGTCCTGTGCTTTCCTTCCAGGGATGAAGCTTGCTTGGAGTGGGTTAATAAGATTGGAAAGAAAAGGTCGAAGTCTATTAAAAATGACTTTAGAAATTATCTTGTAAACAGTGTTGCATAGCCCAATTGGCCTGAATTGAGAAATTGTTTATGGCTGATAAGATTTGGGAATAAGACAAAGAAGGCATTCATTCAACTTTTTTGGGATGATCCCGAGTGGAAGACCGAAGTGACTAGTTGAAAGACAGATGAACCGACAGTGTTCTAACATTTTTGAAAGAAGATTGGATGAAGACCATCCGGTTCGAGGGCTTTAAGAGGCTTCATACTAAATAATGCATTGAAGATTTCAGACTTGGATATTTCCTCAGTGAGCATATTCCAATTATCGATTAAAAGGCGATGTCCAAGTCCACAAACAAGTGAAGGAATTCCTTTCCCCTCAAGGGAGGTTGTAGTAAAGCAAGAGGAATAATGGTTAAAAATGTGGTCTTTGATATCAACTTCAAATGTTAACCATTCACCAACCTCGTTTTTTAGAGCCAAAATTCTATTATTTCTTCTATGTTGTATTGTTGTCTTGTGGTAAAAACTTGTATTTCTATCCCCATCACAGAGCCACTCAACTCTTGATTTGAAGGCCCAAAGTTCTTCCTCTAGTTTAAGAACTTTTTGATATTCCTCCGTGAGAGCATCTTTAAGCTGTTGGAGCCAAGGATTAGAGGACGATTCTAATGCTCGTGAATACCATTTAACCTTGCACTGAGTTTTTTCTTCCTTTGAAAAATATTTACGAAGGTGTTAATGTTCCAATCAGTGATGATATTCTTGAAGCAGTCAATAGCTTCCTACAGATTGTGATTTACAAGATTCCATGTGTTTTGCACTACATGAATGAAGTCATAATGAGAAAACCAAATAGTTTCAAACCTGAAGGGTTTACTCTCAAATCTCGGCAATTTTGGATGTGTATCCAGAAGAATAGGGTTGTGATCAGAAAGGATTTTTGTGAGATGGAAAATAGTTGTATTAGGGAACATATCCTTCCAACCATTGTTAGCCCAACCTCTATCAATTCTTTCACGAATAATCTGACCAAAATGATTTTTATTGGTCCAAGTGAATTTCGGACCAACAAAACCAAGATCGGTCATTTCACAAGCATTCATACAATCACTGAATAGTTTTGCTTTTGTAAGATTGATTGGTCTTCCTCCAAACTTTTCAAAGTCAACAATCATCTCGTTGAAGTCTCCCATGATCACCCAAGGTAACGAAATTTTTTGACTGAATATAGTAAGATTTTCCCAAAGCTTCTTTCTAATTGTAAACCAAGGACTTGCATAAACAGCCGAAAGCACCCAAGAGAAACAAGAGGGGTGATTAAAAGAAAACGAATAAATAATATTGGGGTGAGAAATACAAACCTGAACTGAAGCATGTATAACTTGTGAAGAATGTTGCAAAATGTTGATGTTGACTTCTGTGGATCGCCACAGTAACCAGATACCACCTGAGTAACCTTCTGCATCAACTCTGAATATGTTGTCAAAGCCCAAAGAAGTGCTAATTTCTTCAGCTCTTTGACCTGAAACTCTAGTTTTCACAATAATGACAATACTTGGATTGTTGATACGTACAAGGTCTAAGAAGCTTCTACGAAAGTTAGGATTTCCCGCCCCTCGTGCATTCCATATGAGACACCGCATTGGGAAAGAGGTCAAAAAAGAGGAATTAAGCATCCAATTAACAAGTTCCGGGATCGTTACAACCTCTTCAGTATGCTTCCTGCATAATACATTCACCGCTTTGTGATGGTGAGGCATGCACAGTAGTGATATTTCCCGCATACCTTCCCTCTCTTTCCATGACGATCTCAGAACCAATCTCATTGGGTTCCTTGATGGTTGAACATTGAGAAGAAAAGCCGAGTTGCTGTCCTGAAGTAGGTTCACCCGCCTCAATGTATCTACTGGTACCTGAGTTAGATTTATCCCCAAAAGTGTCAGCAGTGTCGTCACTTGGCCTAGACTGTAAGGGGTTGTGGAGTCCTTCAGCATTTGTAGATGGTCCCTTGGCGAATCTAAATCCACTAAGATCACTAGGTTGTTCCAAGCTAGAGCCAGCTCTTCTAGACTCCATTCTTGATCTCGTTGATTTGGGTCCAAGGCGATCTCCATTGCTCTCACCATCTTCATGTATTTTTCTCCCAGTATTAAGAACATGGTTTCCATCTCTTGAGGTTTAATTTGGGTGGAGTTCACTTTTTTGGTTTCTTTGGTTTCTTCAATACCACCCTCAGGGTTAGACTGAATTTTAACACTGAATTGACTTAAAGTCTGATTTGAGTTGATAGTTGAACTGCCATCACGCTCTTGAAAATTTTTTGAGCTTTGACCTACGTAATTGATGGTCAGAAAATTAGCCCGTTGGACACTTTCTTCTATGTTTTGCTCTGACGCCTTTACTTTTCTCTTGTCAGCTTCAACCTTATTCAGTTTGGGATTTGGATCTTAAATCAGGTTCTTTTTACCTGTTTTTCGAAGATTCCCCTGCTTGTTCTTGTCGTAACGGCTTCGCGCTCGATGATTTTGAAAAAAAAAACGTTTAAAAACGAAAAGGGAGTCGCCACCAATCTTTTTTTACTAGGTGTGATTGGTCACCTAAAAATCTTGTCATTTTAACAAAATCTTAAAATTAATTAAGTTTTATTAAAAAGACAATTTTTGGTCTGTGAAAATAAAGTTGGGTCCGGGAGTACGGTTACGCGTGGAGAAGGATTAGCACCCCCACGACGCCCGTTAAAAAACGGTACCATAATAATCATGTGTTATCCTTTAATTTTAATAAAATAGTCTTGAATTAATATTTAAAAATAATTCTTATTTCATTGCAATCAATTTTATTCTTTTTATTTTGAAACATTAAAATTTTATTTTTTTTGTTTGAAATAAGTGAAAATCTTTTGTATTGAAAATTATTCCGAAGTACCCCAATACTCTGGTAGCATTTCGGATAATTTACTCACCTAGAGATTTCTTAAGAATCACTATTTGTGAGTTCTATAGAATCTCATCATCGGAAGATTCACACTCGCTTAGAAAATTATTATAAATGCATATGATGCAAACAGATAATGAATGATGCAAATGAAACTTAAAAGAAATTTTATTTATTTTGATTTTATTGATGAAACTCTTGATATTGAAAAATTTAACTAAATATCCTAATACTCTGGTAACATTTAGCTAATTCCTCTCACCTAGGAATCAATCAAGAAATCACTACTTGTGAGTGTCATGACATCCCATCCTCAGAAGAATTTCATTTAAATTTAAATTTTATTATTGATTTTTTTAATTTTCCTTTAAAAACTCATCTATTTTTATTTTTAATAAAACAAATTAAATTATTGAAAAATCATACTAAATATCCCAATACTTTGGTAACATTTAGTATGACTTTTCTCACCTAGGGATCAGTCAAGAAATCACTACTTGTGAGTTTCATGACATCCCATCATCGGACAAACTTCATTTAATTAAATTTAATTTTTATTATTAACTTCCTTTTTTGATTTTCTTTTAAAAACTTATTTATTTTTATTTTTAATAAAACAAATTAAATTATTGAAAAATCATACTAAATATTTCAATACTCTGGTAACATTTAGTACGATTTTTCTCACCTAGGAATCAGTTAAGAAATCACTACTTGTGAGTTTCATGACATCCCATCATCGGGCATTTATTTAACTGAATTTAAATCTTATTATTATTTTCCTTTTTTTATTTTCTTTTAAAAGAACTTATTTATTTTTATTTTTTAATAAAAATTTAAATTATTGAAAAATCATACTAAGTATCCCAATACTCTGGTAACATTTAGTACGACTCTTCTCACCTAAGGATCAGTCAAGAAATCACTACTTGTGAGTTTCATGACATCCCATCATCGGAAATTTATTATTAAATTCTTTTTTTTCTATTTTTAATAAAATTTTAAATTATTGAAAAATCATACTAAATATCCCAATACTCTGGTAACATTTAGTAGACTCTTCTCACCTAGGGATCAGTCAAGAAATCACTACTTATGAGTCTCATGACATCCCATCCTCGGACTTTATTTGTTTATTTTGAAACTAATATTTCAATATTTAAATTTGGAGCACAACATCTATTTGTGACTCAAATGTAAAATATGAACCCATTTTAAAAGTGCACATGATCTATATAATTGAATCACTAAAAATGAAGTTAATAGCTTAAAATATGACATGGATTTACTCTAAAAATATGCATAAAAAAAGAAAAATAAATAGTAAATAAACAAAGGATTAGATATACCAAAAATTTAGTCCAAATCCAATCTGAAATGGACCCAAAGTAGAGTTTTGGGCCTGTCAGGAGATAGGCCCACGTTGGATCTGGGTCAGACCCCTTTGCTGCATGGTTCGGGTCAGTGAGATGGATCGGATCGGGTCGCTTCTTGTCTACTCTAATGTGCACCGTTTTGGTGCTTCTTTAAAAGACCCAAAAATATTTTTTTGGTCAGATTCGCTCCCTTCTCTAAAAAAAAAAAAAACGATTCTCAACACTCTCCTACTCTCAAATGCCAGCCAGCTTCGACGCCACCACCGTCCACGTTGCCGTGTGCCATCGCCGGAGGCCCCAAAAGGTTTTTTTCGAAAGTCGTCGACTTGCTCTTCCCGTTTCTTCCCTCGGTTTCCTTCAACTCCCTTTTTCTTTTCCTAGATCTAGGATTTCCAACCTGATTTTAAAAATCCCAAAACCCCTTTTTATTTGTTTCAGATTTTTACTTTTTTTTTGCATGCGGGACTTCTCCTCTCCAGCCGCCGTCACCGCCACTGGATCTCACAACATCGCCGACCACCAGCTTCTTTACCACCACCAGTAGCCGGCCCTCTTCCCTTTGTTTCCTTTTCTCCTAGATCTAACCCAAATCTTGACCAAAGCCTTTCCTTTCTCTCTAAAGAAAAATCAAGAATCAAAAACTGAAATTTGGAATCCTTCTTTCTTTACTATTCCGACAAGAAACAGGGTATTTGGCGTATTAAAATTTGTTTTGGATAGTTGAATGTTGCTGCTTGTTGTCTGTTTTTGGTGATTTCGGGTTTAGGGGGTTACGAGTTTGGTTTTTTTGGTGGTGGTTGTTGTTGTAGGTTGGGGGTTCGGTGTGGAAGAGTGGCCTTTCTGGTGTTGAGAAAAATGGCTTTTCTGGTGGCAGTCTTTGAGGTTGAGTGGGTTGATGCTCGATTTTGGGCTTCTCAGATGACGAGTATGGGATTCTGTTTTGAGAGGCAGAGGGATTGAGCTGGGGTTTTTGGAATCTGTATGGTGGTTCGGTGGCAAGTGGTGATGAGAATAATGTCTGAGCCCCCTTTTTGTAGAGTAGTCATCCGTCTCTCTGCTACTTTCCAACTGCCATTGAAGATGAGTCAATAAGGGTGGGCTGGCAGCGTGATTTTGGCTGCGAGCCACCCTACGTTGGTAGGCCGGTGCCACTGTCAGTTTTTTATTTTTATATTATTGTTATTTTTTATTTTACTAAAAAGAAGAACATAATAATAATAATAATAATAATAATAATAATAATAATAATAAGTAAATAAATAATGAAAGAAATGAAAATCAAATGCAGTTATTTAACAATATTCGATCTAAAATTTTTGAGCAATGATATTATCAATTTAGACAAAATTGAGCGTCTACAGTTCTTTCTTTTCGTCACAATAATCCAAGGGCCATAATTTTCCTGGTCTGCTTTTCCTACTTTTCATCTAATAAATGATCTTGCGTTTGCATGGCAGGTTCTTCTTCAATCCTTGTTTGGTCTGCTTGAGGACAGCTCTCTTTCCTATGACCAATAAGGCCACATACAAAACAAAGGTTGACTTCTTCATATACCACTGATTGGATAATTTTACCATTTCGGATTTTGAGAATCAGTGGTTTTTCTAGTTCAATTTGTACACAAATTCGGGCGAACCTTCCTCTTGAACTTTGCTCAGTGACCGTGTCTATTTTCAAGAGAGTACCAAAGTGGTTGCCTATTCTTTGTAAGATGTTTCTATAAAAAAACTCCATAGGTAAACCTGGGAGTCTTGCCCAAACAGCAGTTGTATGACATTTGATGTTATTTTTAGGTATAAAACTGGGTTCCCACGACCTCATCGTTAAGTAATAAGGTCCGATAAACCAAGGACCATCGTAGATAACCTTCTGAAAGTCCTCTGTATTGGCAAACCTGAATACAAAGAAATCAAGTCCTATATTGATGCACTCCATTCCCCCTTTTGGTAACCAAAGAGCTTTAGCTCTGGGGTAGAGATAATTGTAACGTCTTAACAATGACTGCGTTTCTCCATGGAGCTCTGATTCTTCTTTTTTCATCTTTGGACAAAAGGATGGTGGGGATGTCGTCTGTTTCAATTTCTTGGTTGGATTCATCATCCATGAAAATGGCTTGATTTGTCAGTGAAGAAGCAATATTAGAGTTGTTTCCCAAGAGGGAATCGCGGTAAGACAGACCCGGAGGTTGACCCGTTTCCAGATTTTGGTCAGATGCTTTGAACACTCCATTTTTGGTCCGCTTGACACTTCTTGCCTTCAGATCTATTTCCTGTGTGGATCAAGTATCTTGATCGATTTCCATAAGAAAGCAAGAGAGCTCGAACGGCATGGCAAGTTAGATCTCAATGATTTCGATGGACGAAAATTCAGATCGGCGAAGAGGAAGCTTAATTGCGTAAATATAGAATTATTATTATTATTATTATTATTATTATTATTATTATTATTATTATTATTATTATTATTATTGCTCCATTTGTAACTAGCATTTATAAAATTCTCTCAATTTTATTTCAGATTCCATTCATTAGTATCCTGTATTCAGCAGTTTAAGTATAAAAATGCGAATGATGCTTTTAATTAGCAAGTTATTCCAGTTTAATTTAAATTTAATTTCGTTATTTTCAAGTTGAGTTTGAATTTGAATAATTTAAGTTATTGAACAATCTTGATTTGAATACTTTAATGTTTTTCTCAAATAACTTGCAAGTTTAATCAAAATTTTTTTATCTAAATATATTTTTATTATTAATATATAATTTTTAATATTTATAAAAAATCATAATTCAAATTTGAGAACAAAACAAATAAAAGGTTTTTTAAAAAATATGAACATCAAGCTTTTCTTTTATTTAATAAATAAATCTAATAGAATGAATTCAAATAATTTTTTTTTATCTATTGTCAGCTACGAGATAAAAATATAAAATTCGATCTATCGAGCTTAAGCTCAGAAGTTCACTGAAAATTCAACTTTCAATACATTGGGTCCAACTCAATTTCACTCTTCGATCAATACTAAAAAAATTCTTGAGGTACTTGCCCAATAGGTCCAGCCCAAGTACACATAAATGCACAGGCGCAACCATTGTCATCTGTCCACTGCCCCTGATGAGCTTGCCCTCCTTATCCTTTTCCTTTTCTTCTTTCACTCGTCACTGAACCTCGGCTGAGCTCACATCAGAAAAGAGCTAAATGGCGTCTTCAACCACTTTTCTTGCCAAATCCTCGTTTTGCCCGCACCGTTTGGCCCAATTCCCACTGCTGCCTCTCCTCTCATTCACTCACAGCCTCAAACCAATCCCATCAAAGCCAAAGTCTCTAACTTCCCTTAAAAGAGACAACCTCACAACTTTGACCGTGAAAGCCCAGACCTTGGACTTCTCTGGTTCATTCTTTGAGGGCGGGTTCGGTTCGGATGATGACCCTCCGTCCCAACCCGGGTCTGGCATAACCGCCTTGGAAGATAAAGAGGAACCGCAGTGCCCACCGGGGCTCCGACAGTACGAGACAATGGTGGTTTTGAGACCCGACATGTCTGAAGATGAAAGGCTCGCTCTTACTCAGAAGTACGAGGAGGTAATGTTTTGTAAAATAACTTTTTTTTTTTTGCTTTTGTTGTATAATCTCTGTTTGGTTGCTAATTTAATGTAGAAAAGGGATTGTATTTTTTGTTTTACTCATTTCAGGATTGAGAATTATATGGAATTTGTTACATTTTTGCAATGTTCTTGCTTTTAATTTTACTTATCCATTGAAGCTTGGTTTTGAAAACCTGGAACTTAATAAAATAGTCTGAACTCTTGAGTGACTCAGAAAGGGTTGATGACATGTTATAACAATCTAAAGCTTTTCCTGATGGGCTCTGTCTGGCAGCTTCTTGTCGCCGGTGGTGGCATGTACATTGAGGTATTTAACAGAGGTGTCATCCCACTAGCCTACAGCATCAAGAAGAAAAATAAAGCTGGGGAAACTAACACTTACTTGGATGGCATTTATCTCCTCTTTACCTACTTTACGAAGCCGGAATCAATGGCTGCTCTTGAGGCGGCGCTGAAAGCAGATGACGATGTTATTCGATCATCCAGCTTCAAAATAAGAAAGAGGAAGTATTAGTTTGGTATGTATGTTCTGTATCTTTGAGAGCAAGATGATTAGGAAAGAAAGAGCCCTGTCAGCTTTGTGATTTAATTTTTTATGGATCTTTTTTGTTCCTTGAATATTGGAGTTTGCTTTCTTTTTGTAAAATTTTATGGATCAATGACAATAGAGAGCACATATGCAATCGTTGAACTAAAGAAAAACATTTCTACAACTGATTTGAGGGCTTATTAAGCAAGCTTGTTCAATCTTGCACAATTTGATAGATTTGCTGTTTGAGCTTTTAGGTCCTCTGAAGGCATGTCTCAAGTGATTGGTGAACTTCTAGTGAGTCTAGGATATGCTGTCATTTTTGGCTTATGTATTGGTGTGTTATGTTAAATACTAATCTAATCTCAACTATATATAGAGTGCTTTAGTTATGTAGCAATGTATAAAGAGTGGTATATAATCATGGACAGACGAGGATGACTGAGCTTGTAGCTCTATTTGCGATTAGAAGAGAGCTTGAAGAAAAGGTGGGATTTGTGCATAGAAGTTATTTTCAGCATATCGACAAAGAAAAATTGCTTCGCTAGAGTTGTTATTTAGTGTCAATGAACCATGCATTGTTTTTTACCCTGCTCATATTGTTTGAAAGTAACAATTCCCCAGAAAATATATAAGCCATTGCTGTAGCTGCCCAACAATTGCCATAGGAGATTAAAAGTTACATCTCAGGCAAAATAAAAGCTCAAGAGAGAATAATATTGAAAGGAGAAGCAAAAGGCAAAGGCTCGTAAGTATTGTCTTCACTTGAAAATGATGGAAGTTGCAGTATAAAGAGCCCCGGCCAGAAGTGTTGCAATGATGGTAATGTTGGCAGGCATTTTTCCTTTGTCATTCCTCAAGGCAATCTCTTCATAAATTGGGAAGCAATTCACCACAATGCACCCTGCCAGTAACAACTGCAAAAATAGGTCCTCCCTATTGCTGCCACTCAAAACTAAATTTATTCCCCAGATGAATGAGAATAAGTTGATTATTGCTGCCAGTGTAGGTGCCACAAACAATGGGGATGAGACTCCAAAATCAAAAATCCCTTGGGAATATCTTCTGCTTTGTTCATCATCTACCACTTTGCTGGTCACACTGAAACCATAATTAGACAGGCCTACGGACTTAAGAAAGTACTGTGCTGTAGCAAACGAGCAACTCGAAAGGTTCCTGATCATCCACATCCTCTGAGCATTCCACCACTTTCGGAAATTTGCACCCTCCAGAACATATTCAAGGAAGTCTTGTCCGTAAGCAGCGACGAAAAGAAACAAGTACAAAAGGAACCATGGTTTGGATATCTGCAACACATTTTCCTTTCCCATAAGCGGAAGTATTGAATAATATTCAACTTTCAAACTACAATGGATGCCAATGCATACCTCTGGAAAGACAGAGACTCCATTGAGGAGAGCTAGTTGGGGGAGGAAGGCATAGACGGTCACTGGAATGGACAAAAGGGGCCTGAGGGCATAGAAAGAGTAACCTACGCCCATGAGGCCTATCGATCGGGTCCCAAAGGTTATGGGAGAATATTTGGATAAGGTAATATCAAGCAGGCCAACCGCCCATCTCTTGCATTGATTCATTACATCAACGAGGTTGATCGGTGCATTCCCTAGAAATGCAGGTGTTTCAGGAGTGCAAAATATGGACCTCCATCCGTCACACTGCAACCGGTATCCTGTGTAGAAGTCCTCAACCAATGATCCATATCTAAACCCCAACTGCAAGTGTTTTTTTTTTCATCATTAAGATCAAATAGCGAAATGGGTTAGCAGAAACTAACTACTACTATCTTCTACGGTTACCTTGGATCCCCATTTGTTCTGATTTTCATAACTGCAACTTGCTACATTACGTGCTAATGCTAAAATGTCCGGAGATTTAATGGGTTTGTTCATGATATTGTCCGGTCTGAGTTCAAGGATTTCTTCTTTTACAGAAGTTGATGGATCACCAAAGAGTGCTCGCCGACGGAAGAAGGCTCCAGTTCCACAGTAATACGGCCCCCTAAGACCATCAAAACCCATAGGATGTATCTCGGCAGTATGCTTGTACTCGCAGCCATAGGCGTCGTCATTGTTGATGCCAGTAAAGCGCTGGGGGAATTGCACAAACGCCAAAGTTGGTTCAATTGCAGGGTCACGTAAATAACATAGCGCCCTTAGAGGTGTTTGGGGGTCATTTGAAAACATGTCACAGTCTTGGGTTAAGATCACTGGGGCATTGGTCATGATCGTTGATACACGAAGCTTCAATGTCCAAACATAGGGAAAATGTTCGGTAAGATGTGTAAGAATGAGATAATTGCAAATTGGAAACATCGTAAGATGATCAGACAACCATACCAGAACATTCAGAGCACCAGCTTTAAAATTGTGGGGGGAGGTGCTACTTTTCTGTCTGGAGACATAAATGAGATTTGGCAGGCAATGGCCAGTGATGTCTTTGTCGATGTTGCTATCTAATAAAACCTGCTCATAATTGTGCAAGAAAGGAGAAATAAACAAGCTCTTCTTGACCGAATTATTAAAAAAAATTATGATATACTGTAATATTTGAATTCAAATTCTCTTAGTACCGTAAAACTTGAGTTGAACTGAAGCAACTACAATCCTTACCCCAATTATTAAAAAAAAAAAAAACCTCTTACAAGGTTTTGAGTTTGAAAAAAAATGGAAGATTAAATTCTGAATGCAAACCTGAATGACAGCAGGGTGATCTCGTGGGGTAAATGCGCCTGTCCATTTGTCAAAAGCTTCACGTTCTTGATCATTGGTGATGTAAATTTCACTAACCTCTCCTCTGCTGACAACATTTTCTACTCTCCCCTTCATTTTTTCGTATAATTCCTGACAAATGATTGAGATTTAAGATTCAAATGTTATTTCCACTATGATTACAATATATTTTATAAATGAATATCTCATGAAACATTGAAACTGAAATCCTTGGTTTTAATAAGAAAGAACTTCAATGAGCACATATTTCATATAATTACAAGTTTAAATTTGAACTTTATGAAACCATTGTTGATAAATAATATTAGAAATCATGATGAGAAATCTGTGCATAAAATAGCATATTATTATAATTATAATATATATTAATTCATGAGAGAATCATTTTATATGTGCATGTCCTAATTAAAATAAGATAAAGATGAAGACCTTACTCATTAATTTTATCCTATCTTATTGGAAACCATTTATATAAATTCACCAAATACGATTTAACATCATTCATGTAATTTCAGTCACTAGAAAGAAAAGATAAGAAAGAGAAAACAACAATTAAGGATTACTTCGAATTTAAAAACAGCTCCTTTTCAGCGTGATTGGACAATTTTTTGCACTCCAAACACATCGACAAAGAAGTTTGGTTAGTACTCATCGCGACACACTCACCTTAAGCACTATTTTTTAAGGTTTTAATTGTTAAAAAGAATGAAAAGAGGTAAAGATAAAAAATTTGTTAATCTAATAGTTAAGCTATAAAATAGAAAAATGATTATGAAATTTAAGCAATAGATTAGTAAATTTTTCATTCTCACTTCTTTCCATCTTTTCTACCATGCAAAACCTAAAGATCCATCCAATGCACTTTTTGTTATATTCATCTTTTAATTATTTATGTCCTTGGGGTTTTTTTTTCTTTTTATCCTTGATGTCACAATGGTGATTATCAACATCATCAAAATTTTTATCCCAAAATTCAAATAGAATATTTGAATCAATATATAAAATTTGGACGAGTTATAATTATTTTATAATTTTAAATAATTTTAATATATGAATAAATTTTTATTATTATATAATAAACCAATTTAATAATTATTACATAACAAACTACTTAGTAAATAAATTTTATTACTATATGATAAATTAATAAATAAAAAAATAAATCTAACCATTATATAATTAATATGAGTGAACTAAAAAAATAGATAGCTATATAAATACTTATATATATATATATATATATATATTTATATATATATATATATATAAAGAAAAAATTTAATATAATATTATCATTCATAGCTTTTATAATTTATTAAAAATAATTTTTGGTATAAAATAATTTTATTAGTTTTATAAATATAAAAGTAATATTATAAATTTTAATATTTTTTATCTAAGTATAAATTTTTTATTATTATTTGATCTTATAATTATCATTGCATTTACATCTAAATCCAAATACAAATTTTATCAATATTTGAATTTCAATCCATGAACAACAGTACATAATCTCACTTTCATAATAATTTATTTTATTATACCACCATCCTTTTCAATTTGATCCAAACCAATTTAGCCTACGGTTTCCTTTGAAAGCCATCGCACCAACCACTAAAATTTAAAATTTTAAGATTAGAAATTACTTTTTTGCTCTTGCTTTTAATATTTTTCTAATTATTTTATTAAAAAAATATTTTTTTAAAATATTTTTTTATTTTTAAATTTAAAAAAATTGATTTCACTGTACATTCAAATTATCTTTACTTATGACATCTGATTTATCGAAACATTAGAACTTAGAAGACCACGCCAAAGAGCATGCGACAAAAAGACCGATACCAAAGATTAGCCGTAATTATTATTCACTGTTAGATAGGACAACGGCAGCTAGGAATGTAAACGAATCGGGTACCCGTTAATTTTGGGATATCCTAATCCGAACCCGATTAAAATATATAAAACCCGAACCCGATTAACTATCCGTTTATTTTGATTTGTGTTACCCTAACCCTAACCCTATAAAATAAAAAATACTCATTTAACTACCCGAACCCGTTAAATATCCGTTTCTTAAGTCAAAGTATGACTTTTAAATTTAAATTTAAAATCAATTTTGGAATAATTTATTCAAAAAAATTAAGTTAATAAATTTAATTTAACTAATAAATATAAATTAAAGTTAAAAGTCATAATTATGATATTTGATGAATTAATTTAATTAAATACAATATTAATAATAAATAATTTATACATAAAAAATATAAATATCATATTAATTAATTATTATTTCTAATCGGGTTCGAGTAGCGGGTACCCTAAAGTAATTACCCGAACCCTACCCTAACCCGTGACGGATAGTAATTTTACTATCCGAACCCGATTATATACTACCTTAATCCTACTTAATCGGAACGGATAGTGCCGAATATCCGTTTATAGAGTACCCATTACCATCCTTAACGGCAGCCAAGTTGAGATCAACGATGACATAACTTTTCCTGTGGCCTTATGACCAAAAAGGAAAAAACAAACATCATGTGGCCTTCAAGTTCAGCCTCCAAGAAATCTTATCACTAAAATGAAATTACTTGTATTGGGTCACCAGGGCACCTCACCCTTTACATATGGGTAGCAACAAAATGAAATCACATATATATATATATATTTATATAAATATATTCATGTCAATAATTTCTATTTTGACACATCAAATAATAATTTTATTTTAATCTTTTATCAAACAATCTTATTAAGTTATTAAAATCTTTTAAAATACATCATGTATTTCAACTCCCCATATACTTTATGATGATTTATCAAAAAGTATTTTATTTATTAAATTATTCAAAAAATTAAATTATAGTTACTTTATTAACAAACATTCATTATACTATATGCAATTTATAATTTCTAAAATAAATTTAATAACTATAACTGTATAACAACTAATAAAAAGGCAAATTAAATATAACTTATATTATACCTTAAATTCATTTATAGTACTATGAATGCATTAAAGCAACATGTCATTTATTTAAAAATTTAAGATCATGACAAGTACAGAAAAACTACCAACATAAATATTTTTATTTTATTATAATTTTATATCTATCTTTATTATGGTATATGTGTATATCTTAAACTTGTAAATTAATTAATGTTAATTTATGTTAATAAATAAAACTAATTCGAGCAATACACGGATCACAAAATAGTATTAATATATAAAATTCAAATTAATATTTATAAATTTTTGGAGTTAATTGCAGTTAAAAATGCTAATAATAGTGAGTTTACCTTTATTAACATTCTTTTAATAATTCACAAAAAAAAAAAAAACATTCTTTTAATAAGGTGACTTTACCTTAATGCTGTGAGCCTCATCGGAGCTCGAAGAATGAGGTGACGCAAAATAAACATCCGGGCTTCTATCCGTAATGTTATTCTGCCGGCAAAATGGTAACCAATAGCTTGCAAACTTGGCGGCCTCCATGAAAGCAAAGAGAGTTAAAGCTGATCCTCCATCGTCCGATACATACACCGAAATCTTCTCCGTCGGATAATCGAAAGCCATCAACGACAAAGCCGTGCTTACCACACCCATTGGAGGCTCCTTGTAAGGGTCAGCCGTGCATACGAACACGTCCAACCCTGGAAAATCTTGCTCGCTCACATTCTTTTTCAGGTTCTCCGGGAACTGCTTACGACGAACTGGGTACATACGAAAAGCTTGCGAAGCTCCCCACATGAAGGCAAGCACGAGATCAGAGAAGACCAAAGATAGGGTTATAAAGAAAGAGGCTAAGGTTGTGGAATTGAGGAGTGTTTGTGCATGACGGTAGAGTAGAGCTAGGATGGCGCAAGTGTAAACTACAGCAAAGACTCGGTTCACGGTCGTGTGTGGGAGGCGTTCCACGGTATGAAAAGGATGAGTATCGGTGGGCGCAGAGCCGGTGGTGTAGTGCCTTCGACGACTTAGAACCTCCATTTCTTCTATGGGTGATGTATTGGGTAGTTGAAAGCTTAGTTTCATTTTATAAGACAGTATGAGGGTTTGGTCATTAATATATGCATGGTGATCATAAAATTTTAGATAAATTTCATCTAAATTCTTGATATTTGAATTTTATTCAATTTTAGTTTGTTAGTACAAAAAATGAACACTTCACCCTAAACTTTTTTGTTCCACAAGATAAGTAAATCTTTTAGTTAAACATTAAGTAAGTTGTTAAAAAATAAATTTGAGACTATTTTACCTTTGAATCATTTAGAATACAATAAATACTCGAAATAAAACACGAATGATACTAAAGAATAAAATATTATTTTTATTAGATTTAATTTTAAGTAAGAAGCACATTATAATTGTTTTATACTTTGTTTTTTTTTTCTTGTTACAAGCCAAGTAAAGTAGAGAGCTCAAAATTGATGTGAGCTCAAAAAGTTCATTCCAGTTCATCTTAAATTGATTTAATAAAATGTAAATAACTTATATTCAAATAACACAACACAAAATGATTTATAATTGAAATTATTTAAAATCAAAATAATTTAAAATTCTAAAACATTGATTGAAATTATTAAAATTTAAATTATGTATAATTTTATTTTTAATAATTAATAAGATTAAATATAACACATTTAAGAAAAAAAATTACGGATTGATCAATGCTTGTAAAAATGAGTAAAAATTTTGTGAAAAAGAATGAAGAATGGTTTAAGTTAAAGGAAACATAGAAGGATAAAATATTATTTAGATTAAAAAGTTTAGAATTGGATAATTTTGTAATTGTTCACATTCTATTAACTTTTATTAAATGTACTAAATTATTTCGAGCATAATCTCTCTTTTTAATAAAAAGATTTATATATGATGCACTGACTGTGAATAGTTTTTATACACTGTCAATACACCAGAAGTTAATACCTTATCAATAAACCTTTATGAGCAAATTAAAAAAATTTATTTATATTTACTTTTAAGGACTTGACATATTTTTTAATTTGACAATTATGATATGTCAATCTTTTATGCATTGACAGTTTATAAAAATTATACACTATCAGTGTATTATATACAAACTCTTAATAAAATTGAATTAGATTCAAACTTCATGTATTCAAATAATATTTACAAATATAAAATTATACATAAAAAAATCCCAAATAATGAAATTAAATGCAATGAGTTCCTGAATAGGGATGGCAATGAGTACCCTATAAACGGGTACCCGGTGCTACCCGACCTGTTTAAGTAGGATTAGGGTAGTGTATAATCGGGTTCGGGTAGTGAAATTACTACCCGTCACGGGTTAGGGTAGGGTTCGGGTAATTATTTTAGGGTACCCGCTATCCAAACCCGATTATAAATAATAATTAATTAATACAATATTTATATTTTTTATATATCAATTATTTATTATTAATGTTTTATTTAATTAAATTAAATCATTATATATTATAATTATGATTTTTAACTTTAATTTATTTTTATGAGTTAAATTAAATTTATTAATATAATGTTTTAATTAAGTTACTGTAAAATTAATTTTAATTTTAAATTTAAAAATCAAACTTTGACTTAATAAACAGGTAGTTAAACGAGTTTGAGTAGTTAAACGGGTATTTATATTTTATAAGGTTAGGGTTCGGATAGCATAAATAAAAATAATCGGATAATTAATCGGGTTAAGGTATTATTAAAGTTAATCGAATTCGAGTTCGGATATCTCAAATTTAACGAATACCCGATTTGTTTACATCCCTATTCCTGAACTATTTAGTAGGAAGTGCGAAAAGAAAAGAATTTATCCTTGAACCAACTTAGCCGTTTGCACTATTCAGCGCCTCCCGACATTAATGATGAGAGCAGATGGATCGCCAGAAAATAGAAGCCAATAGAGAAAGTGAATGATACGTAATTATTGTCCTTTGTATAATATACATTGCACGTCGTCCTAAAAACCAAATTATCTAAACAACTACCTAAGGGCTTGTCATCGAAATAATATTTAAAAAATCGTTTTTTATTTGATCTTATATATAATCTAACTTTGTATGATTTAGGAAAGAAAATACAAATGTTATTTTGAATAACGAGGCCTTCCACAAAAATTTTGTCAACTCCCATATACGAATAAGGATCAATTTAAAAGTTCGACCGGTATTTCGACTGGTATGGGTAGATTTCGATGCGGTGCAAGTTTAGAAAATGATAAAATGATTGAAAAGTAACTTTTTCATTCTTGTTTTTAAATTTTTTGTTATTTAATTAAAAATATATTTTTAATAATTTTTTATTTTTATAATTTTATCAGAATCAATCATATCGTCTATTTAAACTAAGAAAATTATCCTATACACTGTCAGTGGAGTTTTTTAACTTCACAAGCGGGATTAGGATGATGACATGTGTCATATTTTATTTTCTTAATATTTTTAAAGAACACATATCATCATCCTAATCCCGCTTGTGAAATTAAAAAACTCCACTTACAGTAGATAGGATAATAATCCAACTAAACTAATCTTAAATTAATAGTTAACGGCAGAAACAAAGGAGCCGGCATGCATGTGACTGCGTCCGAAGTCCAAACTCAAACTGCCCTGGCCATATCTCTTGCTTTAATTTGTTCATCATCAAGCAGAAAAGCAGCTTGCTTGCTAGGCTAAAACCATGTCTGAAAAGGTCCAAGGACGTGGGAAATTTAGGTACTCAATGTACCAAACAAGAAACAAGACAGTCCTTTGTCATCCACGTTATTAAATGAAGTTGGGTAAGCTTTTCTAGTTTTTATGAGATTAGGCATCCATCATTGTAGTTGAGTATTTGATACAGGTTCGTTAATTTGTGGGCGATGATGATTAATAATTAAAAAGTAAGGAGATACAAGTATTCAATGTTTATTATTACTATTGCTACACTTATAAGTAGCATTTATAAAATTCTCTTAATTTTATCTCAGACTTTCATGCATTAATACCCTGTATTCAACAGTCTAGAAAGTAATTTGATTTTTATCTTGTGTGAAGCTCGAATTAAAAAAAGGGTAGTCGACTAAATTCGAATTGAGTTTTGACATTCAAATTTAAAGGTGGCCTCAAACTTCAACTTTTCACTAGATTGAATGCCTGCGCCTTGCTGCGGGAGTTTAACAGAAAAAATTGAGACAGCCATATCCAAATATGAAAGTGATTATAGCCACACAGTGGAGTGAAGGCGGAAAAAACAAAGAACCACGTGAGATGTGTTGGGGTTTGATTTTTCAAACCAAGTAAATAAAAAATAAAAAAAAAGTTGGAGACATTAGGAAAAGATAAAAACAAGAAACAAATTGTCTAGAAAAACATGGGAAAGAGATTTTGGGCAAAACAACATGAAACGAGAGAAAGGACACAAAGAAGTAAAAAGAAGGTGACGTGGGGAGAGCACAGGAAAAAATTGGTGCATATTTAGAGAGAAGGGAAGGGAAGGATAAAAGAGGAAAATGAGCATTAAGGCTGGCGCCTGGCGGTCAAAATGTGTTGGGAATGGAAAAAAAGGCACATGAGCTGTTTGAACAAAAGCTCGGTACGGAATAAACTGCGAGAGATGGGAGAGGGAGGCAATCCATAAGGAGTTCATAATTTGCCCAAGTAAGACCATAACCTAAAGAAAACATAAAAGGTAGATGATGGTAAAAAATGGACAAATGACGTGGACTCATATTTATTTATTTAATTGTATCAATTCGATTCGATTTGATTCAATTATATTATTGATACTAAAAATTTTCAAAAATTTTATACTTTTTATTATTTAATTTTCTTTTTTCTTCATTTCTTTTTATAACTAAGAGTTTGTATGGCATATCGGTTGACACTGATGGCAGTGTGATTGGTGGCCAAAGAGACTAAAAGACAAAAATAAAATTATAGTAAAATTATCATTTTATTCTTGTTTTCAAATTTTTTATTATTTTATTAAAAACATATATCCTAAATGATTATTTTATTTTTTTTAACCTCATTAGATTCGATCTCATTGTCCATCCAAACTAATATCAAAGTAATTGGTAAAAAAAAAGTAATAGCCCACGAGGCCCAAGCCCAACCAAAAATAAAAGTGTAGGCTCCAACTAATCTGAAACCATTTGTAGACTTTGCTTAGTTGGCTTGAAAGATAAATAAAGAGATCGAAAATTAGATGAGAGAAAAATGAAAAGGTAACAAATATATTATTTCTTTCTATATATGTATTTGGTAAGAAAGATGGAAAAGTGTGAAAAATATATCTTCTTTTCGTTTATTGCTTGGTAAAGTTAAAAAGTGAGATAAAGAAAAAAAAAAAACAAAGTGATTAAGAGTAATTTGCTATTTTTATTTGATTTACTCACATGAACTACATTTTTGTTATCTTTTTCTCTCCAATTTGGAAAGATTGAATTTTGTCTTTAGAAAAGAAAACAATTATCCCTCTCATTTTTTTTCCTTAATATTTTCTTTCATACCAAGCATTTTCAAAATTCACTTTCCTTTCACTTTTTCCTTCATTTTTCAATTGTACCAAGCACATCCATAATACATACATGTCAAAAGAACTCTTAACATACCGGCTATATATTTCCTTGGAAACCCAACCATCTTTTAAGCATGTCGCAAAATTTGTATTTGAGTTCAGGAAAACTCTTTTTTGTTCATTTATTCAAAAAACAAATCACTTCATAAACTCCCTCACCAAGATGAGGATCTAAGAAATTTTGATTTGACGGCTTGATTGTAATTCATCTTCTATATCTTTTTAAATAAATTTTAAAATACTGACGATAAATTTTAAGCTTCGATAGTATTCTAGAGAGTGATTGATGAGTTACCTTATATCACTATCTGGTTTGGTTGATTAATGTTTTTTTTTTTTTCGAAACCACTCAGTATCTCCACACTATTCTGGTATATGACTAATCCGAATTCGAGTCAAGCAAGATCCAAAGGACGGCAAAGCTCTCCCTCAAGAGTTTTAATACAGCTGCATACCCAAGTCTCGAACTCGAGACCTCTGGTTAAGCTAGAACAACCTCCTGCCAACTGATTTACGTGCTCTTAGGTTTGGTTGATTAATGTATTACCTTATATCACTATCTGGTTTGGTTTTCATAGTTGCAAATTGGTAATTAACATGGTGTGCCTGTTAATTTGGTATTATTTCACATCTATTAAATATTGAATTTTTTTTGTGATTTTATATTCAAATTGGATCCTAGTTTGTTTTGTAATTCTTTCCTGTTACTTCTGTTAAGATTACCGCGTGGTATGCTTTCATGTCTTACTCTACACGTGATGGTGACATGTGAAAGTAGTTTTATCCCAAAGCTATTAAATATTGAGTGCCCTCTTATCTATTCAAGTTAAGACCCTTCATTTATTACCAATTGATTTTAAGTAAGATGTTTAAGAGTGCAGCTGACAAAATTTCTTGAGATTTAATGGACTGGTCTATGGTTGTGTTCTAAGATTTCAAGAGCCACCAAAGTTGATGGACAATCGAGGAGAGCTCGTTGAGGAAACAACCAGCGCTAAGCTAGTTGGTGCGGCACTATTCAGTAGTGTTCTAACCAGTCCAACCATATCTATCATTGCATGTCTCGCCAGACACGTCCGTCCGTGGATATATGTCAATTTATCATGCATCACCAAAGACAAGTTACGTACATCAGATTGTTTATCCATATTTATTCACCACGTCAAGTTGACGCTCCATGGATCCCCATCATTCACACCCTTCGATTTTGTTAGATCAACCAACCACATTCGATCACGTCAGATCGGCACTTGTTAAGACATGTCATTCACGCTATCCATGTCAAACTTATTCTCTCCTGCATAAGGTACCTATCTCTCGCGTAAAAGGAATGCATCTAATTTACATAAGGTTAATTCGGATGATTGGTAAAATTAAAAAAAAATGATCACTCATCCCCAACAACAACATTCAGAGGGATGGTCAGTAAGCTCTCTCTTCTGTCCTTCTCTGATCTATTACAAATGAAGATTATCTCGTGGAACATAAGAGGGTTGGGGTGCCCCGAAAAGAAAAGGTCAGTCAGGAAACTCATTTCAAAGCACAAACCATGGGTTTTTTTCATTCAGGAATCAAAAGCCACTCAAGTTGATGAAAAGATCCTTAAATCTCTATGGAACTCTTCAAATAGGAAAGCTATCTTTTCTCCTTCAAATGGTGCTTCAGGAGGTCTTATCTCACTTTGGAATGAGAATTTCTTCAAGCTCTTCACTTCTGTGGTTACTGAGAGATTTATCTTGCTCAACGGTTCCTTTCTTGCTCACTCCATGAACTGTGTATTGGTGAATGTCTACGCTCCAAACAATGATCTTGAGAGGCGGAATTTGTGGACTTCTCTTCTTGACCTTAAGTCAAGGTTTTCAGAACCGTGGATTTTTGGTGGTGATTTTAACACCATTAGAACAGCCCAAGAAAAAATTGGTTTGCATCTCAGCTTTGTTGCCATGAATGATTTTTCAGATTTTATCAACACTGCTTTGCTTGTTGATCCTCCTCTGGTAGGAGGTTCCTTTACTTGGAGTAACTCAAGATCTATGAGCAGACTTGACCGTTTTTTATTCTCGGCTGAACTCTCTTCATTCTTCCTTTTGGTGTCTCAACCCAAGGCTTTATCAGACCACAACCCCATTCTCCTTTGCATTGATCAAAAAAATTGGGGTCCCAAACCGTTTAAATTCTTTAATCATTGGATCCAGGATGAAAGCTTTATTCGTTTGGTTAACAGCAACTGGACTTCATCAAATTCATCTTCTCAGTCCAATTCCAGTATTTGGTTAAAACTCAAAGCTCTCAAAAGTGAAATCAAGTTATGGATCCAAAGTAATCCCAACAATGTCTCAAATAAAATCTCTGCCACTGAGAAAGATATTTCAGAGTTAGAGAAGGAAGCAGAATCAGCTCCTCTTTCTGATGATAAACTTGCACAACTTTACCACCTTAAAAATTATCTCTGGAGTCTGTACAGAACTGAAGAGCGTGAGTGGCACCAGAAATCTAGAATTAAGTGGCTTGTTGAAGGCGATAGGAATACCAAATTCTTCCATAGTGTGGCAACAAATAGGAGAAGGTCAAATTATATTGACAAACTATTGTTCAATGGCTCACTAATTTCGAATCCTGATGAACTTAAGGACAAAATTGCAGCTCATTTTCAGAAGCAGTTCAACTCAAAGTTGGCAATGCCCTTGACAAATATTGACTGTGAATTCCAAAAAATCTCTCAAGACCAAGCATCTGCATTGGAACAGCCTTTCTCAGAAGAGGAAGTTAAAGCCGTTATTTTCGAATGTGATGGTAACAAAGCACCGGGTCTCGACGGATTTAATTTTAAGTTCTTCAAAAGTCAGTGGTCACTTCTCAAAGGGGATATTATGAGATTTTTGGCTGATTTCTACAGTTCAGACAAACTTGATAGAGGTGTTAATTCCTCCTTTATTACCTTAATTCCAAAGTGTTTGAATCCGGCGAGCATCTCCGACTTCAAGCCAATAAGTCTGGTTAATAGTCTCTACAAAATTCTTGCAAAAGTGTTAACTAGTCGTTTCAAGAAAGTTATTGCAAATGTCATAGGACCATCACAATTTGCATTTATTCAGGGAAGACAAATCATTGACTGTTCTCTTATAGCAAATGAAATTGTTGATGTAATGAAACGTAATCATCAGGGAGGAATTCTGTTTAAAGTGGATTTTGAGAAAGCTTTCGATATGGTAAGCTGGGACTTCTTAGATCTTATCTTGAATAAAATGGGGTTTGGTTTAAAGTGGCGAAGTTGGATCAGGGCTTGCATTTCTTCTGCCTCTGTGTCTGTCTTAGTCAACGGTTCTCCTACAAAGCAGTTTTCCACTTCAAAAGGGCTTCGACAAGGCTGCCCACTTTCGCCTTTTTTATTCAATATAACAGTGGAAGCTCTTGGTGCTATGGTTCGAAAAGCTGTGTCTCTCAACCTCCTACATGGGTTCTCTATTGGTGATAATGGTTTCTCCCTTACTCATCTCCAGTTTGCTGATGACACTCTCTTTTTCTCTATCCCAGATTTAGAACAGCTCATGGTGATTAAAAGAATTCTCAAAGTGTTTCAATTAATCTCGGGATTAAAGATAAATTTTTCAAAATCCAGCATAGTGGGAATTGGAGTTGATTGTGATTTGATCTCTTCTTGGGCTGAAGCTCTTAGATGCAAATATGAATCTCTTCCTGTAAAATATTTGGGTCTGCCACTTGGTTCTGATTACTCTAAACTCTCCACTTGGAGGCCAATTGTCGAAAAATTCAAGGAAAAAATTTGCTGCTGGCAGAATTCTTATCTCTCTGCTGGGGACAGATTAGTGATGATCAAATTTGTCCTCGCAAGTCTCCCTTTGTATTACATGTCAATCTTTCAAATTCCCAAGGGAATTATTCTTGAATTGGAAAAAATTCAAAGATCCTTCTTTTGGAATGGAAATGGACAAAGGAACAGACTTCATCTCCTGGATTGGGATACCATCTGCTTAGATAAGGATCTTGGAGGTCTTGGAATTGCTAATCTTGAACTAAAAAATAGAAGTCTTCTCAATAAATGGATTTGGCGGTTTGGGTTGGACTCCAAAAGTCTTTGGAGAAAAGTTATTATCGAGAGAACAGGCTGTGAGCAAAAGTCTTTGGTACCCCCACTGGGTACCTTGTCAAACTCTTCGAAAGTTTGGAGAAACATCACTTCCCCCCTCTCCCCAACTAATTCTTTTTTTGATTCTATTAATGCAGGTCTTGGCTTTTCCGTTGGGAATGGGGAATCAATCAAATTTTGGAGTGATCCTTGGATAGACACTTCTCCTCTCAAAGTTCACTTTCCTCGTATTTATGCCCTTGCGATTAATAAGCAAGGATACATCTGTGAATTTGGGAAATGGAATAACGACGTCTGGTCCTGGAAGGTGGATCTTAGACGACGGGTCCTATCTTGGGAAGTTTCACAATGGAATGAGTTTTGGAATGTGCTTAACACTATCTTCCTCGACAAAAACAGTCCTGATAAAATCATCTGGAAGCATAATACTTCAGGAAACTATACACCGAAATCTTTCCTTCATGTGATTCATCATCAATGGCATCCATCTACCTCGTTGTTCAATTGGAAATCTTTTTGGATTGGTTTTGCCCCACCGAAGGTTGAGATTTTTTGTTGGCAGGTTCTTCATGGTAAAGTTGCGGTAAAATGGGAATTAGTTAAAAGAAACCTTCTTCCTCCAGATCAAGCAAGCTGTCCCTTTTGTAAGACTGATCTAGAAACAGTTTTTCATCTCTTTTTTTCTTGCCCCTTCTCTTGGAGAATTTGGCTACGTATCACAAGTCAATGGAGCTTGGAATGGGTTTGCCCTGGAAATGCAAAGTCTTTTTTTCAACAATGGGAAAAATCCTGTCCGTCCTCTAAATCATTCAAAATTTGGATGATGTCTTTCTTTGTTGTGATTTGGACATGTTGGACTTTCAGGAATGAATTGGTTTTTAATGGCAAACTGATGGATGAAGATCAGCTTTTTCATGTGATAAGAGTGAGACTTGGTCATTGGTTCACTGCTAAATGGCCTGAATCAAAACATACGATTGATGATTTTCTCTTCAACCTTTGCCTCATAATAGATTCTCCTCAAGTTAAATCAATCAGAATAAATTGTTCTTGGTCCAAGCCTCCTGCTGGTTTCATGAAATTCAATGTAGATGGTTCCTCGCTCGAAAAGCCAGGACCCGCAGGTATTGGGGGAATTCTTAGAAATCACCAAGGAGCTGTCAAAGGTGTGTTTTCCAAATCCATTGGTTTAGCAGATTCTAATATGACGGAATTCTTAGCAATAAAAGAAGCTGTGTTGTTCTTTTCCACATCAAGATTTTCTGCCTCTTGCTCTTTACTCATTGAAAGTGACTCCAAAAATGCCATTGGCTGGGCAACCTCACCAAGCACTGTCCCCTGGCACTTGAGAAATGTATCTAATCAGTTGTCCCAAATTTCCAAATCCATCCGATTGGTGAGATTCTGCTATGTTCCTAGAGAAGCTAATTTCATTGCTGATAGCCTAGCCAAAGCAGGGGTAAACAGAATAGGAACACTCTCAGTCCATCTTTAATTCTTTCGCTTTATTGTTGCTTTCTAAGTTGGTTTTTCTTGTAGCAGTGTCTTTGCCTTGAACGCTGCTTTGATGTTGTACTCTTTCGTTCTATATATTATATCATTGGCTTTTCAAAAAAAAAAAAGTTATTTAGTGATTAAGGATGAGTTGTGGCATATTGTAAGTATTGGGTTCGAATCCAAGCACTTTCATCCCTAATTATTTAATATTTCTCTTGTAACAAAAAAATAAAATATTTAAAAAAAGCCAAATAATTTCACACTTTTTTTATCTTTAGTGAGAGATTTTCACTGCATCGAAGGTGCGGTGAAATCCAAAGCTCTCTTATTCTTCCATTTTTATCACTTGACTTGATAGTTGGATAATAAGTATTAGAACAACTCCAATCTCTCTTTACATTGTGTGTATTTTTTTTATCAAGTGTCTACAATATAAGCCACGGCACAAACAATAACATTTTGTCTGGTTTTCATAACTGCATCCTGTACTTGGTATGCGAATTCAAGAACTGGTTGGGCAGTAATGGGTTTGTTTACGATGTAATCTGGGCTTATATTCCGTATTTCAGGTAGAACCAAAGTTGATGGGTCACCGAACAAAGCTCGCCGGCGAAAAAAAGAGCCAGTTCCGACATAAATTAGGGTCGGATAGCCCATCAAAGCCCATAGGATTAAGTTTAAACTGACGCTTATACTCACAAGTAGGGATGGCAATGGGTACCCTATAAATGGGTATCCGATGCTATCCGACCCGTTTAAGTAGGATTAAGGTAGTGTATAATCGGGTTCGGATGGTGAAATTACTACCCGTCACGGGTTAGGGTAGGGTTTGGGTAGTTACCTTAGGGTACCCGCTACCCGAACCCGATTATAAATAATAATTAATTAATACAATACTTATATTTTTTATATATCAATTATTTATTATTAATGTTTTATTTAATTAAATTAAATCATTATATATTATAATTATGATTTTTAACTTTAATTTATTTTTATGATTTAAATTAAATTTATTAATATAATGTTTTAATTAAGTTATTCTAAAATTAATTTTAATTTTAAATTTAAAAATCAAACTTTGACTTAATAAACGGGTAGTTAAAAGGATTCGGATAGTTAAACGGGTATTTATTTTTTATAGGGTTAGGATTCGGGTTCGGGTAGCATAAATAAAAATAATCGGATAATTAATCGGATTAGGGTATTATTAAAGTTAATCGGGTTCGGATTCGAGTATCCTAAATCTAGCGGGTACCCGACCCGTTTACATCCCTATTCACAAGCATAAATGTCATTCTTATTGAGCCCATGGAATTCTTGAGGAAACTGAACATAAGCCAAGTTCTTCTGAACTTTAGGGTCTAACAGATAACACAGAGCACGGCGTGGTGTTCTCGGATCATTAGAATACATGTCACAGTCTAAGGTTAAAATTATCGGTGCATTGGTCATGGCAGCTGAAACTCGAACCTTCAAATCGAAAACACAAGATTGCCCTTTAGAGAAGATTAAGAAGACAAGCATAGTTAATGAACTTCAATTATTCAGTGAGAGCATATATATATATATATATATATATATATATGTATATGTATATGTATATGTATATGTATATGTATATCTATACCAGGACATTAAGAGCACCAGCTTTGAAATTGTGGGGACATGTTTTGCTCTTCTGCCTAGAGACATAAACCAGGTTTGGCAACCAAAGGCCTGTAATGTCTCTGTCTTTGTTTTTCTCCAATAAAACCTGATCATTGGCAACAGCAACGTTACAACAACATTGTCAGTCGTTTGGCTCTGTTTAAGTTTAAGATCAAAGAGAAACTCAGAAAGGTTTTTGTTGCAAAACCTGAATCACAGGGGGGTGATTTTCACTGGTAAAACCATCAGTATTAAATTTACTGAAGGCCTGACGGTCTTGATCGCTGGCTATGTATTCATCACCAACTTTTCCGGTTTCAACAACACGTTCAATTCTCGCCTTCATGCTCTCGTACATTATCTGCAAAAAATTTAATATTCAGGTTTGAAGCTAATTAATATGTATAAACCACTCGGACATATCGACATGTGGTTACTACTCTGGTTTTTAATATAAATATTTAAATTAATTCCTTAGTAACATTTCGCAAATGTATGTAAATTGAAAATTAGTTTAACTATTGACAACAATTGGTCTAGTTTGGTGACAGAAGGTTGAACTTTAACTTCAATGATAAAATTCAAATCTTCAAGTACTCAAAAGAAATAAGTTAAGCGTTAAAAAATCAGCTAAAATCAATTTTGTAAATAAAAGCTTCAAGGAAAAACAAGACTAGTAAATATGAAACATATATATAAAGCAATTTAAACTTTATCTATTTTAAAATTAAAATTAAAATTATAGTATTAATCTTAAGACAATTAGTTCATTAGAATATTCTTTTATTTGGATGAGTTGTTGTGCATAATACTATATATTTAGACTAGGGATGTAAATGGGTACCCTATAAATCAGTATTTTATATTACCTGACTTGATTAAATAGGATTAGGGTAGTTAATAATCGGATTTGGATAGGATTCAGGTAGTAGTTTTACTACCCATCATGGGTTCGGATAATGATGTTAGGATACCCTACTACCCGAATCCAATTATAAATAATAATTTTTAAATATTATTATATATTTTTATTTATAAAATATTTATTATTAATATAATACTTAATTAAATTAATTTATTAAGTATTTTAATTATGATTTTTAACATTAATTTATTTTTATGAGTTAATTTAAATTTATTAATTTAATTGTTCTTAATAATATGCATTAAAATTAATATTAAATTTAAATTTAAAAATCAAACTTTGACTTAATAAACGGGTATTTAACGGGTTCGAGTAGTTAAACGAATAGTTTTTACATTATATGGGTAGGGTTTGGATAATAAAAATCAAAATATTTGGGTATTTAATCGGGTTCAATTCGAGTGTTCAAAATTAGCTACTATCCGTCACATTTACATCCCTAATTTAGGCTTTACTTAGTAGGAGAAATAAAAAGAAAATGATGAAAAATTTGTAAATCAATTAATTTTGACAGAGTAGTTAAAGAAGTATTGCAGTATATTGTAAAATTTGGATTCGAGTTCAAGCAACATTACTCTCACCCTCAATTATTAAATATTTTCTTTGTAACCAAAAATTAAAAAGAAAAGTCTAGCTAATGGTTTCATAATTACTAGGTTACTTTGTGACTTAACTATTAAATTATAATTTGTCCATCTTTATTTCTTTTCATCATTTCTACTAATGATTAATTTGGATGGACGGAATAATAAGTTCCAGTGAAATTGAAAAAAAAACTTTTAAATATATATGTTTTTAATAAAATAATAAAAAATTTTGAAATCAAAAATTAAAAAAAAAATAATCATTTATCATTCCAACGTTTTTTCCCCCAAAATTCCACCGCAAAGGAGCCCACCGCTGCCAATCGGGCTCCCAAACTCAACATATATAAAATCTCTTAAAAAATTGCAGTATTGGGACATTAGTCATCACTCTCAGCCTCTCAGCATCACTCATGTGGACAGCTGCTACAATTTAATATCCTCATTTTTATAATAACCGTTATCCTGCCTTATTATTAAAAATTTGTCAAGTTAATGATTATAATTATACTTCATAACCATTATTCTACTTTATAAACTTAATTATTATTATTTTTTTGGTTACAACTTAATTATTCTTAGATTAATAACTTTTCTATCTCCATATCTTTCAATTTTTTTTTTTCGGTCGTGATCTCCATATCTTTGTATTGTTTCCACTAAAAAAGTCTTTTAGTAAATTGCAATTTTGGGACATCACTCTTGGCCTCTCAGGCATCAACCATGTGGACAGTTTCTACAATTTAATGCCATCATCTTCATTAATATAAACCAGACAACTCCGACACTTCCGTGCAGCTATTAATTAGTTCTTACATCATCTATTTGTCTTGTTAGGACTTCGGACAAAATTTCTGCAATTTTAAGGACTCAACCGCTATTAATTATTAATTCTTTTTTTTTTTTTGAAGAAACAATATGAGTACGTAGAAGTTTTGAATTTGATCGACAAAGTAAAAACATCACCACATCAAATATTGCTTTTAATAAATAAATGAATATCCTGTCGTTTTGTGCAAAAAAAAAAATTGCTTGACTTCAAACACCTAATAGTATGATTGTAAGGCTGGGGTTGGTTTAGGTTTCATTTAATTTTAATCGTGGAAACTTTCACTTACAACAATGAATGGTGTTGCTTGTGAAGCTGTAGCTCATAGGTCTTGGCTATACTTATACTCAATCTTGTATAGGCACGAAATGAATTCAAACTTAAATTTTTTTATCACAACTTAAAATTTTACTACTTTGCACATGTTATTGAATTTTCTTTAAAAATGTATGCATAAAAAATTAATTAATTTTTTTTATCATGATTGAATATAGCTTTATAATTATAATAAAAATTATAAGTAAAATTCTTTGCACGCTTATGATTCAAATTTCAAGTTTATCTAACAGCTGACCATAAAAAAATATTTTATAAATAAGGATCCATTTTGTTCGTGTATTTGATTTTTCTGAAAATATTTTTCACATTTTTGAGTGTTTAATACACATAAAATATTTTTAGTCAATAAAAAATGAGATTAATAAAAAATCTTTAAGAATTTTGATAAATTATCTTCCCTTTTTCAAAAAGGGAGACAATTTCCAAACTCATGCTACCTTTAAGAAAAAAAGCCCTCTACTAAAACTCAATTAAATCTATATTTAGTTGAAGAGATTTGTGAGATGTTACAAATTATACAATCAAATATGTGAATTCTATCAATTCTATTAATATTTAATAAAGATATTTTTTTAAAAAAATTAATTCTTTTCATCTTCATTATTATTATTATTATTATTGATTTATTATTATTATTATTATTATTGATTTAAAAACATTATTTGTACTTTATTTTGTGAATAATATTAACAAAAATATAGATTTTTCAGAAAACAACAAACAAAAAAAAATTTTAACATATTAATTAAATAACAGAAAATATCATTTTTTCTAGAAAAATAAATTTTTAAAAATTATTTTTTGAAAATCATTTTACGCAAACTAAACGGAACCTAAAAAAAAAGAAAGCAAACAGGACAAAATGGTAAGATTGAACCTTATCTACGATCATGACCAAAAAAAAAACAAAGAACCTTATCGACAATCATTTTGCTATTACACCCACTAGAGAGAGAAACTTTTGATATAAAGAAACTTAATTTTGACTAAGTTGTATCTAATTTTCAGTTAATACTGTAAAATATGTTTAGCATTTAAAAAGTAATTTTTCCCAACGCTTAAAATCATTATAAAATGTAAATTTGTAATTGCTCAAATTTTTTTACACAATTTTTACTTTTTGCAAGGTCGTTACAAATTTATACCTTGTACATGAAATAGTTCCTGAAAAGGGCTCATTTCGTCACGTTAATTTCAACTTTTAATTGCAATAAAAATCACCAACAAATAATTAAAGATGGTCAAAACAGCAAAAGCTAATAGCTAATTGAAGATTAGTTAGATGGTTCAGAATGGGTTTACCTTAATCTTCTCAGTTTCAGAGCTCCTTGAATAATAGGATGCAAAATATTCACTGGGGCTTCTCTCTGCTATATCGTTCTTCCTGCAGAAAGGTAACCAGTGGGCAGCAAACTTAGCAGCTTCCATGAAAGCAAAGAGAGTTAAAGCAGATCCTCCATCGTCCGATATATAGATCGAAATCTTCTCCGTGGGATAATCATAGGCCATCACCGATAAGGCTGTGTTCACCACACTTATTGGAGGCTCCTTGTACGGATCCGCCGTGCAAATGAAAACATCCAACCCTGGAAAATCACTTGTTTTAATGACCTTTTCGATGTTTTCCGGGTATTCTTTACGGTAAACCGGACGCATGCGGAAAGCCTGTGCGTTAGCCCACATGAAGGCGAGGATAAGGTCAGAGATGAACAACGTTAGAGTCACGCAGAAAGAAACTAGAGTTTTGGAGTAGAGGAGTGTCTGTGCATGGCGATAGAACAAAGCTATGACGGCACAAGTGTAAACTGCCGCAAACAAACGGTTTGAGCCCGTCCGGCGCGATGGCTTAAGCGTGTGAAGTAGCGGAGGCGCATGGGCGGCGTATGTGGCAGTGCCCTTTCTTAGACGAGGCTCCGCCATATCTGTTGGCCGGTTGAAATTAACTTTTGAGTGTACTATATCTTTGTCACAGTTCTGTTATTTATAAACCAGGCAGTGAAAATGGAATGGAACAAACACGTGCGAGTTCATGATCCACAAACCTGGGAAGTCTTGCCCGGAAGGATAGAACGATATTAAATTCTCCAAAATGAATATTTAGAAAATTAAAAATTAATTAGCGCCAGAGAAGTATGATTTTAATTTGAAGATACCTTTTTCAATATTTAATTGAATTGAGATTGTTAATTCACACTTAAATCCAAATATTTTAGCATCTCATAGTTTTTTCTAATCATTCGATTAAGAAATATTGACAAAGTCAGTCAAACGTGGTATGCTATTCTCCAGTCTTGCCAGGGAAGTCTTCCAAAACAAATATATCAATTCATCAATTATTATAAGTTCATTGTATTTGCTGATATTTATATTATCAACGACACGACAAAAAAAGTTTAAAATTTTTAATTAGTAATCAATGCTAACTTTGATTGATGCACTCTTGCACGTGTAACTTGTCTTCTTTGTGGTAGTTTTTTTTTTCATTTTAATTAACTTAAATATATGAATGTAGACAGAAGCTAGCGCGGATTTATATAGATGTATTTGTCTACAATCTCTTGATCGAGTAATTAAAAAAAAATTCTGATATATTATAAGATTTGAATACAAATCCAAACAATCTCATCTTTATTTCCGGCTATTAAAGATTTCACTTGTAACAAAAAGAAAAAAGAGATCATGTGTATTTATATAAGCTTTAAAAAACTCTTAATATTAGGTTTGTCTATAATAAGGTTACAAAATATAGAACTTATTGAAAGGTTTTAAGTTTCATATCAATAAATATTAAAAGTTAAAAAATATGTAAATAATGATTTAATATGTCAACAAATAAAATTTACTTTAATTAAATATAATATAAATTACATTTTTATCTATTAAAAAAGCATCAAGATATTTAAATTACATTTTTATCTATTCATAAAACAGCTAAAATTATATTTTTATCCCTTCAAAGGGTGTAAACATATTATCTGGCATATTAAATTTTATAATTTTTTCATAAATTTCATAGTCTTTGCATTAGATTATACAATATAATAAAGGCAATTCAATGCTATTTTAAAGCAGTTGGTTTTCTTTCACTTATTTTCTTTATAAATATAGAAAAAAATAAGCGCAATTAACTAATATTTTGTATTACTCAACTATCCTTTTTCGTATTTAAATATTTAATTTATGGCATTCAACTACTTGTGTTTAAAAGTCGACTACCCATTTAACAATAAACGGTTTTTTATTAGTAGTAATTGATTGTTTTATTAAACTAATTTACTACTATGTGTTTAGTAAATTTTATGTAGGATTAGTAACAATATGTTTATGATGAATCTTATAAATGTTATAGTCAATTATTATAATTTTATGCTTATAATAGTGTTTTTAAGATTATTATCATATATGTTATGGTTAATTGTTATAGTTTTATACTTATCATTGTGTTTTTACACTTATTATTGTCAATTTTAAGGTTAATTATTATAATTTTATGTTTATTATAGTATTTTTATGCTCATTGCCATAAATTTACATGTAATTATCATAATTTTATATTTTTTCTTATATTTTTACGTTTATTCTAATTAATTTATGATGAATCTAATAAATTTTACGATTGGTTATCATATTTTTATGCTTATTCTAATATACTTACGCTTATTCCCATTCATTTTACCATGAATCTAATAAATTTTATAGTTAGTTATCTTATTTTTATACTTATTCTAGTATATTTATGCTTATTTTCATTCATTTTTTTGATAAATATCATAAATTTTATGTTTATTTTAATTGATTTACACTTATTCTCATTCATTTTTACGTTTAAATACATTTTTTAAGTTATATTAATTTATCTATTTTAATATATTAATTATTAAACTCAATGTCCAAAACATTTAAATAAAAAATGTATATTCGGTCAAGTTTTAATAAACAACAAATCCAATTTTTTAAGGTTTAGTTTGGATGAGTGGTGAGATTGGTTTTAATGAGATTAAAAATAATGAAAAGACGCTTATAGATATATCTTTTTCAATAAAATAACTTTAAAAATTTAAAAAGTAAGGATAAGGGGGTAATTTTACCCCTTTAATTTTTGTCATTTTGCTTGCCAACTAGCCCGCACTAGGACCAATCGACCATCCAAACTGAGCCTAAGCCAATAACCTTTTGACCGAATGGTTAAAGATGAGTTGTGACATCTTGTAAGACTTGAGTTCGAATCCAAGCAGCCCCACCCCTATCCCCAAGTGTTTAATATTTCCATTGCAACAAAAGAAAACCAATTTTTTAAAAGTTAGGGTTAAGGTAAATGTCAAGAATATTATTTGAAAGTCAATTGCTGTTTTAATTAATTTGTTATTTTAGGAAATCGGAAAATATGTGTATCTCTAGCATTAAGGTTAGAGAATCACTCAATTATAGATTCTATTAATTAGAATAATATCTAGGATTATGAGTGATATACTTTCCTATTTAGTTAGAAGTTCTTTGTATATAAATAGGATACCTATGCACAGTTTTTTCTTTAGTCTTTCAATACAATACTTTGATTTCTTACATGGTATCAAGAGCTTTAGGCTAGAAACCTTCTCAACTTAGGCCTTTATTGCCAATTGATCCCATTAGCAGCCTCACAGCTATTCTTTATTATCTATTTTTTGTCCAACACCTAATATGTCTACTGCCACAACTGAAGTCAATTCCAATAGCATAAAGGAAAAACTGGCTGTTCAAGGGGTTTTGCCACTGGGAGAGCTACAACAAATCAATGCTGCCTACCGATTGAATGGAAAAAATTATCTTAAATGGTCTTAATTGGTCGGGACCATTCTAAAAAGGGAAAGGACAGATTAGCCACATCTTGGGGACCGGACTGAAGGAGGGGGACCCGAATAATACAACATGGGATGAGCAAGATTCCATGATAATGGCGTGGTTTTGGAATTCTATGGCACTTGAAATCAGTGATACTTTGTATGTTCTTACCAACGGCAAGAGATGTTTGGGAATCTATTTGCCAAACTACTCAAAAGTTAAAGATGCCTCTCAAATATATGAGTTGAAGATCAAAATGACTTCGACCAAACAAGGGAATAAGACAGTAACAGAGTACGTCAATCTTCTAAAAGGATTACGGCAGGAGATGGATCATTACCAGGTTATAGAGATGAAAAACAGTGATGATGCAGCCACATTGAAGGCTTTTATAAAGAAAGATCGGACCTACGACTTCTTAGCAAGTCTCAATGTGGAGTATGATAAGGTGAGAGTCCAAATCTTAGGCAAAAATGATTTACCACCACTTAATGAGGTTGTTTCAATTATATTAGCTGAAGAGAGTAGGCGAGGTGTGATGCTTGAGCCTAAATTGGTTGAAGCTTCAGCAATGTTGGCTAATGGAGGAGGTAGTGGATCAAAAAAGGAGCAGTCAGCTGGAGATAATGGTAAATTAGTCTCCAAACCTACTGCTGGTGATAGTCGTGATAATATGTGGTGCACTTACTACAAGAAATGAAGACATACTAGGGAGATGTGTTGGAGGTTGAAGGGAAAACCATCAAGCAAGGAATGGGGAAGCAAAAACGACAACAGCAAAAAAGCTAGGGGCAAGCCAATTTTGTAGCACCCCAAGGAGAGGAGAAAACTAAAGAATCAGAAGAGTTCAACAAAAAAGAGATTGAAAAGCTGAGAAATCTCCTAAGTATCCTCAAAAAACCTTCAGGTACATGTTCATTGATACATTCAGGTAAACTTCCAATCTCTCACGCTTTAAATGTCTCGGATAGAGCCTTTAAACATTCATGAATTATTGATTCAAGAACCACAGATCCTATTACTCATTCCTTTCAAAACTTCAATTTATATTCACTTTGTTCTAGCAGTAGGAAAATTGCGACTGCCGATGGCTCCTTAGCCACGATAGCTGGGGTAGGAGAAATAAAAATGAGTCCTAAACTTACTTTGAAAAATGTCCTACATGTTTCCAAATTATCCACTAATCTTTTATCAATATCCAAGCTTTCTCATGACATGAATTGCAAAGTAATTTTTTTTCCATCTTATTGTCTATTTTAGGACCAGGGCTCGAGAATTATGATTGGACTTGCTAATAAGAAAGATGGATTATACTATCTTGAGGAATTTGAGAAATCGAAGGCTGGTAAGTGGAACCAGCTCCTAACCTACCTTTCTGGACAATACCTCACCAATAAAGACACAATTTGGCTTCACCATTTTAAGCTCGGACATCCTTCTTTTCAACCCTTGAAATTATGTTCCCTTCTTTGTTCAAAGGACTAGTCAATAAGCAATTTCATTGTGATGCATGTGAGCTTGCAAATCACAGACGTGCTACCTTTCCCATCAATAATAAAAAAAATCTTTTTCCTTTTGAGTTAATTCATAGTGACATATGAGGTCCATCTATAATTCCAAATATTTCTGGGGCACATTGGTTTGTTTCATTTATTGATGATTGTACAAGGGTTACCTAGATATTTATGCTTAAATCAAAATCTAATGTGAGTGATATCCTCCCAAACTTCTTTTCCATGATAAAAAACCAATTTGGGGTCCAAATCAAAAGGTTTAGGTCAGATAATGCAAAAGATTATTTCAACCAAACAATTTCCTCATATATCCAACAACAAGGTATTATTCATAAGTCATCATGCATCTCTACTCCACAACAAAATGGAGTTGCAGAAAGAAAAAATGACCATTTCCTAAACACTACCCGAGCATTATTATTTTAAAAAAAATGTGCCAAAATACTTTTGGGGGGAAGCAGTTCTTACAGCCACACATGTCATAAATAGGTTACCATCCCGAGTGTTAAACTGTAAGAGTCCCATAAAGGTATTGTCTCACTTTTATCCAAGTCTTAGTACAACAAACCATCTTATTCCCAAAGTATTTGGGTGTGTCTCATTTGTTCATGTCCACAGCGAAAATAGAGGAAAGTTAGACCCTAGAGCTATCAAGTATGTCTTTGTGGGATACTCTTCAACACAGAAAGGGTACAAGTGCTATCACCCACCTACTAAAAAACTCTTAATCTCTGTAGTTGTTACCTTCGTTGAAATAGAACCATATTTCACTTAACCTTATCTTTAGAGGTAGACAACATTTGTGGAAGATAAGGATACAGACTTCTTTCTCCTTGACTTGCAGTCATCATTTTCTAAACTCCAACCTAAGACCAAAACCTCTCCTAAAGCTACGATTGAGCAACCTGAGGCTCCTCTTTCACAAACCCAAAATGAATCCTCTTTACAACCTAGTTCACAAGCAGATGGGGGAAAGGCCACTACTGACAATCGGTTCTCACAGGATTACTCAAGAAGGAAAAGTCTAGCTCCTGAACCAAGGCCGGACCAGTCATCAAACTCAAATCCTAGAAATGAGGTAATATCTTCTAGCTCTACTCCTTAAAGTGATTCCTTATCCAACATTGATTTGCCCATAGCCCTTAGGAAAGGAACTAGAGAATGCACAAAACATCCATTATATCCAATATCCCACTTTATGTCCTTTGAGAAATGCTCTTCGTCTCACAGAAGTTTCCTTACAAACATAAACACAATATCCATTCCCAAAACATTATCAGAGGCTTTAAATTGTGAAAATTGGAAGAATGCTATGAATGTTGAAATGTAGGCCTTGGAGAAGAACAATACTTGGGAGATTGTGGAGCTACCAAGAGGAAAGAAACCGGTGGGATGTAAGTGGGTCTTTACAGTTAAGTATAAAGCAAATGGAACGCTTGATAGGCACAAAGCTAGGCTGGTGGCTTAAGGATACAAACAGACATATGGAATAGATTACCAAGAAACCTTTGCTCTAGTTGCCAAGATGAACACGATGAGAATTCTTCTGTCTTTAGCAGTTAACTTTGACTGGGCTTTACAACAGTTTGATGTAAAAAATGCATTCTTGCACGGAGATCTTGAAGAGGAAATCTACATGGAAATACCCCCTGGATTCCATAGAAACATGGCTGCAAATTAGGTTTGCAAGCTCAAAAAGGCACTATATATGGCCTAAAACAGTTACCAAGAGCCTGGTTTGGGAGATTTGCCAAAATAATGCATTCCATGGGGTACAAGCAAAGCCAAGGGGATCACACCTTATTAATGAAACACTAAGGTTCAGAGAGAGTTACTGCTCTCATTGTCTATGTTGACGATATAATAGTGACAGGAAATAGTGAAAAGGAAAGGCAGAACTTGGGAAGATGTTTGGCAAAGGAGTTCGAGATTAAGGAATTAGGAAACTTGAAATATTTGCTGGGCATTGAAGTGGCACGGTCGAAACAAGGGATCTTTATATCCCAACAAAAGTATGTCCTCGATCTCTTGAGAGACACGGGAAAATTGGCGTGCAAACCATTCGGCACACCAATTGATCCTAATCATAAACTTGGAGAAGTGGAGGGAGACAGTGCTATAAACAAAGAATCATATCAGATACTGGTTGGTATATTAATCTACCTATCCCACATATGGCCTGATATTGCATATGCAATTAGTATGGTGAGCCAATTTATGCACAACCCTAAGGAACTCCATTTGCATGCAATTAACAGAATATTGCACTATCTCAAGGGAACTCCAGGAAAGGGAATTTTGTTCAAAAAAGGTGATAAGCTCACTTTGGAGGCCTAAACCGACGATAACTACGCAAGCTCAGTGATTGATAGAAGATCCACCACGGGTTACTGCACCTTTTTGGGAGGAAACTTAGTTACTTGGAGGAACAAAAAGCAGAATGTTGTGGCAAGATCAAGTGCAAAATCAGAATTTCTGGCAATGGCGCAAGGTGTATATGAGCTACTATGGTTGAAGATCATTTTGGAAGATTTAAGACTCAAGTGGGAAGGCCCTATGAAGCTCTATTGTGACAACAAATTTGCAATTAACATCACACACAATCCTGTGTAGCATGATTGAACAAAATTTATTGAAGTTGACAAACACTTCATTAAGGAGAAGCTTGACAGTGGTCTCATTTGCATACCCTATGTACCAAGCGAATCACAGCTAGCAGATGTTCTAACCAAAGGACTTAACAAGCCACTCTTCCACAAGATTGTAACCAAGCTGGAAATGGACAATGTTTATTCACCGGCTTGAGAGGGAGTGTCAAGAATATTATTTGAAAGTCAACTGTTGTTTTAATTAATTTGTTATTTTAGAAAATCAATAAATATGTGTATCCCTAGCATTAAGGTTAGAGAATCACTCAATTATAGATTCTATTAATTAGAATAATATCCAGGATTATGAGTGATATACTTTCCTATTTAGTTAGAAGTTCTTTGTATATAAATAGGATACCTATGTACAGTTTTTTCTTAAATCTTTCAATACAATACTTTGATCTCCTACGATAAATATGTAATTTCATATTTAAATAATAAAGTTATAAATTAAAATAAGAAAAATCTCGATTAGGTTCGCGAATTACTTAAATTGGTGTTTTAATACTCGAGCTCGGTAACTCAACAGGCTGAGTTAGACTCGACAAAATCGAAATAAACTCGAATTCTTTTTCAAGTCAAGTTTGAGTATCTTACAAGTATCCGTATATCATTTACACCTTTATTTCTCCCTAAGTTTTTCAATAATCAACACTTTCTTCTTAAAACAAGTCTTCTTCCAAGAAAACCACGAGATGTTCTCATACCACATTAGATATAAAATTAATTCTTGCTTGCATCGCGTGGCTGGTATAAATCACAAGATGTTCTCATACCATATTAGATATAAGATTAATTTCTGCTTGCGCTGCGTGGTTGGCACTAGCATTAGAGCCTAAAAGAATTTGATCTGACGAGGATTTGAATACGAGAGCTCCCGCTATAGATCTTCTTCATTTAGGATCTTAGTGAGTCTATACACAATTGAGCTAACCCTTTGGGTTGTCAATTTTATTTTCTATCTAAAAAAGATCGATAAAAAATTTTATTTTTTTATGCATAAAAAAGATCATGATAAAAGAATTAATGGTTATTATATTAAAAACAAATGAAAATATCTTCTTTTATTATAGGATTTTTTTTCATTTTTATTTTGTAAAAAATGTTATTCTAATACATGTTTCGTCCGTCATTTTATAAAGAAATTTGAAAAGAATTACTCAATGAAAATTATTTATTTAATCATTTTTTACAGTAATTTTTATGACTTGTTGGATATATATATATGGATTTATTTTTCTTCGTTTTACATATTGTAAATTTTAAATATTTTAATATATATAAATGTGTAAATAATGCAAATTTTAATATACAAATATTTAAATAACTAAAACTTTTTCCCGCAAAGCAAACTAATAATAATTCAATAATTTTTACTAGTCGTCAAGGCTCATGCCCTCAGTTTTGCCCGCGTACGTGCTGAGACTTTGAGTACTATTAGTCAAATCATATGGGGCCCAATTGACGGCCTACCATAAGATTATTATTACGACTCAGCATTGTTGAAGAAATGACACGATAATCAACTTATGAGTACGTGCAGACTAAACCCCCACAATGAGAATGAACGAGCCATGCAGATTTGGCAATCAGGCGTTGCGGTGCTACAAATTCTTATGGGAGAAAGACTCGAGTTTCGCTTTCGCAAAGCAATACAAATATACAGGATTTGACTGCCTCGGCTTCCCGATTGACACCAATTCCTCGACGAGCTTAATGCCTACTCCCTAAGCTAAGCTAAGAGCTACCGTCAGGCCTCGTATTAATCCAGGCTTCCTTCCGAAGATCAGAAACAGAAATTTACAAGTGCAAAGTAGTTGTTGACTATTGATTGATCATACCAAAACAGCGACGCTAATATGGAAGCACCATAAGCTCTAACCAGGTACACTTCCACTTGCTACAGACATGGATTTACACTGCCAGACCACATTTGATATTTACAAGCACAGGAAACACCCAGACTAGAACATCTCCACCCCCCATTTTTCCCCAAACCCACCATGATCACAAAGTATTCACATTCTCCTAGTCCTAGCCTCTAACCCGCACTTTTTTTTTTTGTTCATAATAAGGTACAGAGAGAAAAAAGGAATTGAACCTTAGACCTTCTAACCCGAACTAATTCATTAACCCGAACTAATTCATTAAGTATCATGGTTCTTCAAACCCAGGTAATGTCCTTTTATCTCCTATGATAGGCAGCTCTAAAAACCGAGCTAGCGATTATGCATCCGTCAACTTTAACATCCCCCACAGACCAAAAGTAACACAAAATGCTTCTAACAGCTAAAAACAAACAGGTACTGAAAATCGAGAAAGGAAAACATAAAAAGTTTCTATTTTAGTTTTCAGTTGCATCTGAGCTTATGGGAGTCCCTTCACCTTCAATAGAAGCCATGGGAAGTTTGCTTCCTGTACTCATCTTTTTCACATCTTGGCTTGAACAGATAAATATTCTTCTTACCATGTTGCAGAATTCTCTGCATGAATATAAAATCAAAGTCAATAAAATAAACTCTAGAAGAGATTTAAAAGAAAAAAGGGAAAACTAAAGGCATCATCGAGTTTCTTACAGCCATGGATCATCGCCTACAAGCATCATGTCCCCTTCATCATCAGTGTAGACAATCTCCCACTTATTCCTAGGGCAAAGCTCTCCCTTAATATCAAACATCTCCTCTAGTTCATCTATAAGCTGATCATACCCTTCTAACATGGCCAAGTCCACAGCACGACCTACAGCTACCCCCTGCATCTGAACCTGTTCACAAACACAAATCCCAAAGAGAGATTATAGGCAATTCTTCAAAGAAGCAAATCAATCTTCAGTTGAATGAATTAATATTTGTATGAATATTTTACTTTCAATACCTTTGTCCGACTTCTTGTTGAGCTAGAACAACTTTGCCTGCTCTGGATCTCTTTTGCTGGCATCTGTAACTGTTCCTGCTTCTCTTTAGAATCTTTTGAAATGTCAGACTTCTGGTCAGAGTCAGTGGGTGACAAGGTACTCGGGCCATGTCCTTCTGTTGTAATGGTAGTCATAGTAGAAAATTGCATAGGTGTCCTCTCCAACGGAGTTGAGCTTTGAGAGTGGTTTATCAGCTCAAATCCAAACAATCGGCAACTAGCAGCTGTCTCAGATTTCTTTACCTTTTCAATTGGATCAAAGGTTGAATCACTGTTCAGTTGTGAGTTTGAGAAGCCTGAGAGAACAGGCCAAGCAGACACACTTTTGTTATCCTCTCTTGCAGCAGGAAACAGATGCTGAGAAACACTCATGCCAGGAGATGATAGCCAGCTTCCTTCATTCTGAGTCTTCGAGACAGAGCTGCAACTACTGCTCATCTCTGTCTGCATGTGACGCCACATGACAGGATTTTCATTTCTTTTTGCTTCAGCAGTAATGGTACATCGTGCTAGATCATGGGAACGCATAACTACAGAATTCCAAGGAGCTGATGCTGTTGAAGATAAATCTACATCATTCAAACAAAGTGGAAAAGTTAGATATAAAAAACAAAAGTATAACAGAAGAGAAATCAAACAAGGAAAAATATTTCTCACCTAGGGCAGGAATTTCAGCAGGTGGTCGAGGCCTTTTGTTCTTAGCTGCAACTGGTTGAGCCAGAGTTGGTGGAATGGGAGCAGCAAAGGGTTCTATCTCCCATGGTGAAACCCTGTCAGGTCTCGGAATAGAAGCAGGTTCATCCCATTGTACCTGTTGACAAGTAGTAACTGTACTTATACTGCCAAAATAATTTAAATTAAAGTTGAAGAAAGCATGCAAGAAGAAGTTACCTTCAGTGAACGCCATTTTGAATCTTTCCAGTGAGGAGAAAAGTCCTCAACCCCAACAATTGTGCCAGAAAACCTTATCAATCAAGGTATGTAGTGTAAGCATTTACAGAAGATCAAACAAACACCAATCCAAAGAAATCATGTGGTCAAGTTCCAATACCTTCTCTCAGGAGAATCCTCCCCTTCAAACCTCATCTTAAATCTCATGCCAACTGTAAACTTATTGTCAAGAGCCTCCAAGTATTTGTTCAACCCGATGATGAATTGACTCGTCCTGATGTTTTACACAAGACAATTGTAAGTACAAAATATCATTTTCATCTCATTTTTTGGCAGATTTGTAAATATCATACCTTGGCTTATAGTAGACAACAAAGAGGCTTTGCGTTGTAACAGCATGAGATGCAGTTGCAAGCACTCCTAAGTGCATGCTCTGGCTAGAAATCACTGACGATGGCATGCTGCTCTGTTGACAAGCAACACGCCTCACTCCAACACGTAGCTCCCTATTTTCCCCTCTAGATAACCAAGTATTATATAAATAGCTCATTAGCTACAAGAGAACTGAACATAACCACTAAAAGCTTGAAATATTGAAGGTGCACACACACAAACATCAAAGTAAAAAAAGGCAAAAAGCATCTACCTCAGGAACACAAAGGAATCACCAGCCACTAATCTCTTTGAAGTAACAAAGGTACTCCAACCTGTTGTGAGCAAATGCCTCCTTGGTTGGCCTGTTCATTTAATCATATAAACTTTAATAATGCATCACCAATCAATAGAGGAGGTATGTTTTAAACAGAATAGACAGCAAGACATAGAGGCTGAAAGTATCTCACATCTACCAAAACCATGGAAACATTTAATACAAACAACTGAAAAAGCAAGACAACAAAATTCAGGTGTTTATATTACCTCTGAAAATATGCTTAAAGCGCCACTCATAACCATGAAGATCCTTGGCAACCAATTCCTGGGTTGGTGTTGCCTGGTTCATGTCCTGAAAGACATCCACGTATGGAAATCAATAAAATGGAGATTTACAAAAGAAGATGAAAAGAACAAAACAAATAGCATTATTTAGAAATCAATACCAGTGGAGGAAGGCATTCGGTGGCATGTTTGCGAAGAACAGAAAACCCTCCATGGGTGCTTGTATCCGAGGCAGTTAAAACCTTGCAGAATGAGTGGACAGTAGGTCTTTGAGACTCAGCAGGGCATGGATCAGGAGTTGTTGGCTCAGGTTGCTGTAGATGCCAAAAAACATAATTGGAAATCACTAATTTCAAACAACAAAATAAAAAGAAATACCATCTTTTTTGCATTCCAATACTGAAAGATGTTCAAATCAGAAAGGAAAAAAACCGGTTCTCACATTTGGTTCTGGCAGCAAAGTTATTTGTGCATAAACTTCATCAGTTTCTTGTTCAGCCTACAAACAGAATAAGTTCATAAAAGTTATCCCCAAATCAATCATGTTGACATAATAATATAGTGATCTACTTGGTCGATATCAGTTAGCATCAAACTGGAACCCCAATTTATCAAGCCAATAAAGGTAATTACTTAAAAAAGGAAACCTAATTATTTAAAGCATAAGGTTTAAATTCAAGATCAAATACAATGATAGGATCCAAAAAATTACCCCCTTCTTTTGTTCTTCTCCATTTTCTCAGCAACCAAACAAAGAATCAAAACACAACTACAAATCATAGTTTAATATCTTAAGATATTCGTTACGATTTGATTCATTACAAAATCAATACATATCTATATGATGAATCAATTCTATCATGAATTGATAGTGTATCTATCAAAACACAAGCTAATCAATGTGTATCATACCATAATACACACTTCAATATAATATTTGTTTATTTATTTTTACATAAAATTCAACACAGATTGTAAAAAATAAAATTTTGATTCAAAATAGGCATCTAGAACAACGAAGCTAGAAATTACTGCAAGCTATCAAATCAAGTTAAAAATCAGATGGAGAAAATTACCAGCAACTGGACGTGAACAACACGGCAAAGAATCTTCGATGGAAGATTAAACAACGGAATCCTCTGATTCAACTCCTGATTGGTGGACGCTTCCAACTAAAACAATCCCCACCAAAAATAGCAATTTCTCAATCAACAACCCAAGAAATTAATCATTTCCATAAAAGGCAACAATTTTCAAATAAGCAAACAGGAAAAAGAATCGGATTCGAAAAAGAAAAGACCACGAAGAACGAAGAGAGACTTACCTGTTCCATATGTCCTTGAGGGAAATAATAGACTCTCTCTTCAGCTCGAGGAACCTCAACCAGTGGTCCCGCACATAACTTCCATAACTCCATATACAGATCATCTCTTCCATTTCCTATCACTCAAAAGAAATTGAACGTTTAAGAATTTTTCCAGGAAAAAGCAAAAAAAAAAAAGAAAAGAAGATGAAGAAAATCTAAAATCACTGGTCAATTTTGTGCTTTCTTTTTACCTTCAGAGGAGACATTATTTGTCTGCGAAAACGACCCTCCCCGATTCGCCATCATTGAACTCTCTCTAACTCTCCAAGTCAAAAACAGGCAGCAGCAAATTTCAAAAACCTCCAAAAACAAATTAAATCCTCCAAACAGTTCAAATTCTTGGCTTAATAAACCTTATAATATACACTTAAGCAACATAATAAAACCCAATAATTACGACTATTAACAAAGGCAATTAACACGATTTAACTGCTCGACTATTCGATTCCACGAAAACCACACTTTCCACACACTTTTTTCTTCTCTCCCTCTCCGTAACGATCGCGAGATCCAAATACCGTAACTGAAAACCGCTTCAGCCGTTACAAAACCGCCTTGCTTCACCTCGCAAAACCGCTATTCGCTTCAACTTTCTAATCTCCCTATTCTGTCTCTCTGTGTTTGTCTGAAAAGGAAACGCCGTTAAAGAGAATCCCCTAAAACCGGTTCGCGCCCGTCATATATTACGCGACTTTGTTTGTTGTCTGCCTTAAACTCCGATTCCTCCTCTCTTTCCTTTCTCTCTCCTTGTTTGGTTTCCCTTAAGCGTTGTTTTATCCTGTGTGTAAGCAACGCTAATTTAACTGACTGACAGTTAACTCTGGTTCCGGATTTAACCGGAGGATGGGTGAAGGTTATGGCTTTAAGGGGTTAACGTGACGGACCACTTAACGGCAAACGGGGTAATGCCCTTCTTTAACGTCGTTGTATGTACGGACGATTGGGCATTGGGATGTGTGTAGCAGGGGTTAACGGAGGGGCGTTACGTGTGATTCTGACGTTAGTTGTTGCCGTTTGTTGCCGTCTCTTTCGTTGTCTGCTTCGAAACAGGCAACAGGGTTGGCTCGAGTTAACCCGGCAGAAATTTGGGATCTCTATTTTTCGTTTTTCTTACATTTGATTAATTATTATTGCGTTGGAAGGAAGACTCGATGTTAGTGATTTACCCTGGGAAGAAGTGAGAATAACAGGTTTCTGCCACAGAGGGACTGTGGGGTCCACTTGAACACGTGGAAAGTGTTGGATCTTGATCCATGTAAAGCCCGTACTTTTTCCCAGACGATCTGCCAGTGGTTCGGTGGTTCTCGTCGGTACACGTCACACCTATTTGCCGAACTGGAGTTCACACGTGGTTGGGTTTATGTGGGGTCCCTGTCAAGGGTTACTGTTTCAAAGACGTTGTCGTTTAGGGATTATCTTTTTTCTTTTTTTTTTTGGTGGAAATTTAGGGATTATCATTATTATCGTAAAGCCGTCATGTTTTTAGGGGTGTAAAACGGGCCGAAGCCCGCGGGTCGATCTACCAAACTCGTGGGCTTTTAACAGGCCGGATTTATTTTTTTAGGTCCGTTTAAAAAGGGGCCTAAACGGGTTGGCCTGCGCGGGTTGACAATCCGCGCAGGCCGATTCATAAGCCCGCGGGCCGGCCCGCGTAGGCCCCATTTTATTTTTTTTTATATATTTTGTTTTTTAATTATATTATTAATTTATTTTTATTTCTTACAAAATAATACATACATGATATGATTTTATTATATTCTAGCAAAAAAAAAAGAAGTTGGAAAAATTTAATGTTTAATAGAAATTTATGTTTTTTCAAGATTATAATTATTTATTTTAAAAATATTATAAGTGAATTGTAATTGTATTTAGATTGTATTTATATATGAATTTTAATGATTTTTAAAAATTTATTTTTATTATTTTTATTTAAAAACATGTGGCCCGCGGGCCGGCCTGGTCCGCATTAAAAACGGACTGGGCATATCAAACTTGGCCCGTTTAAAAACGGGTTTAAACGGGCTTGACCCGTTTAGGCTCGTTTCCGTACGGCCCGCCCCGTACCCGGCCCGCCCCGCCCGTTTTACACCCCTACATGTTTTTCACTTCTTCTGCAAGGAGTGACTCCGGGAAATTCTACAGTAAGTTTATAAATTTTAACTTTATTATAAGGTCAATAAATAATAGTCTTTAGATTAAAAATATTTAATCTAAAACATTGATTAAAATTTAAAGATAAAATAATGTTTAAACCTGATAACCTGTTAAACTGGTTTTTCAAATTGTTGTTATACATTAAATATAAACAATATAGTAGTGTTTTATTAAATTAACCTGCCTATATTAATAAAAAAATATAGTGTTTTTCTTATTACCACAATCTTTTAAATCTAGTTTTCTTCTTCCTCATATATTTTTAGGGTTTAGCTAACGTGAATCATCATAAAATTGAAATTTGGTAAGATATTTGTTAAGAGTAGAAATAAAATAAATTAATGATCACAAATTTATTATAAATATATACTTATGACAAATATATATTTTTGAGAAAAATATATTTTATAAATATATATTTTTTATTTTGAACTCCTGTAAAATATTTATTGAGTAGAAATAAAATAAATTAATGACAACAAATATATATTTATGAATAATATATTTTTATGATAAATATATTTTTTATTTTGAAATTTTGTAAAATTATTTGTTTAGTATAAATAAAAAAATTAATTATGAAAAATTTGTCATAAATATATATATTTGTGTTTTATATATATATATATATATATATATATATTAATTTATATATGGGAAGTCGAATTCCCGAAATGGGAATTCGACTGCCCTAAGTATAATTCTAAACAAAAAATTTGAGGACAATGGCATCGACTGCTATTTATAAAGCAGTTGATTGCCCAATACTTTCAAATATTTTGTTTTCTAAAACAACAAGGGAAGTCGAATCCTTAAAATGGGCATTCGACTCTCTTAGTTATAATGGGCAAATGACAGTTAAGCATGCAAATATGTGGGAAGAATAAAGATAAAGAAAGGAATCGGTTATGCTTATGAACTACTGCATTAACACACTTATAAAAGTTTATTATGGGCTAACCTTTTCATGCAATAAGTTCGGTAATTGATGCACACTGCTATATAATGAATTTATCCTTGTCATGCAACGAGGCGATGGCTTTTCCAGAGCATCTCCAATATCCATGGATCCTAGATAAGTTTTAAGGGCAGAGTTCTAACTTTTCAAGCTTTCTACATAAAAATATTAAATTATATTACTCATTATAATTACAATCTACAACTTATCTTGTATTGCTTTGCATCATCTACCTTTTAGTAATACGACAAAATCCTTAACAAGATAAAATAGAAGGTCCCAAGCCAACATTTTCATATTTGCATTTGATGGTGATAACTTAGTGATTGAGAAAAAATAGAAACAGAACAGGTGCAAGATATAAATTTATTACATAAGTTCTCAGTTTATCACTAATGTTATATTTATTTATTTATTTATACATTCATCGTAAAATTTATTAGATTCATCGTAAAATATATGACATTCATCGTAAAATTTATGATATTAATCGTAAAACTTATTAGATTCATCGTAAAATTTATTAGACTCATCATAAAATTTATAGCATTCATCGTAAATTTTTTGACATACGTCATAAAATTTATGAGATTCATCGTAAAATGTATAACATTCATCGTAAAACTTATTAAATTTATCGTAAAATTTATCACATTCATCGTAAAATTTATTAGATTCATCACAAAATTGATAAGAGTAAGCATAAAAACACTAGAAAAAATACAAATCTATAATAATTAACTGTAAATATGATTTATGGTAAAATTGTTGAGAATCATCATCAATTCATCATCATCATCATCATCATCATCATCATCATCAGAGCCTTTATCCCAATAGAAATTATTGAGAATAAGCGTAAAAATATTAGAGAAAATATAAATCTATAATAATTAATCATAAAATTAATGTGATTTATTATAAAATTGATGAGTATAACGTAAAAAATACTAAAAAAAGTATAAATCTATAAGCGTAAAAATGGATTGGATGGCTCAATTCATTTTCAAGAAAACACAAAGTATAGGGCTCTTTCTTTTCGAAAAAAAAACAATTAAGCCCATTTGACAACTTTAAATGAAGGGTTTGATTTTGAACATCACTTCAAATATATAACAATAAAAATGAAAGAGATTGTGGCAGGGGCTGAGTACCCCCATGCTAACTTACGTATGTGTGTATAGCCATTCCTTATATTCGAATAAAGTGAAAGCCGAGGATGAATTTATTTGCTTAGGTTGTGGGTTGACCTTTCATGCACAGCTTTTAAGAGCAGCAAGTTCAATTGTGAATTCATCATTCACAAATCATTTTTTTAAATTTGAACCAGTGCTTAAACATTATAAAGAAGTCGACTGCTAAAAAAGGTAGTCGATTGCCTATAAAATTGATACATTCTGTTCTAATTTTATTCATGGGCAGTTGAATGCTATTATCGAGCATTCGACTGCCCATGTATATTAAACATAAAATTATTTTAATTAAAGTAAATTTATGAAAATTATTATAAAATTAACGAGAATAAACGTAAAAACATTAGAATAAGTATAAAATTATGGTAACTTATTATAAATTAATGAGAATAAACGTAAAACACTAAATAAGCATAAATCGATGATCATTATAAACATTTATCATAAAAATTATGACTTGATCATAAAAGTTATGACATTGATTGTAAAATTTATGACATTCATCGTAAATTTTGTGAAATTCCTCATATAATTTATGATATTCATCGTAAAATTTATGATATTTATCGTAAATTTATGAGAGTAAACATAAAAAAAACTAGAATTTATGACAATGTATTTGTTTTATAATCATTCACTTATTGAAAAAATTAAATGTTTTATATTCTATATGTCTTCTTTGAAAGTATTGATAATCTTTTGCATTTGTTGTTAAATAAGAGTTCTTAACTCTTATATGGACCTTGTATAATTTGTCAGATTAATTCACTGTATTCGTTTTATAATTATTCACTTCAAGTGTATAAAAGATAAATATTTTATATTTTGTCTGTCTTTTTTAGATATTTTATTTTTATCTTATTAAATTAAAGTTTACCTGATAACCTGTTAAACCATTATTAATATATTTTTTTTAACTTTTATTATTTATTCAATTTCTTATAAGATATTGAATATCTCATGAGATCTCATGACCTTACAATAAAGTCGATATTTTGCGACCTTATTATAGACAAACCCATGACCCACCCCTTTGAACCGTCAAGATTTCATTCAAAGTAAAACAAATTTGAATATTTTACCTCATTCAATTTATAATCTTACATTTAATACAACGTTGGATTTTATTGAAAGACAAGTATTTGATTTGTATAATGAACAAAAAAAAGTAATTGATTTGTACAAAAAAAAAGAAGACAAGTATTTGATATATTACGGTAAAAATTTTAGATTTTATCAGTAAAATTTTAAAAAATGATGCATATTTTTTGAAATATATTAAAAAAATAAACATGTTATATTTTATTATTTTATTTGTGGAATTAAAATTTTTTATTATTAGTATATTAAATATAAATTTTTATTCAAAACATCCATAAAAACCTAAATTCTTGTGATGTTAACAAGTTATAAACCATTTAAATCCCATTATTATTTTTTTTACGACACCTCATTGAATTTACATGTAGGTTTACACATGTGGACCAAATTTACTTTCTCCTTACAGATTAAATTGGGAGCTCATGTTATTACTAGTTGAGATTTGACAATCTAATTTTCGTAATCAATTCCATCTTCAACTCGTCTTTACCAAGTTATATTTAGTATTATGGCGATGCACTGAGATAAAAGTCAATATTCTGACTTTTTTTGAATGAAAATTTGGTACCATTTCTAGTTTTTTATTTTAAAAAATTATATATAAACTAATTTGTTAGTCGTGCAATAAAAGAATTCATTTTACTTATTTAAATATATATTGATATATATATATATATATATATATATATAAATTTAATATATATTCCACAAGTTGCAGTAACTGATTAGTAGTTAATTTTTGTGCATAACAGTTCACACGAGTGTTGGGGAGATAGATCAGTAGCAAGTAGAGCGGTAGGGCATGCAGATGAAGCGGCTCTTAGCCACTTGCTTGGACAGCCACACCCAAAGTAACAATGACCATGCGTCATAGTAGGCTGCTTTAATTACCTCTTTCCTGGGAGGAAGGAAGAAGAAGAAGAATAAAAAGGAAGATGATTATTTGTTTAATTAATACCAACTTTAGCTTAATTTAATCAACAGGATGAGGATCCTATTCCTCCTTTAAATGTGCATCTTCTACAGTAGCACCATAAGAAACTGTTTTGTCCCTTCGAGATAAAATCTAATGCGTATTTCAGATTATGCCTTCCACACTAGCCATCTTATGTGCTCTTTTTCTTTTTTCTTGATTAATAATTAATTAAACCACACAACTTTAAAAATGATAAAAATTTATTAGAATAATATTGTGCTAATAAACAATGACCCCTTCAATCATAATGCTACCGCTAAATGTTTGATTGCTGGTGGCCAACTATAAGCTGCCGGTGCCAATTCAGAAACCAACATGTGGAGAATCAACTAAATTTTATTATTAATTACAAGCAATTTACAAAACATGAATTCTTTTCCAAGTACTATATATTATATGTCCCTACCAATTAGCCACCGGTAAAATTTAGCTAGTAAAATTAATGATTTGATTTGTTTGAAAACTTTTTTAAATTTATTTAGAAAAAGAGGTTCGCATATTATTTTTTTTCAACATAAAAATTATGTATCAATTATTGAACTGACGCAACCTTAAACATTAATTGAGATAATCATATCCGTACCTTTAGCTATGAAAATTTTGTAGGTATGAGATTCGAGTTCTCAATATATGTAATTTTTTTACAATCAAGTGAAAGACATTCATTATATAAAAGGGAGAAAAAAAAAACTAACACTTAATCTAAATAAAAGAATATTATTTGTGCCAATGAGATCTTGGTTTAGTGGCAAGGAAGAGGTCACGAGATTTTGAAATCTCAAGTTCGAGTCTCACTAAGTGTAAATTTGAGTTAGTCTAATTATTTACTAGTTTGTTTAATTTGTTATAGTCATTTACTAGTTTATCTGGTTTGAGTAATGTGATTTTCATAGTTATCTGTTCATGGAATGTAATATACTGATTGTGATTGTAACTTTGATGAAAATGTACTACTAAAAAAAGAATATTATTTGATACTTCATCCTTCAAAAAAATTTAGATTCCAAAAGCATGTATACCTTGTAGGGAATATTAACAAAATGAAATATGTGATAGTTTTTTAGGAAAATCCATTGTCAATGGATAGCATAATAATTCATAAGTAAATTGCCAAATGTATCTAGTTTTTAGCTGTTAAAGTGATTTTTATTGAGAATATATATTTTTTATTCCCAACATCAATAAGTAACCTATGGTTAACAAACTTAACCCTTGTATAGCTTAATTTTGACTTTAAAACGAAACATTTAAGAGATTGCGTGTAGTTATTGGTCGCAAACAATCTTTAACACTAATGTTGTGTATGCTGGATCAATCAATCTGATGCAAATTTGTATTGATCGATCCAAATCCAAACATTATTTCAGGTCATGCAAATTGATCAGGTATGATCGAGTCCACGTCAGCATCATTTGCCAAATAATCACCTTTAGTGTTGTGGATAAGCATGGCAGTTTAGGGGTTAAAGCTTTTTAAAGAGAGAACATGGACAAGAGAAAAAGACAAGCCAATCACCATTAGGGTTTGTGTATGTTTGCCTGTACCGTGCGTATAATTATGCAGCAAAGCAAAAGCTAGATTTCTTATGCTTAACTTTATTGCTTGACACCTGCCTTGTTATGCTATATAAAATTAATTTGTGCTATATTATTCTTGTATTTATTTGTGGTGATGAAATAAATAAATATATATATATATATATATATATATATATATATATATATATATATATATATATATATATATATGAACGTGTGACCCTTTCTCCTTTCGAAGAGTTGATATTCTCCGGCTTGAAAATATTAAAAGCTTTTTTCTCTCTCTTCAGCTGGATTGGAAGGATTTGTATAAGAAATCTGTATGTAATGGAGGATTACGACACTGAGAAAGTACATGTTAACATGATGTGGTGGTTCACAAGAGGGCATTTCAAACTGAAAACTTGCATAGATTTAAGTCCAATTTGTTCCATTAGCTAGAGACATAAAGTTAAGATGTGATTTTAACTTATAATATCATGACCATACCAATCAAGGCATGATAGCCATGCCACTAAATCTATTTTGTAGCTATTTAATTTGATTTATGTTTCAAAAAAATTGATTTATTAATTATTTTATTATAAAAATGAAATGTTCTATAAAAAATTTTGAATGGATTCCGATCATCAATACTAATATTTAAAGGATAATTATTACATACACTGACAGTGGAGTTTTTTTACTCCACAAGCAGCGTTAAGATCATAACACATGTCCTGTTTTATTTATTTTAATATTTTTATAAGACACATGTCATGATCTTAACGCTGCTTGTAGAGTAAAAAAACTCCACTGTCAGTGTATGTAATAATTATCCATATTTAAATATATGATTGAGTTGATGACAATAGTTAAATGACATCAATTCACTTGAAAATTGATTAAAAAATTGTAAAATCAATATATTTAATTTTCTCTAAAGGTAGCTAGGATGAGAATCTGCATTTTTAAAGTCAATTTTGTCTACTTTTTTCAATTTTAAAAATTTGAACGTTAATTTTAATTATTCACTTTTTTATATTTTGAGATAATTATAATTTTTTTATTCTTTTAATTTTTATTAAAATAATAAAATTTTTGTTTATTTCACCCACAAGATGGGTGTGCATAGATTAATTTAATTTGAATTTCTTTATTTAGCAGAAGTAGAAGTTTTCATACATGTGACACATTATTGACATATTATACAAAACAAAATCAATTCATGTATAAAAACCAAACAAGAGGTTAGTCCAATTAATAGTAATTATATTAATTTGACAAAATCTTGATTTTGAAACTAAGATCAAAAGATTTGACCAGGTGATTTTTTTTCTTGGGTTGCTGCTGCCGGCAGTACGAGGAAGGAATCAAGAGATGTTATAAAATTTAACAATTTGTGTATATAATTTGTCTTTATATTGTACAAAATATAAAAAATTTATATGATACATCAAAAACAATTTTTTTATATTTTTTATATTTATATATAATTTTTATCAAATTTTAATTCAAATCATGTTCATGTTTTTTATTTATACTATTTTTATCAAATTTTAATTCAAATCATGTTCATGTTTTTTATTTATACTATTTTAATGTTATATTGTTGTATTGCATCGAATTTAAAGTTATCTTATTTACGTGCAATCCCAACTACAGTAAAAAGGAAGCATGCCGCGGATTTCCCCACCATCCCCTCGAACAGGGGATGCCCCTTTGACTGTGTACTCACTGCAAGACTAATTAAAGGCTAAAATGACCGCAATTTTATGATTCTTTATTGTAATCTGCGCATCAGCAATTACATGTGCTTGCTGAGGGAGGGTTGGCTTCTTTTCCGCATGCCTCTATTTTACTATTTAAAGAGAGAGAGAGAGAAAGAAAAGAAGTATGATTGTTGGGGTTTTTTCAATTTATTTTTCTATCCTCATGTGGCGACCAATTTCACCCTAATTAGGGTTTACACTTTAAATTAAAATAAAAAAAATAGACATTTGTAAAGAAAAATCTATTTCATTGCTTAGATCATGCTTCTTTTTCCTCCCCTTCCTTTTATTTCTCAAATCCATGAGAAAGTGAAATCATTCAATTAAACTTAAAACTTTTACCTTTAATCCTTTAAAACTTGAAAATTGGGACAACATTTCTTCAATGATTCTTTTTACTCCAATCTTATTATTTTTCAATCATAGCAAAAAATTATGTAAACATCCTTCACTTATAAAATGAAGATTCCATACAAATATTTTCTGAATCTTACATAATTCTGAATTGTTATAAATTACTAATAATATAATAATTATAGAGTTTATACATGATGTATTGACAGTGTATAGAACATCAAAGATTGACATCTTGTTAATAAGCAAACTAAGACAATGTCAAGTCTTTAAAAATAAATACAAATAAATTTTTGACAATTTGTTTTTAAAGACTTATTGATGATGTGTCAACTTCTGGTGTATTAACAGTATATAAAGATTATACACTGTTAGTGTATCATATATAAATCCATAATTATAACTGATAAGCTCTTAAGTTGAAGATTATTACTTCCTTTTTTTTTTCTGTTAATCATATCTCACAGCATAAACTAACAAATACCATTTTAAAAAATAAAATAAAAACTATATTCTGTTGAACAAGAAACAAATAAAACAGATATAGGATTACAGCTCTTGTCCACTTGGGGTACTATGAAGATGAAAAACTTGAACTTCTTCTTGGACTTCAACTTCTGGAATTGAACTTCTTTGATCACGAACAGTCACGAACTAAATGCAGAAAAAGACTTCAAGGCGTGCTGCTATAATGCCACTTTCCTTAAGACTTATTTCACCCCCACCAGTTATGGTATGCAACAGGGATTATGGAAATAGCCTCAGGATACAATGAAGTCAACTTGTTTAATATTACCTTGCACTTGTAATATTAAACCACTAAACACTTTAGACAAATACAAAAGTATTATGTCTTAGCCAAAGTTTTCAGCAGCAAACAATGTCTAAGAGACTTGTTTTCTGTTTTGAGAGTGGGAAAGAAAGAAGAATTCAGAATATTTTCGTTATCTTTTGTTCTATTTTCTTGAATGAACATTGTCATCTCTTTTATAGAGATAATTTCAAGATATGTGATCTTTGGTTTGAATGATACAACCTTTCAATTGTGTTATTTCATTTAAACAAACACATCATTCAGATTGTTCACAACCTCTCAAATTCAATGGTTATGTCCTTTAACCATTTTGTATTGAAAGATTACCCTTTGAATGAGGTTGCACCTATTCAAAGAAAACTAGTCGTTACAATTCATTTTGCACTAGAGCAGTTGACTGCCATAAAAGGCAGTTGACTGCCTTTGGATTTCCAGGCAAGGAAGTCGGATGCCCGAAAATAGCATCTGAATGCCCTAGTGTATTTTTGAAACAGTATGCAACTTTCAGGAGGGCAGTCGACTGCCTTAAAGTAACTTAAAATCCGAGTATTCACATTGTATAGGCAGTTGACTGCCCTATTTGGGCAGTTGACTGCCATCCCGGGGCATCCGACTGCCCTCCCAGGGCATCCGACTGCCCAAGTGCATTTTTCGGACAGAATACTTACTGCGCAAGGGCAGTTGACTGCCCTATATGGGCAGTTGACTGCCCTATAAATTAAGTAAAAATCATTTTAACATGATTTTACTTCATCCAGAGTCATACCAAACACTAGTTTTACTTGTACATTGATTAAACAACATTTTAATCAATCTTTTCACTTTATATTTTGAAATTTTCTAACAATCCCCCACCAATTTCAAAATAGAACAAGTCTAATACTTGAGGAATCCTCATGCATAAAATGATGGTGAACTAGGTCTTGAACCATCACCTTAGAGAAAAAGTACTTTCAGTTAATCAGAACGGTATGGTGGACTAAGTCTTGAACCAACGGTTCTATGATGATTAACTAATGACTAAATCTCAGATGAGACTTCAAAAATTTTTCCAAAGTCATTTAGTAGAACTTCGACACTTATACTGGCCATGTGTCTTGTATCATTTCATGAGTGCTTGAGAGCTAAACCCTAAGCTCCTAGAAGCGGCACCACTTCCACTCATATAGGTGAACTCATCAGAAATGCAATCGGATAAGCATTCCAACACTTATACTTACGTGTTATGGGTTCATTAAGAGTAACAACTCAACCTCCTTATTTTCATATGATTTCAAGTATTCATAACCTTTGGGATGTTTAACAGCACAATACTTGCAGCCACATTCAGATAATGTACTTGATCTCATTGAACTCAAGACTTAATGTCCAATTAAGCGTTGAGTTGAGTTTCCATTATGTGTGACTAATTCAAATGGGTTTTAGTCCCATCCCCTTGGAAGTTCTAGACACTATCTCTCTTGTGAGACCTTTTGTCAATGGATCCGCCAAGTTTCCACTTGACTTGATAAAATTAATGGTGATCACCCCATCTTTAATCAATTGTCTAACATAGCTGTGCCTTAGACCAATATGTCTAGATTTCCCATTATATACTTGGCTATAAGCCTTTGATAGTGTAGCTTCACTATCACAATGTATTGATATAGGTGACATTGGTTTAGGCTATAAAGGAATTTCATAGAGTAAGTTTCTCAACCACTCAGCCTTCTTACTTGCTGAAGCTAATGCCACAAATTCTGAAGCCATAATAGAATTAGAAATACAAGTTTGTTTCTTGGATCCCCAAGAAACTGCACCCCCACCAAACATGAATATCCATCCACTAGTGGATGAATGATCCTCCATGTTATTAATCCAACTTGCATCTGTGTAACCTTCTAAAACAGAAGGTTCACCACTATAAGCAATGCCATAATTCATAGTTTTCTTCAAGTAACTTAATACTCTAGAAATGGCATTCCAATGCATGTTACCTGGATTGCTTGTATATCTATTAAGCTTTCCAACAGCAAAAGCAATATCCGGTCTTGTGCATGTCATGGCATATATCAAACAACCAATCACTCTTGCATATTCAAGTTGTGCAATTAGTTTATCCTTATTTGAATTCAATTTCAAATTTGGATCATATGGTGTTGCAACTGTTGCACGTTCATAGTGGTTGAACCTTTTGAGAATATTTTCAATATAATGTGATTGGGATAAGATTAAGTTGTTTTCTCTTTTATGAATTCTTATTCTCAAAATCACATTTGCAACACCCATGTCTTTCATGGAAAAGTTTTTCGATAAAAACTTCTTGGTATTTTTAACTTGTTCTAAGTCTGTACCAAAAATTAACATGTCATCTACATATAAACATATGATGACACCTTTTCCATTTATGATCTTACTATAGACACATTTATCGGATTCATTTATAATGTATCAGTTTGCTAGTAGTACTTCATCAAACTTTTGATGCCATTGCTTAGGTGCTTGCTTAAGTCCATACAAGGACTTAATTAATTTACACACTTTCCTTTCTTGTCCAGGAATAACAAACCCTTTGGGTTGTTCTATATACACCTCCTCATCCAATTCACCATATAAAAATGCTGTTTTGACATCCATTTGGTGAATTTGCAATTTATAAATTGAGGCCAATGCTATTAGCATTCTTATTGTAGCAATTCTTGCTACTGGTGCATATGTATCAAAATAATCGATTCCATGTTTTTGTGTAAATCCCTTAGCAACAAGTCTAGCCTTAAACTTGTCTATAGTACCATCCACTTTCATTTTCTTTTTGAAAATTCACTTGCAACCAATTGGTTTGCAACCTGGAGGTAAATCTACTAAGATCCAAGTATTGTTCCCCATAATTGAATCCATCTCATCATTTATAGCTTCTTTCCAAAAAGCTACATCTTGACACTTCATAGCCTCTTCAAATGATTTTGGATCAGATTTGTTGGCTCTACCGAGAGGGGGGGTGAATCGGTTTTTCTAGTTATTTCTAATTTTCCTAACTCTTAATGCACAATCAAAGTCAAATAAACAATAATGAAATAAATGCAGTAAATAAGAGTAAGAGAAAGAGAAGCAAACACAAGTTTTATAGAGGTTCGGCCAATCTCTTGCCTACGTCCTCTCTCCTTGAACTCCTTGTCAAGGTTTTGATTCACCTGTTCCTTGAGAATGCTTACAAACCACTTGAAGGTGTGGCAAGACCTCTTACAATTTCTCTTGAGACTTTAGAAATCTCCTTCTAATCCTCTACCCTTGTAGTATTCCCACACTCTACAATATCAGACCTTACAAGGATAGCTCACCCCTTTGAATAACAGAATTTTCAGTGAGTGGGTGAAGAACACAAAGAACTCTCACAAATGGAGTTTCACAATGAATAATTTCAGACTTGTTTTTCTTTCTTGAAGCTTGAGGATTTTGAGTGCTTGTTGTGCCTTCAAACTTCATAAATGCCTCTATTTATAACCCACCAAACAGATAGAACAGTTGGTGAAGCATTTAATGCAAATCTTCCCATTGAAACCCTCAAAAACTAGCCGTTACTGTCAGGTCTCGTGCAAAGGGATCGATCCTGCTATAGTAGGGATCGATCCCTTTTCTTCAGAATGTTTTCCAGTTTTTTCCCGGATGGCTCAAGAGCATTCTGCCAATTTGGGATCGATCCTGCTACAGTAGGGATCGATCCCTTTTGTCCAGTACACCATCTTGCACTTAATTTGCTGCAAAGTTTAAGGCTTTTGTGATTTTAAGTCAGTTCAAAATCTTCTAACACTTTTCTAAGAGTATTTACTGACTTTTTCAATTGAAATCGCAATCCAAGACTTTGTTAAAATAGTTTCAATCATTGAGTTCATTCAAAGCAAATTTACTTGTATAAAAATCATTTCTAAGCTTGCTTGAGTTTTGTCATTTTCAAAATACTTGTCAATTTAAAGCTAACAATCTCCCCCTTTTTGATATGACAAAACTTAAGGTAAATTTGCTTATGTGTTTGAAAATTGAGGTTACTTAATTTTTGAAAAACATTACTCCCCCTCAATATTTGCTCCCCCTCAATTTAATATTTGCTCCCCCTCAATTTAATACAAGTTTACCACATGAATTCTCCCCCTTTTTGTCATAGCAAATGAAGAAACAGAACAAATAGCATGGGGAAATGGTTAGTGGGAGAAGTCAATTTAAAGCAATAAGGGTATACCAATGATAAGCAGAAAAAGCAATAGCATTGGTAATGAAATAAAGAGAAACAAGGATCAACCCAATGGCATGAACACACAATGAATGTCAGAACATGGCATAGTCATTAACATATAAAACAACTAGAAGGCATAGCTAGCAAAGTCATGAACATAGTCATAGACAAAGTCATTAACATAAAACAACTAGAAAGCATAACTAGCAAAGTCATGAACATAGGCATTAACATAAAACAACTAGGACACATGTCACAACAAGGAGGATCAACGCCTTGGAAAGGACTTGTGATGTTGCTCAACGAAGTCCTCATGTTGCATGCGAACATCCTGAATTTCATCGAACAAGGCAGCTTAGGTGGCCTCGATGTGATCAAGTCGCTCACCCACGTCATGCTGAAAGTTTTGAAGCATATGCATGATCTGGTCAAGAGATGTTGACGAGGAGCCGGAAGGTGCAGAAGATGTGGCTGCTGCAGGTGCGTCGGCTGCATCCGCTCCTAATGGTGGGTCTGGTGGGTCGCCGTTAGGTTCATGAATATGACGAAGCCAAAAACGATCAAGTTTGCGAAGGTGAGAATATCGGGTGCCAAGAGGGCGGAGATTCCATGAGATGATGATATGGAGGAGGCGTACGAAGACAGGAAGGTCACTTGCACGATTATCGGTAACGGGAAACGCTAAGGGGACATTGATATGGTCATAGATATTACCGCCCTTAGGAAGTCTAAAGGCAAGGGAGAGGGATTGCGTGGTCAGTTCAATATGCTTGCCCATGACATAAGACTTAATCCCGACAACCTTACAGTCATTATTTGGAGCATAGATGATGTCGGCGTTGGAAAAGAAAGCTCGAATGATGTTCGCTGGGACCGGAGTATTGATTTTGAGGAATTGGGTCCAACCCCATTCATTGAACTTGGCGAGGTAAGGAAAATGAATTGACTCGAGGAAGTCGAAATCAATAGGACGCCAATGCTTAATGGGCATATTGGCAAATTCGGCTAGAAATTTGGTTTTCTCATTAGCATGGCGAAAGCAACGGTTAAAGGTGGTTGGTATGGAGGATGAGGAAGAGGAAGCACCGGTTTTGCGTTTTTGAGCAGTGTGCTTAAGCTTAGGAGCCATAGGGAGAAGGAAAAGGATAGGAAATTTCGTTGAGGACTTTTTATCAAACAGGTGGTGTGCACAAGTTTGAGGAACTATGGATGAGTGTGTAGGAGAGATGTGATCTAACCAACAGCAGAGAGCCACAACCCAAGATGCATTGAACAATTATAACAAGGAAATTCGGATGAAAAATGACAGATAGTCTAAGTATAAATTTGAGAAAAATACAAGTGCCAAAGGAGTTGAAAACCTAAATGGAGAAGGAATTGATGCAAGATATGCACATGGGTAGGTAAGACATGATAAAAAAAAACTAGAAATGCAAGAAAAAGTGAATGATAAATGTTAGAAAAATTTACAATTGAAATGTTGGGTGAATAGTAACCATGGTGTGGAAGAACAAGAAAAAGAAGAAAGGAAGAGATTTTGTCAGGAAATGAGGAGGGGAAATGAAAAAGAGAAGAAAATGAGAAAGATTGGTGAAAGAATGGAGTGATTTGGTGTAGAAATGAGTGAAAGCTAGTAGGTTTGGATGAGAGAAAATGGGGAACGGCGTGGAGAGGTGAAGAAGAAAGTGAATAGCTTGAAAGGGAAGGAGGGCCCGACGGTTTAAAAGAAGCGGGAGGTCCATTCTGTCACGAGGGGATCGATCCCTACTGTAGAGGGATCGATCCCTTTTAGGCAGATTGCTCCCATCACCTAGAATTTTGGCCAACAGACTGGGAATTCAATCCTATTGGTGAAGGATTGTCTCCTCAGCCACTTGCCGCATGCATGATGCATAAAAATGATTTGAAAACAATGGAACTTATGCATTTTGATTATCTTAAAATCAAAATCTGATTGTGTTTTACTTGAGATGCATGAAAGAAGTTTGAAAACTGCAGAAAAATGTAGAATACTACAGAAAAGTTACAGAAAAATGCCAAGAATATGCAAAACAACTCTGAACATGACTTTGAAGGTGTCTTAAACATCAGAAGTAGGTTTTTGGCTAGTGAAGAGAATTTAACAGAATCAAAGCACACATAATTCAACAATTCAACCTCAAAGTCTAAGATCATGAACAGTAACATGGCAAGTTGAGGTTATGAATTGCAAGTGTAAATGATATTCTCCAAGTTTCTTTCTTGCAATCATATCAAACCAACTTACGACATTCATGCAACATCAAATCACTTCAAGAAGCATTCATTATGCCTAATTCACCTCTAAGAGTGCAAAATCTCTTCTTGTCCAAGGGTTTTGTGAAGATATCAGCTAATTGGTGCAAGGTGTCCACATACTTTAAAATTATGTCCCCTTTTTGCACATGATCTCGTATAAAATGATGTCTAATCTCAATGTGCTTGGTTCTAGAGTGTTGGATAGGATTTTTTGTAAGATTGATGGCACTAGTGTTGTCACACCTAATTGGAACTTGGTTCATTTCTATTCCATAGTCTGTCATTTGTTGCTTAATCCATAACACTTGAGCACAGCAACTGCCGGAAGCTATATATTCAGCCTCGGTTGTGGATTGAGCTACGCTATTTTGTTTCTTAGAAAACCATGAAATGAGCCTACTTCCTAAGAATTGGCATGTTCCCGATGTGCTTTTCCTATCCACTTTCATCCACCAAAATCCGCATCGGAATAAGCATGTAGATCAAGAGTAGAATCTTTAGGATACTAAAGTCCTAAGGAAGAAGTGTCTTTGAGGTATCTAAGGATTCTTTTGACTGCTTGTAGGTGTAATTCTCTAGGGGATGACTGAAATCTTGCACATAAGCATACACTAAACATTATATCGGGTCTACTAGCAGTTAAATATAGCAATGAGCCAATCATAGACCTATATAATTTAGTGTCTACACATTTTCCTCCTTCATCCTTATCAAGCTTAATATTTGTGCTCATAGGTGTAGAATAAGGTTTAGACTCATCCATTCCAAATCTTTTGAGCAAGTCTTTAGTGTACTTAGCTTGATTTATAAAAATACCTTCTTTACATTGTTTAACTTGAAGTCCTAGAAAGAAGGTTAATTCTCCCATCATACTCATTTCAAATTCACCTTGCATTAGTTTAAAGAAATTTTTGCAAAATGACTCATTTGTAGATCCAAAAATGATATCATCTACATAAATTTGAACTACTAATAAGTCATGACCCTTAGATTGAATAAACAAGGTTGTGTCTACCTTTCCTCTTGTAAAACCTTTTTCGATTAAAAACTTTGAAAGTCTTTCATACCAAGCTCTAGGAACTTGTTTTAATCCATATAAGGCTTTTGAAAGTTTGAAAACATGGTTAGGAAATTTTGGATTTTCAAAAACGGGAGGTTGCTCAACATAAACTTTTTCATTTATATAACCATTTAAGAAAGCACTTTTCACATCCATTTGATATAACTTAAAATCCTTGTAGCAGGCAAAAGCAAGTAGCATCCTAATGGCTTCTAATCTAGCTACCGGAGCATAGGTTTCATCATAGTCAATCACTTCTTCTTGTCTATAGCCTTGAGCCACTAACCTAGCCTTATTTCTAACAATAATGCTATTTTCATCCATCTTATTCTTGAATATCCATTTGGTTCCAATGATGGGATAATCTTTAGGTCTTTCTACTAATGTCCACACTTTGCTTCTTTCAAATTGATTTAATTCTTCTTGCATGGCCATAATCCAATTTTCATCATTCAAAGCCTCATCCACTTTCTTTGGCTCAAATTGTGACATAAAGGCTACATGTTGACATATGTTTCTATAGGTTGACCTAGTCCTAACTCCAATGGTAGGATCTCCAACAATATCATTTTCTTTCACATATCCAAGTTCTCTAGGACACCTAGATTCCTTCTCAATTATTTATTGTTCCATGGACTCCTCATTCTTGTTAATAGTAAGATCTTCTAATTGTTCCCTAACATCCTTATCTTGAGATGGATCAATTATAGGTTCATCAAAGATTTCTAATTCATCATCAAGATTGGTTCTACTAGTGATATTTGATTCATTAAAGATTACATGTATTGACTCTTCTACAACAAGTGTTCTTTTATTGAAAACTCTATAAGCCTTAGAATTTAAAGAATAACCAAGAAAAATACCTTCGTCACTTTTAGCATCAAATTTTCCTAGGTTATCTTTACCATTGTTTAAAACAAAACATTTACATCCAAATGGGTGAAAATAACTTATGTTAGGCCTTTTTCCTTTATAAAGCTCATAAGGAGTTTTCTTTAAAATAGGCCTTACCATAGCTCTATTTATAACATAGCAAGAGGTGTTTACTGCTTCAGCCCAAAAATATTTAGGTAAGTTATTTTCACAAAGCATGGTTCTAGCCATTTCTTCTAAGGTTCTATTTCTCCTTTCAACTACCCCATTTTGTTGAGGAGTTCTAGGAGCTGAAAAATTATGGCTAATACCGTTTTCATTGCAAAACATATCAAAACCAAGATTTTCAAATTCTTTTCCATGATCACTTCTAATACTTGAAATGGAGTAACCTTTTTCATTTTGAACAAGTTTTGAGAAAACAGTGAATTTTTCTAAGGCCTCATTTTTAACACTTAAAAAGAACACCCAAGTAAACCTAATGTAATCATGAACTATCACAAATCCATAATGTTTACCTCCTAAACTAGTTGTCCTAGTTGGTCCAAAAAAATCTAAGTGAAGGAGTTGAAGTGATCTAGAGGTAGTGACACACTTCTTAGGTTTAAATGAAATTCTTTTGTGTTTTCCTCTTACACATGCCTCACAAACTTTGTCATTTTCAAATTGAAGCTTAGGCAATCTTACTACTAAGTCTCTTTTGGCTAACTTAGACAAAACGTGCATACTAGCATAGCCTAGTCTTCTATGCCATAACCAAGGTTCATCTTCTCTAGTAGCCATAAAGCATACATTTTTGCCATTAAGTTCATTTAAATTCACAATATAAATATTTCCTTGTCTATGTCCAATAAACACAATTTGATTAGATTTGGCATTAACAACATTGCAACACAAATCATCAAACATAACTTTAAATCCATATCAAACAATTGACTAATACTAAGCAAGTTATGTTTCAAGCCTCTAACATACAAAACATTTTCAATGGTTGAGGAAGAGTTACCAATGGAGCAAATTCCTTCAATTTGTCCCTTGGAGTTGTCTCCAAACGTGACCTCTCCACCACTTTTATGCTTTAAGTACTTGAATTGGCTCTTGTCTCCCGTCATGTGTCTAGAGCATCCACTATCAAGGTACCAATGTTCCTTGGACTTAGCCTTGTAGCAATACTCTTCCTCCTACAAACACATCAAACTTTTATCTTAGGTACCCAAATTTTCTTGGGTCCTTGAGAGTTAGTATCAATAATTTTTGATCCTTTAGGGATCCATTTCAACTTTAAAGACTCATCATTTGAATTTAAAACATGTTTAGGCACCCAAATCTTAATAGCCATTTTTCCTCTAATTATGGTCTTCCTAGAGGTGCATGCTTGTGAAGAATGTCATAGTTTGTTACATAATGGGCACAAAGCGAATTTTCTATCTTTAACTAGGAAGTTTTTGAGATGAGTCTCTTTGTTAGATGCATTATAGCCTAACCCTTCTCTATCAAAGAATGCTCTTTGAGTTTCTAGCATTTGATCAAGTTTTTGTTGACCCATGTAAAATCTAGAAAAGGAGTTATGCAAATTAGTGTTCTTCTTATTTAATTCTTCAATTTCTAGATTAGCATTTTCTAATTTCTTTTCACATTCTAACTTAACATTCACAAGCATTTCATTTTCCTTTTTCAATTTAGAGATCATTTTCTTATATTTCAAGTTCATGCATTCAAATTCATTGGCCAATTCATCAAATGCATCTTGTAATTCATCAAAAGTGTATTCATGAGTGTCTAGCAAGTTAGAAGTTACCTTCTCATCTTCAAAAGCCATGAAGCAAAGGTTAGCTACTTCATCTTCCACATTCTCTTCATCGGAGGAGTCACTATCACTCCAAGTAGCCACCATTGCTTTCTTCTTTTGTTTCTTTTCATTTTGCTTCCTATACAAAGGACAATCAAATTTAATATGGCCAGGTTTTTTGCATTCATAACATATAATTTGGTCCTTATCTTTCCTACTAGTTTCACCTCTATTTAACTCTCTCCTAGGGGGTCTCCTAGAGTTTCCACTAGCTCTCATCCTCATGAATTTGTTGAACCTCTTGGCGAACATGGCCATTTCTAAATCTTCTTCATCACCACTTACATCACGATCATCTTTTGATTCCTCACTTGTGGTGGATTTTAGTGCTACTCCAACTTTCTTTGGGGGATCTTGATTTCTCTTAATTTTCATCTCATAAGTGAGCAAGGATCCCATAAGTTCATCTAATGAGAGAGTATGAGGGTCCTTGGATTCCTCAATAGCAGCGACTTTAGCTTCCCATGATTTGGGTAAGCTATTGAGAATCTTTTTCACCATCTCTACATTAGAGTACGTCTTCCCTAAAGCTTTAAGACCATTTATTATGTCCGTAAACCTAGTAAACATGTCACTAATTGACTCATCATTCTTCATTCTAAATAATTCATAGTCTTGTGTGAGCATGCCTACTTTGGTTTCTTTGACTTGTGTGGTTCCTCATGTGTGATAGCTAGTTTATCCCAAACTTGTTTAGCATTCTCACATTGTGACACTCGATTATACTCATTTGGTCCTAATGCACAAAAGAGTGTGTGTGCATTGCTTTAGCATTAAGTTGTGCCATCCTAATATCATTAGTATCCCATTCATCTTCTTTCTTAGGCACATCCGTCCCATCTACTTTCTTAATAGGGATAAGAGGACCTTTAACAATAACTCTCCATACTTCAAAATCATTAGCTTGGATAAATAGCATCATTCTAGTCTTCCAATAAGCATAGTTTTCACCATTAAAGAGTGGAGGTCTAACCGTAGAGTGTCCCTCTCCTACCAAGGGTGTAGACAAACTAGTTTGAGCCATTAGTGATAGTTTATACTCGATAGATGTTAATCTAAGTCACTCTCGAGCCCAAGCTCTGATACCAATTGTTGGCTCTACCGAGAGGGGGGGTGAATCGGTTTTTCTAGTTATTTCTAATTTTCCTAACTCTTAATGCACAATCAAAGTCAAATAAACAATAATGAAATAAATGCAGTAAATAAGAGTAAGGGAAAGAGAAGCAAACATAAGTTTTATAGAGGTTCGGCCAATCTCTTGCCTACGTCCTCTCTCCTTGAACTCCTTGTCAAGGTTTTGATTCACCTCTTCCTTGAGAATGCTTACAAACCACTTGAAGGTGTGGCAAGACCTCTTACAATTTCTCTTGAGACTTTAGAAATCTCCTTCTAATCCTATACCCTTGTAGTATTCCCACACTCTACAATATCAGACCTTACAAGGATAGCTCACCCCTTTGAATAACAGAATTTTCAGTGAGTGGGTGAAGAACACAAAGAACTCTCACAAATGGAGTTTCACAATGAATAATTTTAGACTTGTTTTTCTTTCTTGAAGCTTGAGGATTTTGAGTGCTTGTTGTGCCTTCAAACTTCATAAATGCCTCTATTTATAACCCACCAAACGGATAGAACAGTTGGTGAAGCATTTACATCTTCCTGTTGAAACCCTCAAAAACTAGCCGTTACTGTCAGGTCTCGTGCAAAGGGATCGATCCTGCTACAGTAGGGATCGATCCCTTTTCTCCAGAATGTTTTCCAATTTTTTTCCCGGATGGCTCAAGAGCATTCTGCCAATTTGGGATCGATCCTGCTACAGTAGGGATTGATCCCTTTTGTCCAGTACACCATCCTGCACTTAATTTGCTGCAAAGTTTAAGGCTTTTGTGATTTTAAGTCAATTCAAAATCTTCTAACACTTTTCTAAGAGTATTTACTGACTTTTTCAATTGAAATCGCAATCCAAGACTTTGTTAAAATAGTTTCAATCATTGAGTTCATTCAAAGCAAATTTACTTGTATAAAAATCATTTCTAAGCTTGCTTGAGTTTTGTCATTTTCAAAATACTTGTCAATTTAAAGCTAACAAGATTCAATATTGAAACAATATTCAATGTGATTGCTTATGGTTTCTCTTGATCCCTCCACAAGAAACATGTGAAAATCTGAACCATAAGTCTTGGCTTTTCTTGCTTTTTTGCTTGTTCTTGGTACAAGGTTTTGTTCTTCAATTGTGGTGGAATTCCCTAATTCCTTAGAATTAGTTTGAGCAACTTCTTTTTGTAAAGGAATCAGTTTGAACCTTCCTTCATCAAACAATGCATCTCTTGATTCAATAACCGTATTAATTGATATTGAATTATTTGGTTCAATAACCAAAAATCTATATGCCTTACTATTTTGTGCATAACCAATAAAGATGCACTCAATTCCCTTCTCACCTAATTTCTTTCTTTTAGGTTCAGGAATTCTTACAATTGCTCTTCAACCCCATACCTTAAGGTAACTCAAGTTGGGTTTCCTTTTCTTCCATAATTCATATGGGATAATATTGTTCCTTTTGATAGGAACTCTATTAAGAATGTGACATGCAGTCAACATTGCTTCCCCCCAAAATCCTTGTCCTAATCCTGAATAGGATAACATAGCATTAACCATTTCGATTAATGTTCTATTTTTCCTTTCAGCCACACCATTAGATTGGGGACTATATGGTGCTGTAATCTCATGAACAATGCCAACAGTTTCAAAATATGTTGGATCATAGTACTCTCCTCCCCTATCAATTTTTAAGGTTTTAATCTTAACATTACAATGTAATTCTACTTCATTTTTATAAGCTTTAAACTTATCTAATGATTCATCCTTAGAATGCATTAAGTAGACATAACAATATTTGGAGAAATCATCTATGAATGTCACATAATATTTCTTTCCTCCAATTGATGGGGTTCCATGTAAATCTCCTACATCACTATGCACTAATTCTAACAATTTAGAATTTCTTTCTACCTTGGAAAAAGGTTTCTTTGTTATTTTAGTTAGCATGCAAGTTCTTACATTTTTCATCACTTCTAACTACATACGGAACCATATTAGATTTAGACATCATGATTACTTTATCATAGGTTATATGTCCTAATCTACTATGCCATAAATCAAAAGAATCCACAATATAAGCTGAATCATTCTTCTTATTATTGATATTGAAATGAGATACATTAAGTTTAAACATGCCTTCATTGGCATATTCCTTTCCCACAAAAGTTTCACTCTTGGATAGTATACACTTATCCCCCTCAAAGACAACTTTGAACCCAAACTTATTTAGTAAACTAACAGACATTAGATTCTTCCTAACTTCTGGAACATAGAAAACATTGGTTAAAGTCAATGTTTTTCCAGAAGTGAAGTTTAAATCTATGGTCCCCTTGCCTTTGATTTCAGTTGAAGAAGAATTCCCCATGTAGAGCACATTGCCATCTACTTCCTCTTTGAAAGTTTTGAACATAGCCTTGTTTGTGCACACATGTTTTGTAGCACCAGAATCTATCCACCATGCTTCTTTGTCTTCAATGACATTGATTTCAGAAATCACAGCAACAAAGTTGTCCTTGGTTGCATTGGATGCTTCTTTCTTCTTTTTGAAGACATAGCAATCCTTTTTGAAGTGCCTTGGTTTTTCACAATGGAAACATGCACCTTTCTTCTTGATTTTCTTGCCTTTGGTGGAAAGCTCTTTCTTCTTCTTTGTGGATTTTTTGTTGGAAACAATATCTTCCACCACATGGACTTTGGAGATGTTAGTCTCCTTCTCCTTTTCTTTGTCATTCTCCTTGCGATATTGCTCTTCAATCCGAAGATAGTTTGCAAGGTAATCAAGAGTGATTTCTTCCTTTTTGTGTTTCAAGGTTCTCTTGATATCCTTCCATGATGCTGGAAGTTTGTCAATTATAGAGGACACTATAATTGACTCATCCATGTTCATTGAATACTGCTTAAACTTGTTAAGGATGACTTCAATCTCAGCAAACTGTTCCATAATAGGTCTGGAATCATTCATTCTAAAAATGTTCCAACTTGTTACCAAGAACTTTTTGCTAGTTGAGTCTTCCTTCATGTATCTTGCATCCAGCTTTTCCCATAACTCTTTTGATGTATTGATTGTGATGTAAGTATCAAATAAAGAATCAGACATACCATTTAGGATGCATCCTCTACAAGTGTAGTCATCGTTGTCCCACTTTTGTCTTTGATGCACTTCCTCATTTGTGTCATCTTCTTTTTCTTCTGGTCTTGGTGTTGTGAGTACATAGAGCACATTGAGGGATGTAAGTAAAATCTTCATCTTCTGTTGCCACCTTAGGAAGTTCCCTCCATCGAACCTCTGCAACTTTTGGAAGTTAAATGCCAATTCTTTCAATGTTTCCATCTTCATGGTTTCTGTGACATAAGTCTTAAGATTGTTGAACAAGAAACAAATAAAACAGATATATGATTACAGCTCTTGTCCACTTAGGGTACTATGAAGATGAAAAACTTGAACTTCTTCTTGGACTTCAACTTCTGGAATTGAACTTCTTTGATCACGAACAGTCACGAACTAAATGCAGAAAAAAACTTCAAGGCATGCTGCTATAATGCCACTTTCCTTAAGACTTATTTCACCCCCACCAGTTATGGTATGCAACAGGGATTATGGAAATAGCCTCATGATACAATGAAGTCAACTTGTTTAATATTACCTTACACTTGTAATATTAAACCACTAAAAACTTTAGACAAATACAAAAGTATTATGTCTTAGCCAAAGTTTTCTGCAGCAAACAATGTCTAAGAGACTTGTTTTTTGTTTTGAGAGTGGGAGAGAAAGAAGAATTCAGAATATTTTCGTTATCTTTTGTTCTGTTTTCTTGAATGAACATTGTCATCTCTTTTATAGAGATAATTTCAAGATATGTGATCTTTGGTTTGAATGATACAACCTTTCAATTGTGTTGTTTCATTTAAACAAACACATCATTCAGATTGTTCACAACCTCTCAAATTCAATGGTTATATCCTTTAACCATTCTGTATTGAAAGATTACCCTTTGAATGAGATTGCACCTATTCAAAGAAAACTAGTTGTTACAATTCATTTTGCACTAGAGCAGTTGACTGCCATAAAAGGCAGTTGACTGCCTTTGGATTTCCAAGCAAGGAAGTCGAATGCCCGAAAATAGCATCTGAATGCCCTAGTGTATTTTTGAAACAGTATGCAACTTCCAGGAGGGCAGTCGACTGCCTTCATATGGCAGTCGACTGCCTTAAAGTAACTTAAAATCCGAGTATTCACATTGTATAGGCAGTTGACTGCCCTATTTGGGCAGTTGACTGCCATCCCGGGGCATCCGACTGCCCTCCCAGGGCATCCGACTGCCCAAGTGCATTTTTCGGACAGAATACTTACTGCGCAAGGGCAGTTGACTGCCCTATATGGGCAGTTGACTGGCCTATAAATTAAGTAAAAATCATTTTAACATGATTTTACTTCACCCAGAGTCATACCAAACACTAGTTTTACTTGTACATTGATTAAACAACATTTTAATCAATCTTTTCACTTTATATTTTGAAATTTTCTAACATATTCGAGTTTAAATATTTAGAGAAAAATCAATGAAGGGAAAGGCCCCCACAATATGATGAAATTCCAGTCACACCCTTGACCTTGAGGCTACCAACTTAGGATTAGAGCATGGCCGAATGTGGGGTAACCCAAGACAGTTAATAGTATAAAATACTAAAATAAAGGGGTGTAATTAGGGTTTAGTTTATTTAATTAAGGTTGGATACCTTCAAAATCACCAAAGAATGAGGCACATCGGGTTGGAATCCATGTGAAGACAATCATGGGAGTTTAAGAAAACCGTTTCTTAAAGTATTTGAGTGAAGCCTCAACCAGCCATTGTTTTCTTGTGAGCATTATTCATTTTAATTTAATTTTAAAACTTTCCAACAAATGTGAGGAGGGGGATGGAGAAGCAAGTGGAATTTTGGTCCTTCCAAGATAAAACAGGTTTTGACATTCTGTTTGAGTAGATTAAGGGTTTCCCAACCGTTGGATCACATAACTTTTTGTCAAGCCTAGCGTTTGCCTATGGATGTTGATTTCCTATTTCCTTTTTGCCCAAAAATCTTGAGTTTTACTGATCCTTTAGTCACTTTTTCTCAACTTAGGACAGATTGGGGGAAAGCGACACAAAGTCCTCTGTTGAACTTACCATTGAACTCGAGACACATTCATCCGGGCCCTAAGATTGTCTCATCATCTTGTCTTTATGTTATGTTTTTAATTATTTGCAACAGAAGCTATTAACATTCGTGGCCATTAAAGGTAGAATCGAACCAAATTGAATTTTAAAGTCAAATTTAAGTTTATGTCCAAAATTCGGTTTAAGTTCAATCGAATTATTTTAATATTAGGGTTCATTAAGATTTCATTGCGGTGGAATCCATGAGCAATTTTAAAAGTCAAATACACTGAAGATGTGGAAATGCACTTGGCTGAGTCAATTGTGCCACACAAGCTTTTTTTATTATTTTTACGGTTAGAGTGTCCAGGGACCAGAATGGACCTAAAGAGGTTCAGTAGGACTTCTTTCACCTGTGAACCATAAAATTACAACAATACCTTTATATTTTTTTAAATTTATTTTTTATTTGAAGTTTCAATTATATTTATTTAAAATTTTAATATATATATATATATGTAGATTTATGTATTATTTAAATAAATTTTAAATATTTAATAATGAAAATATTATTTGATACAAAAATAATTTCAGTAATTTTTATTTATTGACAAAAACATTATTTGATATAAAAATAATTTTAATAAATATTTATTATGTATTGACTTAACAAATATCAAATATTTGATTATAAAATTTTATTTTATACAAATTTTAATTTAATGTCTGTAATTGTCATTTTCTTTTCTCACTACTTTTAACTTATTGATACTTTACTTTTACATTTTGCATCTAGATACATATCTTACAATTAATTTCAATTTTACCAACACAATAATCAATTTCATCACTACAATAATTAAGATCACTATTATCATTATTTTGATTTTATCGTTTATCCGAATGGATGCTTAATCTACTAATAATAATAATAATAATGATTGCTATTTATGGTTTGTGATTTAGTTGGTAACACAGGTTGAGTTTGTGGAAAAAGCTCTTGAGTTTGACTCCCACAAACACATATTTGGAGAGGAGTAAAGAGTCTTAATTGTGATTAAATCTCGAACAGAATTAATCTCGAATTGTTAAAACGGATGAGAATACATGTAATTTAAAAAAAAATAATAATGATTGCCATTTTTTCAAGAGAAAGATGTTATTGGGTGCGCGTGCGTACCAGGGTTGTTGGATATATATAGCAGAAAACACTTTTTTTTTATTTTAGCAGAAAACACATTATTATTCCTTAACCAACCAATCCCAGGAAAAGAAAACCGAAATCTTGAAATGTGGCAAAGAATCAATCCCTCATAATTAACAGTATCAATATAATAATATTATGATACTCAGCAACTCATTTAAACCCCCAAAGATTGGTCAAACTGCAATAACCTACCGGTTTCCACTAAAATTCAAGTCAAATTCCATGTTACTATCCTTTCATTGGCCTCTCCTTTTCTCATTGCCCCACTCGAAATCCTATTGGCTAACCCATTTAGTGCTTCGGATTAGGTGAAAGGAGGAATCCAACAGTGGAACTGTACATTAAACATTTGGCATAAGCCTTGTGCCATTTGTATACAATAACATGCTTTCATTTGTTGTTTCAAAGTTTTAATTTAATTTGTTAGTGCCTTTTTTCATTTGTTGTTACTAAACATTTGAGTAATCAATTTACTAGTTAGTGCACAAAAAATTGGAATCATTGCAATACCCATTTTATGTGTTTTCGTGTTCTTTAATGAGAATACAATCTTCATAAGTAAAAATTATAATCGTATTCGAAACTATTAAATCAATTCTTTCTTTTCTTTTTTTGTATATTCAGGTGGTTGCATGTGTAGAAATACATGAGAGAGTATTGTACGAGGATTCGATGTTATTGGACTGTTAGCTTACCAAATACCAGCCAACAATATGAAGATTATACTAATATGCCATCCAATAGTTTTAATTATTGCTAGTAAATTTTGGTATTATCTGGTCAAGTGGAGAAGCATGACATAAGATAAGAATTAGATGTCTAATTATTTCAGTAATCATGCAAACCGCTGACAATAGAGACACTTAGGAAGGCATAATAAACATCATATCAAAGATTGTTGAACTTTTTTTTTTGGTTAACGATTGTTGAACTAATTCCTTTTTTCGAGTAATACATTTTTATTAGAAATTACAATCACAATCAACATATTACATTCTATGAACAGGTAACTATAAAAATCACATTATTCAAACTAGGTAAACTAGTAAATAACTATAACAAACTAAACAAACTAGTAAATAACTATATTAACTCAAGCTCATACTTAGTGAGACTGGAACCTGAGATCTCAAAGTCTCAAGGCTTCTTTATTGTCATTGTTGAACTAATTCCTGGGAATAGATAATTAGTACAAGAAAGAGAGAAGTATTTATTAGAGATTAAGTAGACATCAAGTTGTAGCCACTGCTAAAAAAACTCTATACTTCAATGAGCTTGGCCTCAGGCTCTTCCAATAAACATGTAAATTGAACATTTTAAAACACCGTGAAAAGTCTGTAAGAACCGACTGATACTTGAAGCAAGTAAGAAAGAGTTTTCAATTAAAAAATATGGTTTTTGAATCTTGAAAGTTTGGAGAGATTAACGCATCACTGCACAGTGTAAAACGAATCATTGAATTAAACCGTCTGAGATAAAGATCCTTGAGAGGCAAATTCCCATATTAAGATAATAAATGAAAAAAAATTATATTCGTGTACGGACCGTGTATATTATTTAAACACTGTCAGTTAACTGCAAAATACTACTCTTTAATGAGTAAAATTAAAAAAAAATATAGATCATTTAAAATAAATTTCAGTAATTTTTTTTAATTTATTTTTAAAAACTTGCATATTTTTAAATTTTGTTATTAATGAGATAATATTTTGTGATTGTTAATATATCATATATATATATATATATATATATATATATATATATATATATAAACGAAAAAAAAAACATAAGGGAATCTTACTCAAGGTCATGATATTCCCTTTGCTCCAATCCTAGCAATGTGGGCTTTAAAACATGAGAAAAGGGTTAAAAGTAGGAGCGGTCAGCCTAATGATGGTCCAATCTAGTCTTAATTTATTAGTAGTTTATAGCATATAACATAATGGAGGGTTTAGGGGACAATAGAGAAGCTAGCTAAGTTCTCCTTGTCAACATCAAGTTGGCATGTGCAACATCGGATTCATGAGCCACAACAGTTAACAGCACCAAGCAAGTGGGGGTTTTATTAACTTTAATTAATGTCGGCTCAAAAGCAAGATTATGATAACCTAGTGGTTAGTACAATCAACAAATAGAAACCTGAGGGCAGTTTCATCCAAGCTAGAATATTTCATTGGAGTGATTTTCAACCCATCGAGAATCTTTGTCTAATTGTCTCCAGCAAGTTGCAGAGATTGATGTGCCAAAGGTAATCAGATAGATATTATATGAATCGTACTCTCTCTGGTTAAGAAAGCAGTGAGGTTTCTGTCATTTAACATAATCAAAGTCAATCCAGTTCTGTTTCATAAAAATTCTAAATCATTATTAAAGGCAACATGCAGTATAGACTTCAGAATTAAAATAGCAAGTGGATCATAAAGCAGGGAAAGATCCTTTTATAACAAGGCTAAAAGAGTTTGTTTTCATGGAAGAACCAGGGAAAGAGACCACAAAGTCATATAAACCTTCCAAGAAATTCCTTCTTTAGGGGTGGAAACAAAAATGACAAACAAAGCCATAAAAGAAAATATAAGGAAATGACCTGCATATATCTTATTGAACAAATAAAGTACTGAATCCATTCTCAAGATTAACATCACAGCATTGCAAGTTGCTCATAGAAAATGCTAGCTTCGAATACTCAGCTAATCTTTTATCAAGCTTCTGTAAGGGAAGGATGGTTGAAACAAACAGAAAAATATTCTTTTATGGTTTGAAGGGAGCAAAAACCACCACGGCATTGTGTCCACCGAAGCCAAATGAATTAGAGATAGCTGTCGAGAAATCAAAAAGAAATATTGATTATTTTCAAATACAATGGCATATACCAAATATTTACCGAAAACATGTTCACCTCTTCCTTATTGCAATAACATAAATCCTTTTAGAGTTCGAGAAATTAAAATACGTACCAACATTGACTTCATGCTGTTTCTTCACATTGGGAACAGTATCGATTGTTACATCAGGCTCCAAGCTCTACATAGAAGAGACGATACAAGAACATCAAATCATCTGCAAACCATTGGATTAAAGATGGGGAATATTCGGGTTTTTCTTAGTCGAACTAGTTTTACTTCATTTATTAGCTAAGATATAATCAATATGAGCAAAATGTTCCATGAATTTTTGTTTAAATGAAGGGTCCAATTTGACAGAAGTAAGTGGTGTGTTAAAGTATATAAAAGAAAAAAACAAGGGTTGTGGTGAATACATCTTGGTTAATCGTAGGATGCAGCCAGCCAGTTGTGATAGCTTTTATGGTTGCTATGGCTTCCAATCCACCAGCAGCTCCTAGGCCATGTCCAATCATTGACTGAAAGGAGAAACAGAAGAAAACTCGTTAGCAGTTCGCCTCGAGGTTCTGTTACCATGTGACCAGGTAAATAAGTTCTCTTTAAAAATTTTTATCTTCATCTGTGGCAGATCTTGATGTACATTTGGTTTCGGGACAACTAATATTATACTTGGTCTTATTTTTTATATTATGATATATCCTATTATTATATATATTAATATAATATATATGCAAGCAATATATTTACAAAAAAAATATTCAGAAGATCATAAATTTTGTCAATTCATAAACAAAATTTATCAAATAAATAGTAATTTAATCTTTGTGAGACAAGCCTCTTTGGTTTTTTAAGTAGTGATTGGTGAGTACAAACAATCAATAGATAAATAGAATTGTTTTTTCAAAAGTTAGATTATTAGATCACATAAAAAATAAATATAGTTAACAATTTTAGTATGAGGGGTCATTTTAAATTTATTTAAAATAAATACTCATATATACTAAGGAATTTTGAGAATTTTTGGGGGGCCAAGCGGCCCAAGCCGCCAAGGCCCCGTTTCTGTGACGGTCCGCCTCTGATCTTGACTAATGAGATATTGTCATGTGTGAAATATCATTAATTTGATTCTTTGTGCTTGTTAATTGAAGCTAAAATTCCATGGAATTAGTAAAGGAATGAATGTAGAACATGTTTTTCATACCTTTGTCCCGTTCATCTTTAGCTCAGAAGTGTCCTTGAAGACCTTTTTGATTGCATTAACCTCAGCCAAATCTCCAGCCAGCGTTGATGTTGCATGAGCATTTACATAGTTCACCTGCAGATCAATGGTTATACATTAATATTTGCATTAGAAATTGTTCAGGTTTCTTCATTGTAAATTGTAAACTGTCGGGAGTAGGTTAAACGAGTTCTCTTGCCTCTTCAGGGGAAACTCCAGCAACTTCTAAACTTTTGGTTATGCAAGATGAAACTCCAAGACCATCAGATCGCGGGTCAGTCATATGATGAGCATCGCATGTTAGAGCACCTCCCAAGTATTCCGCAATTATGTTTGCTCCTCTTTTCGTTGCATGCTCCAAGCTCTCCATAATCTGCATTCAAGGAAGAATTATGTACAAATAGGCTAATTCACAAATGCTAGTGACACCAAGTACCTACAATAGACCTGAAAATTTTAAACATGACATCCTGATATAGACTAAAATTTGGTATAATTTGTACGTGAATATGACAAAAACTAAAAAATAATTTTGTGTTGACACAAAATTTTGATGTTTTACACGACACAAACATAATTTTAGATAACATAAATTTATTGGTCTGCCTATACATTAACTTAATATTACCAGTACACCAGAACCTTCTCCCATAACAAAACCATCACGATCTTTGTCCCAGGGCCTTGAAGCGCTCTTAGGTTCATCATTTCTTTGAGACAATGCCCGACAAGCGATAAACCCACCAATCCCAGTCGGTGTGATAGGAGCCTCAGTCCCACCAGCTACCATGATGTCGGCTTCGCCTCTTCTAATGTGATTTGCAGCTGCATAAAAGCAGTAATTTGCAGTTGCACAAGCAGTTGAAATGGAATAATTAGGTCCCATTAGGCCAGTATCTATGGCTAATAATGCTGATCCCATGTTGGTGATAGAGTACGGGATAAAAAATGGAGTGATCTTCTTGTATCCCTTCCAAACAAGAGCTTCCACTCCATTGCTGAAAGCAGTTAGGCCGCCAATGCCTGTGCCAACCAGCACCCCCATTCTAGTTCTGTCCATCTGTGGTGCATAAGATCGAACAGATGGTTTCCATTAGTTCTTGTCTAATCTAATACCACATGCTGCAACAGTAGATACTAAAACACAGAACTTACTTCCTCAAGAACATCAGAACCAAGGTTGGCATTATCGAGGGCCCTTCTTCCAGCAACTAAACAGTACCTCCAGCAATCATCAAGACGGCGATCATTCTTCCCATCAATATATCCTTCAGAAGAAAAACCACGAATTTGACCCGCAAACCGGACAGAATAGTTTGAAGCATCAAACCTATCAATTTGCGTGATACCACTCTCTCCCTCGAGAAGTTTGTTATAAAAGTTATCAATGTCACTGCCAAACACTGACACAAGGCCCATCCCTGTAATAACTATTCGTTTTTTCGGATCTTTTTCTCTTTTGGGAGCTGAGACTGTCGGCGACGCCATAGCGCTGATTGTTCTGCATTTTGGAGCTGAGGAAAGGGACTCAATTAGAACCCAATACTAAATCATTTTCGCATTCACATGTTTGATGCTAAACGAGCCTTCAACTACCTTAAATCCTGACTCTGGAGAGAATCAGAGAGGCAAGTGCAAGGTGTCACATTGCTACATTTCATGCGAGAAAAGTAGAATAATGTTGGGAAGTTCGGTGAAAGAAAGATGATAGGAAGATGTTTCCATGTTTATATAATGCGAGTTTTTTTTTTTTTCGGTTCATGTCTAATGCAAGTTATGTCCCCTTTCGTGTCTGTTTTGGGAAGTTGGTGGTTTCAAAGACAAGTTAGATTTGCATTCCGCCGCACCTATGGTGCAGTAGAATCTTTTATTAAATGACAAAAAAAAATACAAAAAGAAGAAAAACTATTTGAGAGCAACTAAACACACTCTAATTTTTTTTTCACACACTCTATTTTATACTACAAGTTACTGTTCATTAAAGGGGGAAAATGGGTGTGTGAAGAAAAAATAGGGTGTGTTTAGTTGGTCTCAAACTATTTTTGTACCCTTTGATTTAAAATTTTTTAATTATTTTATTAAAAATCTTATACTCACAATGATCATTTTATTTTTTTTAATCTTACCCGAGCCAATTGTACCATTCATCTAAACTAATTCTAAGCAGAGCATGTATAGATTTGAGAATATTGGTTTCTTAGATTAGAAAAAAAAAGACCATTAAAATTTGATAAAATAAAAATAATGATATTATAAAAATATTTAACAAAATGCAATACAAATATGATTAAATTTGTAAAAAATTATAGATATTACTAATAATATTAAAAAATAAAAATTCTTATTGTATTTAAATAAATGGTTTATATATGAATCACTGACAGTATATAATTTCTATACACTATTAGTTAACTATGAGATGATATCTCTATGGAAGTCCTTAAAAATAAATATTAACAAAGATTTAAATTTATTTTTAAAGGCTTATACACTTTTAGACTTTACTCATTAATGAGGTGTCATCTTATTGTTGATTAACAGTGTATAAAAACTATACATTGTCAGTGCATCATATATAAACTTTTAAATAAAATGTATATATATATATATATTCAAATTTTACATTTAGGCTTTGCTTGGTAAGAAAGATGGAAAGGGGTGAGGATGAAAAATTTGATAATTTAATTGTTAATTTTCATAACTATTTTCCTATTTTGTAACTTAACCATTAGATTAGTAAGTTTTTCATTCTCATCCCTTTCCATCCTTCCTACCAAGCAAAGCCTTAATGATAGATCTTGTACAATAAAATAATTTAAAATTTAGAGAAATATTAAATAATCACCTTTTTAGGTGGATTTTCGATAACAAATCTAAACATTTCAAAGCCAATAAGACTTTGGCTTAGTAACAAGGAGAAAGCTCTGAGACTTTGAGATCTCAGGTTCAAATCTTACTAAATGTGAGTTTGAATTAGTCTAGCTATTTACTAGTTTGTTTAGTTTGTTATAGTTATTTATTAGTTTATCTAGTTTGAGTAATGTGATTTTCATAGTTACCTGTTCATAGAATGTGATACTTTGATTGTGATTGTAACTTTTAATAAAAATGTACTACTTAAAAAAAATATTAACATTTTAAATTATTCTTAAATGTAGAAAATTTTCAGTTTTTGTTGTCAAACAAAGCAATTAGATTTTAAATTTTTGGATATTCCCATTCAAATGAATTTGACTCTTAAAAAATAAATCATGGAAACGGAACTTCAAGAAAAAGTACATCCTGTTAGATTCACTAAGAAAGGAAATGGAAAGGAAAAATACTCAAGAACATAACAAGGAAACGATTCCAAATCAACATCAGCATCATTTCAAGTTTAATATATCCCTTTTGTTCCAGCATTGCCAATATTCTTAGTAAACATATATAAGCAAGACATGAATGTTGAACAGAAAATATTAAACTGGATTTGATTTTCATCACCCTCGATCATACTTGTTCAAAGAAATACTTGTGCAATTACCAGCAAAACCCATAGCATAACTCAATAACCAGACGCCAGGTACCTGAACTTGAAAATAACCTCTTTGGTTTAGTCCCAGTTGAAGCTAACTGCATGCTCTCCACAGCTCTGAGCCCATTGTACGGAGCCAGAGATGCTCCATTGCCTCCTCCTTCACTGTTTCTAAATAGCAAACCTGAAGAAGAAGCACCAGCAGCAATGCCTGCCATATCTCCACCTCTCTCTTTCTCTTTCTCTCTAACCCTCTGAATCACAGGTGTCTGTGATTTGATAGATATATGAGAAAGAAAAAGAAATAATTTTTTAAAAAATGGACTTTGGGCTGTTTAAAACCGAGAAACAAGTTGGTTTTGCTAGTTGAAATTTTATGGTTGTGGAATCCGCCACTATATTATTTTAGGTATGAAATCAAGAATATGGCGATGGGAGCAAGGGGAAAGATGGTAGAGTAATTCTAATACATCCAATTTTTTTCACTTTACACCTATTTTTTCTTTAAATGAACAGTACTACATTGAATAAAATAGGGTGGAGGGAGAAAAACATTGGTGTATAGAAATTCTCAAGATGGTATTGCTCATTTTGTTTTAGCCGCTTAACTACCCAAAACAATCACTTGAATCATATTATATGTATGTCCTGTATTCCTGCTCATCACTGCCAACGGTTGCTACGGTTAAGAGGCGGATGGTAGTAGGAGTCTAGGAGACAATTAATTTTGGGAATACATTGCACTAGTAAAAAGTTACCGCATCATATATTTTTTTAAACTCATGCAATATTTATTTTACACGCTCTTATCAAATCAGAATGTTAAATCAACATATTAACTAAATAATTTTACTCGAGTTAACTTAATTAAAATTAATAATTAATTTTATTGAATTAAAAGTTAATGTTCAATATGAGGGCTGTTCAAGGTTAGTTCAGGAGTTATTTGGGGAGGCCATGGCAGAAATATTCACGAGATGTTTTCATGAAGAGTGTTTTGGATGGATTGATCGCTGCAGAGGGTTGGTCTTGTGGACTGTGGAGTGAAAGTTTGGCTCTAAGTACTCTTTACTATGCTGAGCATGTGAACACCGGCGCCGGTGCAAGCAGTAATGGAAGGGTGAATGGGGTGGATATCATGTCATAAACACCGCTGAAGGCGGAAAATTCACCGTGGGGAATTTCTCACCGGAGATTCTTCGATTCCGGGAACGGGAGTGCAATTTGATGCTAGGCTGTGAACTTTTTGCCGAGGCTGGGTGTGATTTCGCCATTTGGAAAATATAAGTAGGAAAGTAACCTAGGTGCTAAATTAATTAAATTATTGATTAATTTAACACTTTTAATTTAATAAAATTAATTATTAATTTTAATCACTAGAGTTAAATTATTCAGTTAATGTGTTGATTTGATAAGAGAGTATGTAAAATAAGCATTGTATGTATTTAAAAAATATGATGTGGCAATCTTTTATTGGTACCTAAAAAATGAGTTTTAAGAATCATTCTAAAATAATGTATTCTCATTAATTTTAAAGGCTTAATACCTACACATGCCTTCAACGTTTACAACAAAATAAAGTTAAATAATCAACATTTAATTGCATAGAAATCAATCTATTAAGTTTTATTTTAAGCAATTAAAACCTAAACGTTTCAAAATAATAGAATTAAGTATATTTCCGTTAAGTCCTTTAACTCTCGTTACCCTTGCACAGCAATTAAAACTTAACGCCAGTTAAAAGAACTTAACGAAAATGTACTTAATTCTGTTATTTGAAATATTTAGGTTTTAATTGCTTAAAATAAAACTTAATTAAATGATTTTCATGCAATTAAAAATTGAAAATAGAATATCATTTTATGCTAAATGTTGAAAGCATAATTAGATATTAAGTTAATTTTAAATCTCCCTAATATTAAATTAATTTAGATAATCCCCTGATTTTTTTAATTTTTTATTTGATCTCATAATTTAGTTTTATGCAGTATAATTTCTAGAACGTTAAATATCATATCACCGTATGTCTATTTATTACTCCAATCAATCATCACATACGAAACCTTTTAAAATAAGAAATTTCTTTTGCTCTACAAAGGTACAAGAAAAAAATTCAAATTTTGTATTTAATCCTTTTTTAAAAAAAGTAACAGTTATTAATCCAAATCTTGATCAAAATAATGTTGGGATATTCCCACATCGATTGTAGAAGGTGCTAGATGTGTGTTTATAAGTGTGAGGGAAAACCTCACCTTTCGAGCTAGCTTTTGGGGTGAGAAGGCTCAATAGCACCCAACACTGGTATCAGAGCCCGGGTTGCCAACATCTCTTCTTCTGTTCCGGGTAATAAAAAAATGCTCCCTCCGCTCTCCCAAGGCCCGATGGTTGAAAGAAGTGATTGTTGGGGTTCCCAACATCTCCCAAGGCCCGATGTGTGAAAGGGGAGATTGTTGGGATATTCTCACATCGGTTGTGGAAGGGGCTAGGTGTGTGTTTATAAGTGTGAGGGAAAGCCTCACCTCTCGAGCTAGCTTTTGGGGCTAGAAGGCCCAATAGCACCCAACACTAGTTCCCAAAGTCTTTCTATCTAACTTTTTCTCTATATAAAGTGTTGCATAAACAATTTGTTAGGATAGAGTGAGAAGTCTATTTTGGTGAGAGGCGACACAAAGGAGAAAAGTAAGCTTTAGGCTTTGTGATATTTTTCTTGTTCCATAGAGAGAGCAAGGGGAGAGATAAGCTTGTACAACAATTGGGTATTCTTTGGATAGGTTATCTTGGTGAATCCAAAGAAGTAAACATTATTGTTTTTAGGTCAATTGTTGGAACCCTGAGCTTTGGGCAAAAAGCTTAGGGTATTGAAACTTTGTAATTTGCTTATTTCTCATAGTGGATTTTTATTCGGTTTGCCCCGTGGTTTTTCTCTCTACACTGGAGAGTTTTTCACGTTAAACTTTGGTGTCGTTTTATTTACGTTTTATTACCGCGTATTATTTGTGGCTTGGCAGCTTGATTTATTATTATTATTATTGGCTTGAGATATTGTTGTTGATTGTTGTGGGTATTGTTATTGTGACATTGCTTCCGCATATTTGTCGTTTGAGGCCCAACAAATAAAATGGTTTGTCACAACTCACAAAAATTAAATCATAATCATGCAAATTTAACGTAAAATCGGATTTTCTAATTTTCATTAAGATTTTAATAATTTCCAATCAAGTACCAAATATGTTTTCTTAATTTTAAGTGCATCTTCTACTTCTCATATAGTTTTTTACTTTCAAGTCTACCCTAATATTTTTTTTCACTTGCTATCATTTAATTTTCTTTCAACACAAAACTTAAATTAAAACACCTTATAAAACGTTTAAAAAAAACCCAATTTCTAATCTCAATATTCAAATTTATTATTTCAATGATAAATTTTATTGTCTTAAATTTGATGAAAATTATAATATTGTTTCAGAATTGGTTTATTTATATTTCTTTAAGGGAAAATTGCTCACAAATATAAATAAGATTCTCTATTTCATGTGTTATGTTTCTTTATAAATTTATTTATGAATTGGTAAAATTTATAATCTTGAAAACTTTTTTTATCTGTTTATATATGATGTACTTATCATGTGTAGGCTCTATACATCGTCACTGTATTAGATGTAGACAAGTTATTAATGAGCAAACTAGAAATATATCAAACCTTTATAAATAAATATAAATAAGTTTCTTTTTTAAAAAAATTTGCTCTATACATTATCACTGTATTATATGTTGACAATTCATTAATAAGCAAAATGAAAACATGTTTGCTTCGAAGTTGGTTTATCCCAAATAATCATTAACATAACCAAAAACATTTCTTTTTGTAGTGGTTGAAATCAATAATAATAATTATTTTGAATGTCAAGCATAAATTAAGATATAATAGAAACATGATGTACTTACACGTGGTTAGAATGTAATTAGTGATATTTTTTTAAAATACTTAGCTCTTTTTCAAATGTAAGAGACAGTGTATTAAATAATAATTTTTTAATATTGCATATCTTTTGCAATATACCTTACTTTCTTTCTCTCCCTCGTCAGTTTACACAATTCTATTTCTGCAATTTAATTTTGTCCTTCTCTCTTCCCCCAAAAGTACGTTTAATTCTGCATATTTCCAATTCAACTCTCCTTCAGTAGGTAATCTAACTGATTTTTATGAATATAGCATTTTGAAATATCTCTAACTATTATTGTATATATAATCCTGCAGTTCTTTTCAAATTCAGTAACATAGCAAAAACATCAAGCATAAATAACAACAAACTAATTGTGTATTTAATCCTGCATATTTTACTAACATATCTTTTTATGAATTTAGTATTTCCAAATAGTTATAATTCTGATTGTTTATAACTTTTGTACTATTTTTTTATAATTTTCATAAGTCTGTTATAACATTTATAGAAATTTTAATGAAATTTTATAATTTTTTTTACAATTTTTGTAACGTTTTTTTAAAACTGTTTTAGCATTTCCGTAACCCTTAACAACCTTTGTAAAATTTTTATAATCCTTCTAGCATTTTTGAAAATTCTGTAAGTAATGTTTAATTTTTTTAATGTTTTTAATAACTATAAATTTTTTATAAGCTTTGTAATGTTCTAAATAACCCTCGAAGCTTTTCTTTTATTAATAATCTTTGAAGCGTTTTTGTAATTGACAACATTTGCAATATTTTTTTTAGAACTCTTAAAACTATTTTTATAATCTTTGAAAAACCCTTTGTAGAGTTTTTGATATCTTTGAATTGATTTTGGTAAAAATCATATATATATATATATATATATATATATATATAAATATATAAATATAAAGGTATAAAAAAAAATCCGTGCATCACATTGAAAACGAACTAGTTTTTTTTTTTTTTGTTACAGGACACAAACTAGTATATTATATTATTTCAATGTTAGACTAAATGTTAAAAATAAAAACTATAATAATTTAATGGGTTTATATGATCGTTCATAGCATATAGCTCTTAAACATGGAAATTGAACATTTCAAAACCTCGTGAAAAGTCTGTAAGAACCGACTGATACCTGAAGCAAGTAAGAAAGAGTTTTCAATTAAAAATTATGGTTTTTGAATCTTGAAAGTTTGGGGAGATTAACGCATCACCGCACAGTGTAAAACGAATCATTGAATTAAATCGTCTGAGCTAAGGATCTTTGAGAGGCATATTCCCATATTAAGATAATAAATGAAAAAAAAATTATATTCGATGTACCGACCATTTATATCATTTATACACTGTCAATTAACTGTAAAATACTACTTCATTAATGAGTAAAATTAAAAAAAAAACATATAGATCATTTAAAATAAATTTCAGTAAAATTTTTTAATTTATTTTTAAAAGGCTGCATATTTTTAAATTTTGTTATTAAAGAGATAACATTTTGTGATTGTCAATATATCATATATACATGAAAAAAAAACTATGCGTTTTGATGGAGAATTTTAAAATTTTGAGACATTTTAAAATGAAGACATTTCAAAATTTATCATTTTAAAATACTAGCATTTATAGTTGGCTTGTTTGGATAAAAAAATTTTAGAAAGAATTATTGAATACTAGAATTTAATTAAATAAAAAATAATTATAAAAGAAAATTAATAATATTATATATTACAAAAAGAAAAATATCAAATAAAATATGCAATATGGGTATCATTAGATTTGTAAAAATGTATAAATATTATTAATAATATAAAAAATAAAGATATATATTAAATTTAAATAAAACAATATGTTTTTTCTTTTTAACTTTATATTTAATAGTAGGTCATATCTAATAAAGTAAACAAAAGTGAAAGAAATTTTAAAAAATCACCTCTTTAAGTGGATTTTCAAAAAGGAATTTGAGCATTTCAAATTCCCTTTTGAAATTCCTCCTAAATTTTCAAATTTTTCAAAATTTTTTACCAAACAAAAAATTTACATTTTGAACTTTTAAATATCTTGATTGAAATAAATTTCCTCCTTCAAATTCCTCAAGATCATGATATTCCCTTTACTCCAATCCTAGCAATGTGCGCTTTCAAACATGAGAAAAGGGTTAAAAGTAGGAGCGGTCAGCCTAATGATGGTCTAATCTAGTCTTAATTTATTAGTAGTTTTTTTTTGGTGAAATTTATTAGTAGTTTATAGCATATAACATAATGGAGGGTTTAGGGGACAATAGAGAAGCTAGCTAAGTTCTCCTTGTCAACATCAATTTGGCCATGTGCAACATCGGATTCATGAGCCACAACAGTTAACAGCACCAAGCAAGTGGGGGTTTTATTAACTTTAATTAATGTCGGCTCCAAAGCAAGATTATGATAACCTAGTGGATAGTACAATCAACAAATAGAAAACCTGAGGGCAGTTTCATCCAAGCTACAATATTTCATTGGAGCGATTTTCAACCGATCGAGAATCTTTGTCTAATTGTCTCCAGCAAGTTGCAGAGATTGATGTGTCAAAGGTAATCGGATAGATATTATATGAATCTTACTCTCTCTGGTTAAGAAAGCAGTGAGGTTTCTGTCATTTAACATAATCAAAGTCATTCCAGTTCTGTTTCATAAAAATTCTAAATCATGATTAAAGGCAACACGCAGTATAGGCTTCAGAATTAAATAGCAAGTGGATCATAAAGCAGTGAAAGATCCTTTTATAACAAGGCTAAAAGAGTTAGTTTTCACTGAAGAACCAGGGAAAGAGACCGCAAACTCATAAACCATCCAAGAAATTCTTTCTTTAGGGGTGCGTAGACACTTTATTTTATCCGAAGTCTCAATTTATGAAAATAATTAATTGGATTAGATGACATTGTATTTTAATTTAACAACTTAGAATTAGGCTAGAATTAAGTTAGAATTTTTTGATTTTAGAATTAACATTAATTAGGAAATAAAAATTAAAATAGGATTTATGAATGATAAAAAAAAAAAGAAGAGAAGAGATAAGAAAATAAAATAAAATTAATTTTAGGATAGGATAATTAGATTTTTTAGGATAATTATTTAGATTAATATTAAATTTGATAGAGTTAGATTAAGATTAACATAAGAATTAAATAGATAAAATATTAAAAATAAAAAATAATTAATAGAATAAGTTTAATTGTATTAAAATTTTAACAAATTTATGACTAAAAAAAGGGTTAAATCCCATAACTTGTTGTCGCGGGGGGGGGGGGGGGGGGGGGGGGGGGGGGGGGGGGGCGTGGGGGTGGGGTGGGGGAGGAGGCGCAGCAAACATCAGAAAAAAATTAAACAACACAGTGAGGACACCCACGACGTTCGTGAAGGTTTCCAAGGTACGGCATTCACATGGTGCAATAGGCGGCCAGGGAGAGCTAGGATCATGGCGAGATTAGATAAAGCCTTGGCTAATGAGGAGTGGAAGCTTTTGTTTCCTGAAGCGAATATCCTACATCTTCCTAACTCATATTCAGACCACTGCCCGGTTTTATTACAAGGAGAAAAGGTGATAAAATTTAATCCTTCTAACTGGCCTTTTCGGTTTTATATGATGTGGCTTTCTGATCCTTCAATAGATTGTTTGATTGAATCTGTGTGGAAGAATGCCACGGGTACCCTCTGTTCAAAAACTGTAGAATTGATTGAGAAGATACATTCATGGAACCAAAATAAGTTTGGAAATTTGTTTGATAGCAAACGGAAAGTGTTGGCACGTTTATCTGGAGTGCAAAAAGCTTTGTCCAGGAATTGGTCTCACCAATTATTCATCCTCGAAAACCAGCTGAGAAGGGAGTACAATGTTATCCTTTGGCAAGAGCATTTACTTTGGCAGCAGAAATCTCGAGTCAAGTGGATCCAAGAAGGGGAGAGGAATACCAGGTTTTTTCATCTTTCAACTATTTGTAGAAGAACTGCTAACAGGATTTCAATGTTGAAGAATGCTTCTGGGGAGTGGATAGTTGATCAAGATGAGCTTAAAAATTTGGTTCGGAACTTCTATAAAGATCTGTTCACTTTGGAGGATATGGGGGTCCATCAACTTCCTCAACTAAATGAACCAAGGCTAAATGTTGGCCAAGTTAAGACTTTGAGTGCATTGATTGATGAAACAGAGATTCATGAGGCTCTTTTCCAAATGAAAACATGGGCAGCTCCGGAAATTGATGACTTCCAAGCGGGCTTCTTTCAGAATTACTGGAAGTTATTTAAAAAAGATTTGACAGAGCTAGTATGTCAAGCTTTGGAGTCTGGATACTTCCCTAGCCAATTGAACACTACCTTGCTTACTCTCATCCCTAAGGTCAGTTCCCCTGAATTGGTTACACAATTTCGGCCAATATCTTTATGTTGTGTTGTGTATAAATTAATAACCAAAGTTTTAGTGAATAGATTGAGACCCTTTCTGGATGATCTAATTGCTCCAGTTCAAACTAGCTTTCTTTCGGGTAGACAAGCTTCAGATAATGTTTTGATAGTCCAGGAATTAATTCATACTATTCGCAAATCGAAGAGGAAAGACGGATTAATGGCTATTAAGACTGATTTAGAGGAGGCATATGATCGAATCCGATGGGACTTTTTGAAGGATACTCGATTGTTTTTGGATTTTCGATGAATTGGGTTAATCTTATTATAAATTGTGTCTCTGAGGCTAGAATGTCAGTCCTATGTAATGGTGAAATGACAGAAATTTTCTCTGCTCAGCGTGGTCTTAGACAAGGGGACCCAATCTCACCTTATCTATTTGTGTTGTGCATGGAGAGACTAGGGAGTCTTATTCGACATGAGGTTAACTCTGGCAGTTGGAAACAAATTATGGTTAGAAGAAATGGCCTTGGTATATCTCATTTATATTTTGCCGATGATATTTTTCTATTTGCTAGAGCCTCTGTAACTCAAGCGGAAGTTATTAAATCTGTAATTGAAAAATTCTGTGAAGCTTCTGGAGCAAGAGTAAGCTTAGATAAATCGAAGATATTTGTTTCGCCAAAAGCCCAATCCAGGAATGTTAAGGCTGTGAGTAGAATCCTTCATATTGGAGTGTCAAGAGATCCAGGAAAGTATCTTGGGGTACCTCTTATTCATGGGCGAGTCACAAAGAGAACTTATCAGGAGGTTGTAGATAAAGTTTGTGGGAAGCTAAAGGGATGGCAATGGAAGCTGTTGAGCATGGTTGGGCGAGTTACATTGATCAGTTCGGTCACTGCTACAGTGCCTTCTTATTACATGATGAGCACTATTTTACCCAAGTCTGTTCTTGGTGCCTTGGACAAAATGAACAGAGGATTCTTATGGGGAAGTAAGGAAGATAAACGTGGTCTAGCTTTGGTGAGTTGGGATGATGTCTGTGTCCCAAGGAAAATGGGTGGTTTGGGTTTGAGAAAAATGGAAAACAATAATCTTGCACTCATTCAGAAGACAGCCTGGAGATTTTTAATGGAGCCTGGAAGTCTTTGGGTTAGGATCTTAAAAGCTAAATATGGGGTGGAAGGTGATGCGGTGAGATTCTTTAAATCCAAAAATTTTAAGATGAGTAATTCTTCTTATACTTGGAAGGCATTGTTGCACGGTTTTGAGATGTTATTTAAGGGCCTAAAACGGAGGATAGGTAATGGTGCTTCTACTTTCTTCTGGAAGGATTGTTGGCGTGATAAACCTTTAATTGATATTTCTAGCGTTGATATTCCCTCAAGTAATCAGGATGCTATGGTTAGGGACTTCCTGCAAGACAATGGGGACTGGAATATAGATTTTTTATTTGATTACCTTCCTCCAGATATAGCTTGTCAGGTTATGGGTATTCCCACATCTAAAGTGAGGTTTGTGGATGACAAGTGGATTTGGAGATTTTGTTCAGATGATCAATTCAATTCTAAATCTGCATATTTGGAAATATGTCAGAGGGAACATTCATACGAAGAATTTAATTGGAGCTGGTTATGGAAACTACCAGCCCCTCCTAGGTGGTTATGTTTTATCTGGTTGGTTATCAAGGGCAGGATTTTAACTAATAAGTTGAGATTTCAATGGGGTTTGTCGAACACAGCAGAGTGCTCTCTTTGTGGGAGTGCTGAAGAATCCATCTTACATGTTCTTCGAGATTGCTCATTTGCTTTTGCAGTTTGGAAAGCGGTTATTCCTCGTTCGTATTGGCAGAATTTCTTCTCTGTTCCAATAGAAGATTGGCTTTTAGAGAACCTTACAGGGAGAACTGTTGAACTTGATGCAACAAAGGACTGGCGCTGTTTCTTTATTACAATAGCTTAGAGAATTTGGACCAGGAGATGCTCTATGGTTTTTGATTCTACTTCCACGCATGCAACAAATGTGGATCGATTTGTTTTGGATACTTGCAGAACTGCGGTAGAAGTACAGAGCAGTTTGGTTAAAGCTATATCTAAAAATGAATCACAAATCTTTATAAGTTGGGTACCCCTACCGACTGGGTTTGTTAAATTGAATACAGATGGGGCGGCCAGAGGGAATCCAGGTGTTGCAGGGGCAAGGGGTCTTATTCGTTCCATCAATGGTCATTGGTTAATTGGGTTTCAAGCATATTTGGGAATCTGCTCTAATATGGCAGCTGAACTGCAAGCCCTCAAAATGGGTCTAATTCTTGCTTGGGAGGAAGGATTTCGGTTGGTTATTGGAGAACTTGACGCTAGAATTGCTATTGACCTGGTCAACTCCTCAGAAATTGATACTCATCCTCTGGGTTGCTTGGTTGCTGACATTCGTGAGCTTCTTGGGAGAGCTTGGAAAGTGGAGCTTAGACACACCTTCAGGGAAGGCAACTCTGCTGCTGACAAACTGGCAAAGATGGCATGCGACCTGGAAATAGAGTTTGAAAAGCTTACTATTCCTCCTTCTGAATTGTGTAGTTTCCTGGAAGCTGATATGAGAGGAATTGTGTTTCCTCGTGGTTTTATGCTGTAATTGTCTTCTTTAACTTTCCTTTTTTATCCAAAAAAAAAGATTGCAGGCGATATTTTTTACTGTTTCCAGACCAACAACAATTCCCACATCAAGCACTGGCGAGACTGACAGTAGAGTCCAAAGTTCTTGGTATTTTCCGACCAGGCACTCACGATAGTTGAAGAGCAGTATTCACGAACAGAATCTGACCGACGGTAGCATCCATTGAGACCAAACCAGTACCAACCGGCGATCGTAGCACAGAACCAGCAGAAGAGGTTAAAAGCCTGCGTTAAAGACCCACGTGAAACTTTGAAGCTTGGAATTTGGGTCCATTTGTTGGTGAAATGGGTGCCACGTGAAGTACCTTTGAAGCATATATTTTTGACACTTGGCGTTGGCAAAATAGGTATGTTTCTCATCATGTTTTATTTTTATGTGTTATATGTTTTATTTGTTAGCTGGTATTTGCATATTAATTTTTTTTAAATATAAGAACAAAAGTAATAGATAATAAAAAAATAATCAAACATAATAACATAGTAAATGAGTAATACAATAATCTTAATTAAGATAATAATAAAATAGTATGATAAAAAATGGAAATAAATTTTAAACAAACAAATTGCAAAACCAATAAATATTTTAGTAAATAATTCCGATGATGGAATTCTTGAAGTGATTACGAACGAGTAACACTCGAAAAATTCTTAGGTGAGAGAATCCTTCTAAGTTTATCCAAAACGATGGAAAATTTAGAAGGCATTTTCAAAATAAATAAATAAATAATAAAGATAATAACATAATAATAATAATAATAAAATTTATATTCTAATTAAATAATAAAGATAAAATAAAAATAAATAATAATTAATAATAATTCCGATGATGGAATCCTCGAGGCGATTGTAAATGAGTAACACTTGAGGAATTCCTAGGTGAGAAGATTCTTCTAAGTTTATCCAGAATGATGGAAGATTTAAAAAGCTATTTTCAATATTAAATATTTAAATTCTAAATAAAAATCCTAAATATAATAAATAATATAAGAAATAATATTTAAAAAATAAATAAAAGTAACAAAACAATTAAATAAAATAAAGTAGGAAATAATAAAATTTTAAATTACTTCCGACGATGGAGCCTCTTCAGGGGAGTCGAATGGTACCCCTCGAATACTCTTGAGGTGAGAATATTTTTTAAGAGTTCATTCAGAAAGATGGAGGATTCTTAAAAGAATTTTCAATATTTAAATAATAAAATATAAAGGCCACATAACTAAGACTAAGTTAAAATAACACAAGATTAAAATGGTAACAATTTTGGGCGTTGTAGGGGTGCTATAACCTTCCCTACACGTAAAGGAACTCCCGAACCCAAAACTTAAAATGTAGACCAGTACTTAGAGTCATTTAGGTGGCCAATCACACCTAGATTAAAAAAGATTGGTGGCAACTCCATTTGTTTAATGTCTAGCGTCCTAGCCCTAGAAAACGTTATGACAGCTTGTCGACTCCACTGGGGACAATTAAGAGAGTCCAGCCATAATTTAATCTTGTGTTATACTAAATCTAAGTTTGATGGTTTAAATTTGGAAAGTTCTGATGTTGTTTGATGCTCTTTTGTTGATTTCTTAAGTGCTTTGTAGAAATTAATAAGATGAAGTTCCTTCTCACACACCACACTTTGCACTTGCATGTATAAAGCTCTTGACCCAAGCTCAGTCCTTTCTAGGAGGGAGTAGAGTACCTACCACTCTCGTGAGGTGATAACCTCCGTATGGGCTAGCAAAATACTCCCACTCAAGTTGAACCTTTTCCGCTTGTAGCCTGTCATGGGTGACGATTAGGGCGCCTTACTAGTCCAGAGTGGATGATAGTAAGGAACAATTTGGGAACCTTTAGCTTCTATCATATCTTAACCCAGCATATAAAGGAACTTAGGAGACCAGCCTCTAGGGTAGAGCCATGTCTAACCTATGTTGTAGAAAACCTGAAAATATGGACACATGAAGGAATATTACCTTTTTTTCTCATATTGTTTGATTAGTTTCGAGTTTTCTTTTTTTTCAAGATGAGATTTTTTTTCTCTTTTTTTTCCTTCTAAAAAAAATACCAAAAAAAGGGTTTGTTTTTCATTTTTCATCTTTTAGAAGATCCTTGTAGTTAGTTTTTCTTAAAATAAAAAGGAAAGGTTAATTCAAATAAATTTGTCTAAATAAATGGTCAAGATTTTAGAAAATAATGAAAAAAATAAAAATAAAAAATAAAAAGTTCATTTTCCTTTCCTTCATTTGTTTACATTCATTGTTAGCATCTTTGCATTTCATGCTAATCCATTCATTAATTCATATATTTATATGACATGCATCTATATATACATTTTTAACTAATGTCATCCCAACTTTTTCCATCTCATCTTTTCATGCATAATAAGCTTTATCAATGTCAAAGATCAAGGGGTCAAAATTGCTACTCTTCAAAAGTAAAGAAAATCATTTCAAGAAATCAAGAAGAATTTGATAAAGTCCTAGTTGTTTTCAAAGTAGAGGAAAAAGTTAAGTAGCAAGGGTTTACAAGAAAAATTTGAATGAAGGGGCAGTTCTTGAGCTTTAGTTTTGTACATAATTTGAAAACACTCTTGAAGATAAATTCTTGGTTGAGAATAACTGATTTTTGAGAATTGTATAGCATGTTGTTCAGGGTTGATTCAATTTGAGAAATTCTCTCTATATTTTGAGTTAAATGTCGATTGATAACAAAAGTCCCATATAATATCTTTTCATGATTAAAAGATAATATTTGTGTTAGCAATCTCAATAGAAATGGTGATTTCTATCAATAATACAAATCTCTAGCTTTTTCACTAACTCTCTATGCCTCATACCACTCAAAGCTTAAACCTCCAAGAAAAATAAGTGTTGGACTTCCTGAACTTAATTTTTCTTTCACCATTATGGGATTTAAAAGTCATTCTTTATCTGGCTATCATTCTTTATCTGGCTATGATCAATGAAATGATTTTCTGAAAGTTTTATGAAAACAATTCATAAGGTACTCTTTTAAAAATCATGATCTTGGTAATTTAACACATGTCAAGACTATGCTAAAGCCCAAACACATTGCTACCTGAATTTTTCACAGAAATTAATTCCTCCAACCGATTTCTTGCAAAGCCATCATTTGCCCACATCTTGGGGCAAAATGATTAAAAGAGCCGAGTTATAATAATTCGAACATTCGTTCGTAAACTAGTCTTCATAAGATTCATATCCTGTCCACCTTTCTTTGGTTGAAACTTAAAATGAAGATTCCTACCTATTGGGCCTATGCATCTTGAGCTTGAGTTGTAAAAAGATAAAAAAAAAAAAGGGAAAAAGAAAAAAAAGAAGAGAAAGTTGAAAAATGATTGTGATATCATGCATGTGAGAAATTCAAAAGATTTCAAATGCTAAAAGAAAATTTTCATCCTAAGAATTGTTTTTTGATGCAAGTGTCTCGTTTGATATGATGAATGGCCATCTTTCGTTTACCTTTCTCAAAAAAAAAAAAAATTCATTTGTTACCCCATTTGAGCCTATAAGTTTCTTTCTAAATCAACCCTAACTAAGGATCACCCTCTACACGGGGGGGCAAAGTTCAAAGAAGACCCATTTGTTATGGAAGGAAAGCTCGGTCATAAAAATCTCAGGGCAAAATAAAGAAGAAAGAAAACTCTTTTGAGTTAGAATTCTTGTTGAAAAAATGGAGAAAAGGAAAATGAAAAAGAAGATGAAGAAGAAAAGAAAAAAAAAGAAAGAGAAAGAAATGAAAAAAGATTGATGAAGAATGGGGGCAAGATTCTTGATTGCTTCACATGATGAAAAATGATCCTTAGTTTGATGAACCCAGAAACGCTTATTTTAGGCCTGGTTATCTGTTCTTTCATAACCCTAAACCTTAGCCTACATAACGTTCTTTAAAAGCCCATTTTGATCAAATTGTAGATACTTTTATTGAACAATCTTTTTTCTGGAAAACATTAATCATTTTGGTTTTGAATGAAATTTGGATTCTCAAATGCATGGTAGAATGATCAATAGAAAAGAAAAGAAAAGAACTAAGCTCTAAGGTGGAAACCCCAAAAGGGCAGTTTAGAGCAAGAATGGGACTTTTTCAAAGCAACTCAAGGCATTTATGCATATGATTGGCCAAGGCGACCAATGGAATAACGGTTTCAAATAAAACCTTTTGAGAAACCAAAAAAATCACCACCCAAAAGATGTGATCCAAAGTTTGAACCTTTTCCTTCCTTACCCAGAATTTGAGCCCATTACGGCTAGTCTTGACATTTGTTAATTGCCATATATAAAGAAAATTAAGAGAGTGCTTAAATGAGTTGTGTTCTAGAAGAAATCATTTCAAAAAGAAAATTTTTGATGAAATTCTTTTCATTTGTGAGCCTTGATAAAGAGACATTGTTTTCTCAGTTGGATGGTAAGATATTCTTAATAACCAAGCTTTATTTGATATACCAAACCATATAGTTTGTATGAGAGACCCAACTGCGATTTACCTTATTCATTCAAGATAGTAATCATCAATTTTTAAAGAGATGTAATCAAATGTTTTATTTTAAACATGAAAGATACTTGTGTGGGACAATCTTTTGTTGTCATGGATTTTTTGAAAATTAAATGTTGGGGCAAGTTTTTGTAATAATAAAGTATGAGTTTTTTTTGGAATAAATGAAAAATGATGAAGAAATTTTTTTTGGAGGGGCAATATTGTGGTTAATGAAGACAAATGATTTTCTTATGATTTTGAAGAGAGTAATCTTAGAGAGGGAAGAGAAGACTGAATGAATAATGTAAAGCTTTTAAGGTTGAAAAAAAATGAAAAGATAAGGAGATAGAAAATGTGATCCAGGGGGTACTCTATAGACTTCTATGATTTTGAGAATCTTTCAAATGTCATGCCATAAATCTTCGTGACAATTTGCATCACATGCATGGCATACAAGGCATTCATTGCAGACATCTGGGTAAGAAAGAAATTGAGGTAAATCCTTTATTGAGTAAAATTTTGAAAGATTAATAAGGTACTCAGATGTGAAAAATTTTAAGAAAAAGATGAGATTCTCAAGATATATGAGATTAGATTTTGAAAGATTTCAAAAATGAGATTCAAATGATGAGATTTTCTTGAGATTAAAGATAATGATAGGATTTTAAAAGTGATTCAACTGATATTAAATTTGAGAGTTGGAAATGATAATTTTGTTGGCATAGTTGTGTGGCTTTAAGCATATTGAAATTAGAAGAGATTATGAAATTTTATAGAAGGTAAAATCTTTCCTAATCTTCAGAAGGAAGATATTAGGAAATTTCACTAAAGGTAAAGTCCTTCATAGTCTTTAGAAGGAAGAGATTATGGAATTTCACAGAAGGTAAAATCTTTCCTAATCTTCAAAGGGACGATATTGGGAAATTTCACAGAAGGTAGAGTCTTTCATAGTCTTCAGAAGGAAGAGATTATGAAATTTCACAGAAGGAAAAATCTTTCCTAATCTTCAGAGGGAAGATATTAGGAAATTTCACAGAAGGTAAAATCTTTCCTAATCTTCAGAGGGAAGAGATTAGGAAATTTCACAGAAGGTAAAGTTTTTCATAGTCTCCGAAGGAAGAGATTGTGAATTTTCACAGAAGGTAATAGTCTCCAGAAGGAAGAGATTAGGAAGTTTTCCAAAGTGGTATAACCTCTGGTGAGAGGACCACTATCAAGGTCATTTTTCAAAGTTCTAATGCCTTTGGTGAGAGGAGCACAAAGTTAGTTTCCAAAGTTTCAATGCCTCTGGTGAGAGGAGCACAAGGTTATTTTTTTCAAAGTTTCAATGCCTCTGGTGAGAGGAGCACAAGGTTATGTTTTAAAGTTCCAATGCCTCTGGTGAGAGGAGCATAAGGTTATTTTTCCAAAGTTCCAATGCCTCTAGTGAGAGGAGTACAAGGTTATGTTTTGAAGTTCCAATGCCTCTGGTGAGAGGAGCGCAAGGTTATTTTTTCAAAGTTCCAATGCCTCTAGTGAGAGGAGCACAAGGTTATTTTTCCAAAGTTCCAATGCCTCTGGTGAGAGGAGCACAAGGTTATTTTTTTCAAAGTTCCAATGCCTTTGGTGAGAGGAGCACAAGGTTATTTTTTTCAAAGTTTCAATGCCTCTGGTGAGAGGAGCACAAGGTTATTTTTCCAAAGTTCCAATGCCTCTGGTGAGAGGAGCACAAGGTTATTTTTCCAAAGTTCCAATACCTCTGGTGAAGGGAGCACAAGGTTATTTTTCAAAGTTCCAATGCCTCTGGTGAGAGGAGCACAAGGTTATGTTTCAAAGTTCCAATGCCTCTGGTGAGAGGAGCACAAGGTTATGTTTTAAAGTTTCAATGCCTCTAGTAAGAGGAGCACAAAGTTTTTTTTCCAAAGTTCCAATGCCTATGGTGAGATGAGCATAAGGTTATTTTTCAAAGTTTTACAGCCTCTGGTGAGAGGAACTAAATGTTTATTAAAAAATTGTAAATATTTTGTAAAAAAGGAAAAAAAATCCGGACAAAATAATTGTCTAATTGTCTTTGCACAATTCATGATTTTCAGAAAATGTGCAAAGAGGGGCAGCTGTAGACACCTTATTTTGTCCGGAGTCTCAATTTATGAAAATAATTAATTGGATTGGATGACATTGTATTTTAATTTAACAACTTAGAATTAGGCTAGAATTAAGTTAGAATTTTTTGATTTTAGAATTAACATTAATTAGGAAATAAAAATTAAAACAGAATTTAGGAATGATAAAAAAAAAAGAAGAGAAGAGATAAGAAAAGACACTTGGCGTTGGCAAAATAGGTATGTTTCTCATCATGTTTTATTTTTATGTGTTATATGTTTTATTTGTTAGCTAGTATTTGCATATTAATTTTTTTTAAATATAATAACAAGAGTAATATATAATAAAAAAATAATCAAACATAATAACATAGTAAATGAGTAATACAATAATCTTAATTAAGATAATAATAAAATAGTATGATAAAAAATGGAAATAAATTTTAAACAAACAAATCGCAAAACCAATAAATATTATAGTAAATAATTCCGATGATGGAATTCTTGAGACGATTATGAATAACACTCGAGAAATTCTTAGGTGAGAGAATCCTTCTAAGTTTATCCAAAACGATGGAAGATTTAGAAGGCATTTTCAAAATAAATAAATAAATAAATAATAATAATAATATTCTAATTAAATAATAAAGATAAAATAATAATAATAATAAATAAAAATTAATTATAATTCCGATGATGGACTCCTCGAGGCGATTGCGAATGAGTAACACTTGAAGAATTCCTAGGTGAGAAGATTCTTCTAAGTTTATCCAGAATGATGGAAGATTTAAGAAGCTATTTTCAATATTAAATATTTAAATTCTAAATAAAAATTTTAAATATAAGAAATAATATAAGAAATAATATTTAAAAAATAAATAAAAGTAAAAAAAATTAAATAAAATAAAGTAGGGAATAATAAAATTTTAAATTACTTCCGACGATGGAGCCTCTTTAAGGGAGTTGAATGGTAACCCTCGAATACTCTTGAGGTGAGAATATTTTTTAAGAGTTCATCCAAAAAGATGGAGGATTCTTAAAAGAATTTTCAATATTTAAACAATAAAATATAAAGGTCACATAACTAAGACTAAGTTAAAATAACACAAGATTAAAATGGTAACAATTTTGGGCATTGTAGGGATGCTATAACCTTCCCTACACGTAAATGAACTCCCGAACCCAAAACTTAAAATGTAGACCAATACTTAGAGTCATTTAGGTGGTCAATCACACCTAGGTTAAAAAAGATTGATGGCGACTCCATTTGTTTAATGTCTAGCGTCCTAGTCCTAAGAAACGTTACGACAGGATGGAAACAAAAATGACAAACAAAACCATAAACGAAATTATAAGGAAACGACCCGCATATATCTTACTGAACAAATAAAGTACTGAACCCATTCTCAAGATTAACATCACAGTATTGCAAGTTGCTCATAGAAAATGCTAGCTTCTAATACTCAGCCAATCTTTTATCAAGCTTCTGTAAGGGAAGGATAGTTGAAACAAACAGAAAAATATTCTTTTATGGTTTGAAGGGAGCAAAAACCACCACGGCATTGTGTCCGCCGAAGCCAAATGAATTAGAGATAGCTGCCGAGAAATCAAAAAGAAATTTTGATTAATTTCAAATACAATGGCATATACCAAATATTTACCGAAAACATGTTCACCTCTTCCTTATTGCAATAACATAAATCCTTTTAGAGTTCAAGAAATTAAATTACGTACCAACATTGACTTCATGCTGTTTCTTCACATTGGGAACAGTATCGATTGTTACATCAGGCTCCAAGCTCTACATAGAAGAGACGATACAAGAACATCAAATCACCTGCAAACCATTGGATTAAAGATGGGGAATATTCGGGTTTTTCTTAGTCGAACTAGTTTTACTTCATTTATAAGCTAAGATATAATCAATATGAGCAAAATGTTCCATGAATTTTTGTTTAAATGAAGGGTCCAATTTGACAGAAGTAAGTGGAGTGTTAAAGTATATAAAAGAAAAAAAACAAGGGTTGTGGTGAATACATCTTGGTTAATAGTAGGATGCAGCCAGCCCGTTGTGATAGCTTTTATGGTTGCTATGGCTTCCAATCCACCAGCAGCTCCTAGGCCATGTCCAATCATTGACTGAAAGGAGAAACAGAAGAAAACTCGTTAGCAGTTTGCCTCAAGGTTCTGTTACCATGTGACCAGGTAAATAAGTCCTCTTTAAAAATTTTCATCTTCATCTGTGGCAGATCTTGATGTACATTTGGTTTCGGGACAACTAATATTATACTTGATCTTATTTTTTATGTTATGATATATCCTATTATTATTATATATATATATATATATATATTAATATAATATATATGCAAGCAATATATTTACAAAAAAATATTCAGAAGATCATAAATTTTATCAATTCATAAACAAAAATTATCAAATAAATAGTAATTTAATCTTTGTGAGACAAGCCTCTTTGGTTTTTTAAGTAGTGATTCGTGGGTACAAACAATCAATAGATAAATAGAATTGTTTTTTCAAAAGTTAGATTATGAGATCAAATAAAAAATAAATATAGTTAACAATTTTAGTTTGAGGGGTCATTTTAAATTTATTTAAAATAAATACTCATATATACTAAGGAATTTTGAAAATTTTTGGGTGGCCATGCGGCCCAAGCCGCCAAGGCCCCGTTTCTATGAGGGTCCTCCTCTGATCTTGACTAACGAGATATTGTCATTTGTGAAATGTCATTAATTTGATTCTTTGTGCTTGTTAATTGAAGCTCAAATTCCACGGAATTAGTAAAGGAATGAATGTAGAACATGTTTTTCTCACCTTTGTCCCGTTCATCTTTATCCCAGAAGTGTCCTTGAAGACCTTTTTGATTGCATTAACCTCAGCCAAATCTCCAGCCAGCGTTGATGTTGCATGAGCATTTACATAGTTCACCTGCAGATCAATGGTTTTACATTAATATATGCATTAGAAATTGTTCAGGTTTCTTCATTGTCAATTGTAAACTGTCGAGAGTAGGTTAAACGAGTTCTCTTGCCTCTTCAGGGGAAACTCCAGCATCTTTTAAACTTTTGGTTATGCAAGATGAAACTCCAAGACCATCAGATCGCGGGTCAGTCATATGATGAGCATCGCATGTTAGAGCACCTCCCAAGTATTCCGCAATTATGTTTGCTCCTCTTTTCATTGCATGCTCCAAGCTCTCCATAATCTGCATTCAAGGAAGAATTATGTACAAATAGGCTAATTCACAAATGCTAGTGAAACCAAGTACCTACAATAAACCTGATAATTTTAGACATAACATATCTTAGACATGATATCCTGATATAGACTAAAATTTGGTATAATTTATACGTGAATATGACAAAAACTAAAAAATAATTTTGTGTTAACACAAAATTTTGATGTTTTACACGACACAAATATGAATTTAGATAACACAAATTTATTGGTCTACCTATACATTAACTTATTATTACCAGTACACCAGAACCTTCTCCCATAACAAAACCATCACGATCTTTGTCCCAGGGCCTTGAAGCGCTCTTAGGTTCATCATTTCTTTGAGACAATGCCCGACAAGCGATAAACCCACCAATCCCAGTCGGTGTGATAGGAGCCTCAGTCCCACCAGCAACCATGATGTCGGCTTCACCTCTTCTAATGTGATTTGCAGCTGCATAAAAGCAGTAATCTGCAGTTGCACAAGCAGTTGAAATGGAATAATTAGGTCCCATTAGGCCAGTATCCATGGCTAATAATGCTGATCCCATGCTGGTGATAGAGTACGGGATTAAAAATGGAGTGATCTTCTTGTATCCCTTCCAAACAAGAGCTTCCACTCCATTGCTGATAGCAGTTAGGCCGCCAATGCCAGTGCCAACCAGCACCCCCATTCTAGTTCTGTCCATCTGTGGTGCATAAGATCGAACAGATGGGTTCCATTAGTTCTTGTCTAATCTAATAACACATGCTGCAACAGTAGATACTAAAACACAGAACTTACTTCCTCAAGAACATCAGAACCAAGGTTGGCATTATCGAGGGCCCTTCTTCCAGCAACTAAGCAGTACCTCCAGCAATCATCAAGACGGCGATCATTCTTCCCATCAATGTATCCTTCAGAAGAAAAACCACGAATTTGACCCGCAAACCGGACAGAATAGTTTGAAGCATCAAACCTATCAATTTGCGTGATACCACTCTCTCCCTCGAGAAGTTTGTTATAAAAGTTATCAATATCACTGCCAAACACTGACACAAGGCCCATCCCTGTAATAACTATTCGTTTTTTCGGATCTTTTTCTCTTTTGGGAGCTAAGACTGTCGGCGACGCCATAGCGCTGATTGTTCTGCATTTTGGAGCTGAGAAAAAGAGACTCAATCAGAACCCAATACTAAATCATTTTCGCATTCACACGTTTGATGCTAAACGAGCTTTCAACTACCTTAAATCCTGACTCTGGAGAGAATCAGAGAAGCAAGTGCTAGGTGTCACATTGCTACATTTCATGCGAGAAAAGTAGAATAATGTTGGGAAGTTCGGTGAAAGAAAGATCATAGAAAGATGTTTCCAACTTTATATAATGCGACTTTTTTTTTTCCGGTTCATATATAATGCAAGTTATGTCCCCTTTCGTGTCTGTTTTGGGGAGTTGGTGGTTTCGAAGACAAGTCATCTTGGGTTTACTTGTCAAATCATTTACCAAGCAGAGTATATATAGATTTGAGGATATTGGTTTCTTAGATAAGAAAAAAAAGACTATTAAAATTTGATAAAATAAAAAATAATGATATTGTAAAAATATTTAACAAAATGCAATACAAATATGATTAAATTTGTAAAAAAGTATAGATATTACTAATAATATTAAAAAATAAAAATATATATTGTATTTAAATAAAATGTATACATATTTAAATTTTACATTTAATGATAGACCTTGTACAATAAAATAATTAAAGATTTAGAGAAATTTTGGATTTACGATAAAAAATCTAAGCATTTCAAAGTCAATGAGGCTTTGACTTAGTGGCAAAGAAAAAACTCTAAGACTTTGAGATCTTAAGTTCGAGTCTCACTAAATGTGAGTTTGAGTTAGTCTAGTTATTTACTAGCTTGTTTTGTTATAGTTATTTACCAGTTTACCTAGTTTGAGTAATGTGATTTTTATAGTTACTTGTTCATGAAATGTAATATGCTGATTCTGATTGTAACTTCTAATGAAAATGTATTACTAAAAAAAATTCTAAACATTTCAAATTCTTCTTAAATGTCGACAATTTTCAATTTTTGTTGTCAAACAAAGCAATTAGATTTTAAATTTTTGAATATTTCCATTCAAATGAATTTGACTCTTAAAAAATAAATCATGGAAACGAAACTTTTTTTTTAAGAAAAAGTACTATCCTATTAGATTCACTAAGAAAGGAAATAGAAAGGAAAAATACTCAAGAACATAACAAGGAAACGATTCCAAATCAATATCATCATCATTTAAAGTTTAATATATCCCTTGTGTTCGAGCAGTGCCAATATTCTCAGTAAACATATGTAAGCAAGACATAAATGTTGAACAGAAAATATTAAATTGTATTTGATTTTCATCACCCTCAATCATGCTTATTCAAAGAAATACTAGTGCAATTACCAACAAAACCCATAGCATAACTCAATAACCAAATGCCAAGTACCTGAACTTGAAAATAACCTCTTTGGTTTAGTCCCAATTGAAGCTAACTGCATGCTCTCCACAGCTCTGAGCCCATTGTACTGAGCCAGAGATGCTCCATTGCCTCCTCTTTCACTGTTTCTAAACAGCAAACCTGAAGAAGAAGCACCAGCAGCAATGCCTACCATATCTCCACCTCTCTCTTTCTCTTTCTCTCTAACCCTCTAAATCACAGGTGTCTGTGATTTGATAGATATATGAGAAAGAAAAAGAAATAAATTTTTAAAAAATGGACTTTGGGCTGTCTATGAAAGGACGAAGAGTTAAAACCGAGAAACAAGTTGGTTTTGCTAGTTGAAATTTTATGTGTAGAAGTAGAATATGCCACTGTACTATTTTAGGTATGAAATCAAGAACATGACGGAAGAGGTAGAGTAATTCTAAATACATCCAATTTTTTTCTTTAAATGAACAGTAATACATTGAGTAAAATACTGTGTAGGGAGAAAAAAATTGGTATGTATAGAAATTCTCAAGATGGTATTGCTCATTTTGTTTTAGCTGCTTAACTACCCAAAACAACCGCTTGAATCATATTATATGTATATGTCCTACATTATTGCTCATTAATGCCAACGGTTGCTACAGTTGAGAGGCAGATGGTAGTAGGAGATAATTAATTTTGGGAATACATTGCAATAGTAAAAAGTTGTTGCATCATATATTTTTTAAACCCATACAATATTTATTTTTCGCACTCCCTTATCAAATCAGAATTTTAAATCAACATATTAACTAAATAATTCAAATCTTTGGAGGACATAGATGACACTCTAATAGCCAACTCGAGTAGTGTGAAAATGGTAGCTAACTCTATAGAGAGCTTGGTCCCCATTGATAATGGGGTTGATACAGACACATGCAAAAAAGCCACCTCCATATTTAATGAGGACAAAAGAAGTGAGAAAGAGATCAGTATGGGGCTAGATCTAATGGACAAAAAGAATGACCAATAGATGGAAGTTGATAATTTGGAGCCTAGTGATAATGAAGTTAATGTTGCTTTTCTGCCTCCTACCAGTAAAAGGACAAATAGATTACTCTCGGGTAAGCTTCCAATCCGAGGTACAAGAAAATTCAAATCTTTGGAAGACATAGATGACACTTTAATAGCCAACTCGAGTAGTGTGAAAATGGTAGCTAACTCTATAGAGAGCTTGGTCCCCATTGATAATGGGGTTGATACAGACACATGCAAAAAAGCCACCTCCATATTTAATGAGGAGGACAAAAGAAGTGAGAAAGAGATCAGTATGGGGCTAGATCTAATGGACAAAAAGAATGACCAATAGATGGAAGTTGATAATTTGGAGCCTAGTGATAATGAAGTCAATGTTGCTTTTCTGCCTCCTACCAGTAAAAGGACAAATAGATTACTCTCGGGTAAGCTTCCAATCCGAGGTACAAGAAAATTCAAATCTTTGGAGGACATAGATGACACTCTAGTATTCAAAGCTTCTCGAAAGGGTAAGAAAAAATTAAAAAATCTTAAAAGGAAACAGCCAAAGAAAGTTGGTTCATCTAGAGAGAGGGCTGCCAATGAATCCTTATCAGATGGGGATTTTAAAAACAAAAGAAGGGTGTTGGAAAAAATGGCTCGGGAGACTTGGGAAATTGGCAAAATGATGGGCTTCAAAACAAATCTCAGTGAAGAGTAATTAAAGAGGAGCTAATAGTCCTGGAAGCTAGAGACTAGGACTAATTCTATTCGTCTCTGTTTTGGTGGCTTGCTGGTTTGACAGATGATTAAGCAGTAGCCTTTATGTTTGGTGTTTTGATTTTTATTTACAGGCTCTCTTATGATTTGGTGGCTAATTCCTTTGAGGAGGATGACTTTGAAAGCGTCGCATCCTAGATTTTACAGGATCTCTATTGTTGGAGTTTGGAAATCGCTATAGAGATGGACTCTACCTTGTGGAGTAAGTATGGATCTACTTGAGATACACTTGGGGTCCTTCCAATGAAATCAGTAAATGTGGAGATGTGATTGAGATAATGGTGGTTGCGGTTGTTGGGTTTTATATTCAATGGGATGTTTTTGTTCTTGGTTTGATTTTATGGAAATTGTCTTTCTTGTGGCATGATGGTTCAAGCTTTTGGCAAGAGGAAGGGTTTTACTAAACCAATTCTAGCTTATGAGCTTTGGATGCATTAATTCTTGCTTATAAGGTGTTCAAGAAAATGCTAGAGTCATTATAGGAATGGTTCTAGTGATGTTTTGGACTCTTCAATCTTCAGTGTCCCTCTGCTACAGGTTTTTGGTTATATTTTCATTGTGGTTTCATTGTCAAGCATCTAAGGATTCATTGCGTTTTATATCTGCTTATTAGGAATTGTTGAAGAAAAAGAAGAAGAAAGGAAGAAGAAGAAGAAGAATGAGACGAAGAAGAATGAAGGTACCTAGATCAGAGGAATTTTATTCTGTATTTTCATATATGTGTATAGTGGCAAAGCATTAGCCTTTTTATATTAGCTAAGCTCGTGCGCCAAAAACAAAAGCAACATTTGTGTGAGTTTTTACATGCGCGAGAAATTTGAAAAGAAATGATATGCCCTTCTAACAACTTCTACTGCTTGATATGCCCTTGTGTATATATTTTCTAATCCTCCCCCTCAAGATGGAGAGTATATATTGATTACTCCCATCTTGCTAAGAAGAAAAGAAAATTGTGCAGGATGAAGGGCTTTTGTAAGTATGTCTCCAAGCTGGTATTTGGAATTGACATGCATAGTCTTCAAGAATCCCTTCTGGAATTTCTCTCGCACCAAGTGACAGTCTATCTCTATATGTTTTATCCTCTCGTGAAAGACTAGGTTTGCCGCTATGTGTAATGCTGCTTGATTGTCATAGTACAATATAGCTGCTCCAGGATGCTTCAGTTGTAGTTCCTCATATAATGAGAAAAGCCACATAAGTTCACATGTAGCGTTGGCCATTACTCTGTACTCTGCTTCTACTGATGATCGTGACACTGTGTGCTACTTCTTAGATTTCCATGATATAAAAGAATCTCCCAAAAAAATGGCAAAACCACTTACTGATTTCCTTGTATCGGGGCATAAAGCCCAATCAGCATCCACATACCCCTTTAAGCTGATATCAGGATCAGAAGAATAAAACATTCCTTGCCCAACAATGCCTTTCACATACTGTAACACACATATAGCTACATGCATATGTGGCTCTCTTGGGTGTGCCATGAACTGACTCAGTTTATTAACAGCATAGCATAAGTCAGGTCTGGTAATTGTCAAATATATAAGTTTCCAATAAGTCTCCTATACTAACTTGGATCTTCAAGTAACTTGCCCTCATCTTGACTTAGTTTCAGATTCGGTTCCATAGGCGTTGTCCTTGGCTTGCAACCCAATTAACTAGTATCAGTTAGCAGCTAGAGAGTATAATGTCGTTGATTGAGAACAATTCCCTTATCAGATCTAGCGACCTCAAGACCAAGAAAATGCTTCAAGTACCCTAAGTCTTTAAGTTTGAAGCAACCATGCAAGAAGTCTTTGACATCCTTGACTAACAAAGGGTCATTACTAGCCACGACTCTGTCATCAACATATACCAATAAGATCAGAAATGAATTGCCTTAAGTTTTAACAAACAAACTATGGTCAAAGGCAGATTGTTTAAATCCATGCTGAAGAAGAACACCAGAGAACTTAGCAAACCATTATCTCGATGCCTATTTGAGCCCACATAGTGACTTATGCAACTTGAGAAATGGGTTATAGAGCAGGTGCTCCCTTTCATGATGATAGCCAGGAGGTAATTCCATGTATACTTCCTCCATGAGATCGCCATGTAAAAAGGCATTGTTGACATCTAATTGAGAAAGAAACCAACCTTTCTTGGCAGCCAAAGCAAGTAACATCTTAACAGTCACCAATTTTGCAACAGGAGTAAAAGTTTCCAAATAATAAATACCCTCTTGTTGAGTGTAGCCTTTAGTTACTAGGCAAGCTTTGTATCTTTCTAGAGAACCATCAGTATGATACTTAATTTTGTAACCCACTTACATCTAATAAGTTGCTTACCAGGTGGTAAAGACACAATGCTCCATGTCCCATTGTCCTCTAAAGCTCGCAGTTCTGCTTTCATGGCTTCTTGCCACTCTAGAATGCTAGCAGCTTGTGCAAAGGTATTTGGTTCTGTGTGATTGGATATAAAATTGATAAAAGTTAGGTATCTAGGAGAAAGTTTATGATAATTAAGAATGTGAGATAAAGGATATAGTGTAGAAGAAGATGTAGGTAAAGGTTGTGGATGAAGAGTGGTGGTTTGACATATGTAATCTTTGAGGTAAGTGGGAGCTTTGATATGACGAATAGGTCTGTTAGAAGTGGGCTTAGACATAAGAGGTGAAGGCTGGGGAGAAGGGTCAGGTGGTACAATGTTCGAGACACTTGAAAAAGGAAGAACACGATTTGAGAAAATGTTATGAGCATGTGCCTCTGTAGCAGTGTTATAAAAAGGAAAGATGCTTTCATGGAAGATCACATCACGAGAGATAATTATTTGATTGGTATTGAGATCCAGCAACTTGTATCCTTTGTAACCTGGTGGATATCTAAGAAAGATGGAAGGAGAAACTCGTGGAGAAAACTTGGTCCTATTGCGATCTAAAGTAGAGGCATAACACAGACATCCAAAGGCTTTAAGGTGATCGTATTTCGGTGGTTTTTGCCAGAGAAGTTCAAATGGGGTTTTATTTTAAAGAATTGTGGAAGAAATTCTATTAATGAGGTATGCTGAAGTAAGAATGCAATCCCCCCAAGATGCTAAAGGAATATGAGACTGAAAATGCAATGCTTAGGCAACATTTAACAGATGCTGGTGTTTGCATTCCACAACTGAGTTTTGTTATGGCCTATCGACACAAGAATGAAAATGCATTATCCCTTTTTCATTGAAGAAGTTTGTGAGATTAAATTCCTTTGCATTATCTGATCGAAGGCATTTGATTTTAGCTCCGAATTGTGTTTGAATTAAAGAATAAAAGTTTGGCAAGACATGAGACACATCAGATTTGGCATGTAGTAAATAGACCCAAGTGTATATGGTCTTATCTTCTACAATGGTAAGAAAATCGATAACCTTGGATAGTTACAGGTGAGAAAGGACCCCATATGTCATAATGGATTAGGTCAAAAATTGAATCTGAGAAGGTGTTGGAGGATGGAAATGGTAAACGTTTCTGTTTTGAAAGATAACAAATGGAACAATGATTTGCAAAGAACATGATTTGTTTACATTCAACTGATTGTGTAATACATGTAACTTGACAAAGGAAGGATGGCCTAGGCGATAATGCCATAACTCTATCTGTAAACTAGGATTTGAGGCATTTAAATTGGTCTTGTTACAATTAACAGAAGATGGTTTGACCAAGAACTCAGGAAAACAACTTGAGATATCCAACAGATACAAATTACCATGCCTTCTACCTATCCCAATCATTTTCTCCCGTGTATGATCCTGAATCAAGTAATAGGAATAAGAAAAGTTAACTGTACAAGAATTATCTTGGGTAAGTTTGCTAATAGAAACAAGATTGAATTTAAAATGAGGAACAAATAGACCATCAGTGAGAGTGAGTGTTGGTGTGATTGCTACTGTACCTATACGATTGATGTTAATGATGTGGCCATTAGGAAGAGCAACAAATGAATTATTAATAGGAGAAGATGTAAGAAATAAAGTTTCAGAACAGCAGACTTGGTGTGTAGCACCTGTATCGATGACCCAAGAACTTGAGGAAATCGAAGAAGAGGAAGAGGAAGAGGATTTCAGTGAGGCTGTACCACAAAATTGAGATATGGTGGGAACAGGCTGCTGACATTCTAGAGTTGATTGAATCCCTAATTGCAGCTGAGAGTTTAAAAGGGCAATGAGTTGTTCACATTGCGTTGTAGTCAAAGATTGAAGTGGTGACGAATGCGCCTTAACTCCCCCAGTCAACTTATCCTGAATAGTGGCATTAGCCTAATTGATTTGTGCCTTGGAGTGAAATGACTGAGGACCTTTATACTTCTTATGTCCATAAGGATAACCGTGAAGCTTATAGTACTTGTTGATTGTGTGGCTTGTTAGTCCATAGTGAGTACAGAGAGGGCGATCTCGAGCTTTAGTATCCCTGAGCCTTTGAGAAGAATTCCTTGTGACTGCAGCAAGCAAAGAAGAATTTGTTAGAGGAGACTCAGATATAGGTGAAACACCCTGTTGTATAGTTCTTTGGCGTTCTTCTTGAACTATCAAAGAAAATACTCTTGTGATAGGCGGCAATGGATCCATCATTAAAATCTATGCTCGAATCTGGGCAAAAGATTCATTCAATCCCATTAAGAATTGTAAAACATGTTCTCGATGCTGGAAATCCAACCAAGGACGCATTCCACCACACTAGCATAAAGAGATAGGCTAAAAAAGCTTTAGTTCATCCCAAATAATCTTCAATTTGGTATAATATGAATTGACATCCATGGATCCTTGAATTAAAGCAAGAAGCTGCTTTTTCAACTAAAATATACGAAGACCATTGCTTTGATGGAAACGATCAAATAGATCTATCCAGATCTCAGTAGCAGTGTCAAAATACAGCAGACTATCAGCAATCTCTCGTGCTACTGAGTTTAAGAGTGTTAGCTTTAAATTGACATATGTATTTTGAAATGACAAAAACTTAAGTGATCTTTTATGTTTTGATTCATATTGTAAATTTGCTTTATCACTTATGATTTTCTCAAACTATTTTAAGTCTAAGATCATAATTTAATGAGATATTCGTATTGGTCTTAATACTTTATAAAATGGTTTTGAATATTTTCATTAAGTAATGTTTCAAGAATATATTTGAACAAAATCTTAGAAAACTTCTTAATGAATTTTAGGACTATGTTTTCATTTGAGAAAGTCAAGAAAAACTCCCACAAAATTCTAAAATGTTTTGGGTTGAATTAAAATCAAAGTCTACATCATTTCTAACCCAAAATGGTCTAGAAAAGTGCAGGAAATGCTCTCTGTAAGCATGGGATCAATCCCCTAAGGGAAGGGATTGATCCCTTCATGGCAGAATGCATTGGAAGGCATTTGAGAAAATTTGGATCGATCCCCTATGGCAAAGGATCTATCCCTTTTCACGAAAACAGTGCCCAACGGCTAGTTTCTGTGAGAGACAACGACTACATTCACTTTTGGCTCCTACCAACGTTCATAAACCATCCAAGGGACTATAAATAAAGGCTTGGAAGCTCAAGGAAGCAAGAGGAATAGCTGAGCAACATTTTTTATCATCATCTTCTTCATCTTCCTCAAGCCTCAACAACAATCCAAGTGCTATAAAGTCTTCATCTTCCATCACTCTCATATTCCTTGTATTGCATAGCACAAATATTGTATAGGTTTTTCTTTGTGCTTAATCTTTGTAATCATTTGCCTACCTAGAGGCCTTCTTTGGTTACACCCATTGTAAACACAAACACACCTTGTAAAGGGGAGGTTTCTCTTTAGCCTTAGAAAAAGATGGAGGTTTCTCTTGCCTTAGAAAAAGATGGAGGTTTGAGTCTAGAAAAAAAAGAAAGGTTTCTCTTGAGCCTTGAAAAAGTGGGATTGTAAAGACAAATTCAAGTTAGTGAATTTAGAAAAAATCCTTGGGAGCATCTCAAGGTAGAAGACGTATGCAAGGTTACCGAACATCTATAAATCGCTTGTATACATTTCTCTTTCTCTTCTCTCTTTACTTATTTGCATTTATATTGTGATTGTTAAATTGAATTTATATTGCATACTTGAGTAGCCTAGAGAACTTAGAAACTTTCAATATAGGCTAGAGAATTTAAAAGAATTGAAAAAAAAACATAAGGTTAGCTAAGAACCGATTCACCCCCCCTTTCAGTTTAGCCTATAGAGCCAACAAAGAGCCAAGATATTAACATACTATTACATCTATTCCATGCACTGTAAAGTAGATCCTCTGGTGCAGCTCGTGAAATGGCCCCATCGACAAAGCCGAGTTTATTCTTGGCTGTGAGGGCCATAATCATCGCACGTCGCCAAGAATTATAGTTCGGACCAGTAAGAGAAGTCGATACAAGCTGCAAACCAAGATGATCACTACTGTGAAGGAAATATGGACTGCTAGAGTCCTCCATGGATGTTGTCGAAGCACCAGCAACAACGACGCGATTATCACCAGCTACTACAGTTCGATTACCACGAGCCATGGGAATCAGTGAAAGGAGGTGAGGAAGGCATAATCGAAAATGTTCATAAGCTCTGATACCATATTGGAATTGTCGAAGAAGAAAAAGGATGAGAAGAAGAAGAACGAAGGCACCTAGATCAGAGGAATTTTATTATGTATTTTCATATATGTGTATAGTGGTAGAGCATTAGCCTTTTTATATTAGCTAAGCTCGTGTGTAAAAAACAAAAGCAACATTTGTGTGAGTTTTTACATGTGCGGGAAACTTGAAAAGAAATGAAATATTTCAGAAAAACAATAACAAACTTCTAACAACTTCTACTGCTTGATATGCCCTTGTATATATATTTTCTAATACTGCTAGAAGAGGATTTGGTTATAAATGTGGGTTTACGATAGGACTTAACATTTAAGTTTTGGGAGATGTTTTGAATGTATTAGGCTATGTGTTGGGTGGGCCTTTGTTTATGTTTGGGAGTGGTGGTGGGAGTTAGGTGTTTCTTTTTGTATGTTTTTACAATTGGCTTGTTCTGGTGATTTCACTAGCTCATGCTAGTTTGGTGAAATCTTGGTTGATTAATAAAATTTATCTGGCTTATAAAAAAAACTAAATAATTTTACTCTAATTAACCTAATTAAAATTAATAATTAATTTTATTGAATTAAAAGTTAATGTTCAATATGAAGGCTGTTCAAGGTTAGTTCAAGAGTTATTTGGGGAGGCCATGGCAGAAATATTCAAGAGATGTTTTCATGAAGAGTATTTTGGATGGATTGATCGCTGCAGAGGGTTGGTACTGTGGAGTGAAAGCTTGGCTTTAAGTACTCTTTACTATGCTGAGCATGCGAACACTAGCGCCAGTGCAAGCACTAGTGGAAGGGTGAATGTGCTGGATGTCATGTCAGAAACACCGCTGAAGGCGAAAAATTCACCATGGGGAATTTTCTTGCTAGAGATTCTTGGATTCCGGGAACGGGAGTGCAATTTGATGCTAGGCTGCGAACTTTTTGCCGAGGCTTGGTGTGATTTCGCCATTTGGAAAACATAAATAGGAAAGTAACCCAGGTGTTAAATTGATTAAATTATTGATTAATTTCACACTTTTATTTTAATAAAATTAATTATTAATTTTAATCACTAGAGTTAAATTGTTCAATTAATGTGTTGGTTTGATTAAAGAATATGTAAAATAAGTATTGTATGTATTTAAAAAAAATATTGTGGCAACTTTATATTGATACCTAAAAAATGAATTTTTAGGATCATTCTAAAATAATTTATTCTCATTAATTTTAAAGGCTTAATACCTACATATGCCTTCAACGTTTACAACAAAATGGAATTAAGCTCTCAACATTCAATTACATGAAAATTAGTATATTAAGTTTTATTTTAAGTAATTAAAACCCAAACGTTTCAAAATAAAAGAATTAAGTACATTTCCGTTAAGTTCTTTAACTCTCGTTACTCTTACATAGTAATTAAAACTTAACGCCAATTAAAAGGATTTAACGAAAATGTACTTAATTATGTTATTTGAAATATTTAGGTTTTAATTGCTTAAAATAAAACTTGAAATTTTAAACATTGAGGATTTAATACTATTCTATGTTAAATGTTAAGAGCATATTTAGATATTAAGTCAATTTAAATTCTCCCTAATATTAAATTAATTTAGATAATCCCTGATTTTTTAATTTTTTATTTGATCTCGTAATTTAGTTTTATGCAATACAATTTCTAGAAGGCCGCTAAAAATCATACCATCGTATGTCTATTTATTGCTCCAATCAATCATCCCTTACGAAACCTTTTAAAATGTGAAATTTCTTTTGCTCTAGGAAGGTACAAGAAAAAAATTCAAATTTTGTATTTAATCTTTTTCAAAAAAAAAAGGTAACAGTGATTAATCCAAATCTTGATCAAAGTAAAAAGGTTTGTCACAACTCACAAAAATTAAATCATAATCATGCAAATTTAACGTAAAATCGGATTTTCTAATTTTCATTAAGATTTTAATAATTTCCAATCAAGTACCAAATATGTTTTCTTAATTTAAAGTGCATCTTCTACTTCTCATATAGTTTTTTACTTTCAAGTCTACCCTAATTTTTTTTAACTTACTATCATTTAATTTTTTTTTCAACACAGAAGCTAAATTAAAACACGTTATAAAAGGTAAAAAAAAAAACCCAATTTCTAATCTCAAAATTCAAATTTATTATTTTAATGATAAATTTTATTGTCTTAAATTTGATGAAAAATATAATATTATTTCAGAATTGGTTTATTTATATTTCTTTAAGAGAAAGTTGCTCACAATTATAAATAAGATTCTCTATTTCATGTGTTATGTTTCTTTATAAATTTATTTATGAATTGGTAAAATTTATAATCTTGAAAACTTTTTTTATCTATTTATATATGATGTACTTATTGTGTATAGGCTCTATACATCATCACTGAATCAAATGTTGACACTTTATTAATGAGCAAACTAGAAATATATCAAGCCCTTATAAATAAGTATAAATAAGTTTCTTTAAAAAAAATTTGCTCTATATATTGTCACTGTATCATATGTTGACACTTCATTAATAAGCAAACTAAAAACATGTTTGCTTCAAAGTTGGTTTATCCTAAACAATCATCAACATAACCAAAAAGTTTTTTTTTGAAGTGGTTGAAATCAATAATAATGATTATTTGGAATGTCAGGCATAAATTAAGATACAATATAAACATGATTTAGTTACACGTTATTAGAATGTAACTAGTGATAGTCAATTTTTAAAATATTTACCACTTTTTAAAATATAACAAATACTGTATTGGATAATAATATTTAATACTAGATATCTTTTGCAATTCACCTTTCTTTCTCTCTCTCTCTCATCAGTTTACATAATTCTATTTCTACAATTTAATTTTGTCCTTCCCTCTTTCCCCCAAAAGTACGTTTAATTCTGCATATTTCCAATTCAACTCTCCTTCAATATGTAATCTAACTGATTTTTATGAATATAGCATTTTGAAATATCTCTAACTATTATTGTACATATAATCCTGCAGTTCTTTTCAAATTCAGTAACATAGCAAAAACATCAAGCATAAATAGCAACAAACTAATTGTGTGTTTAATCCTGCATATATTACTAACATATCTTTTTATGAATTTAGTATTTCCAAATAGTTATAATTCTGATTGTTTATAACTTTTGTTCTGTTTTTATAAGTTTCATAAGTTTGTTACAAACTTTTTAGTAATTTTAATGAAATTTTATAATTTTTTTTACAAATTTTGTAACTTTTTTAAAACTATTTTAGTATTTTGGTAACCCTTAACAACCTTTATAAAAAATTTTATAATCCTTGTAGCATTTTTGAAAATTTTGTAAGTAATGTTTAATTTTTTTAATTTTTTAATAACTATAAATTTTTTATAAGTTTTGTAATGTTTTTAATAGCCTTTGAAGCTTTTTTTTTTATTAATAATCTTTGAAGTGTTTTTGTAATTGACAACATTTGTAATATTTTTTTAGAACTCTTAAAACTATTTTTATAATCTTTGAAAAACCCTTTGTAGATATTGTAGACACTTGATTTTGTCTAGATTAAATAAGTGTTTTTATTGAATACGTTCTTTATATTGTGAGGATGTCTAAAATTTCAATTGATTAAGTTATTTCCTTATTGAGTTGGAATAATTAAGGCAATTTCGTATTTGGGTCACATGAGACCTTATGAAAGTTATCAAAATCACCCAACTAGAAGCCCACTTGAGCCTTGAGTTATGATTTTATTGGTTCATGAGTCTAAAGTCCAATTTCTTTGTTTGGTCCATTTCTTTTTTTATATTTTATTTTCAAATTAATTAAAAAAACAAAAAAAGAAAATTTGAAAAAACAAAAAACAAAAATAGAAGTAGTTGGTGCCGTGCGACACCAACTTCTGCCAGCCACCCATAGCCCTTCTCTCCAGGTTGTCTAATTAGTCACCATCACAAGCTGAAAATTCATCTTTCCCAAGCACTACTACTGTTGACCGAAATACAATGTTAAAAACCTGAGGATTAAAGGAAATGGCTGGAAAAAGATGTTCCTAATCAGCTTAAAACCCTCTGAAGAGAGGGGGTCAGCCATTGCTCTTTTCTTCTTTCTCTACAATACTGCCTCCATTCACAGCCACCACCAAAGGCCACTAGAGCTTCCAAACGCTTGTCCTTTTCACCACCACCACCGAAATCCACCACCTCTTTAGCTAAGCAGCAACCCATTTCAGAAACAAGAAACCCCACTGCTCTAACCACAACATAGCCAAAACATATAAACCAAAACAAACCAAAAACAAAAAAAAAAAACCCTACGAAAAACCAAAAAGAAGCAAAAAGAGGAAGGTTTTATTTTTGTTTTTATTTTTTATTTTTTATTATTTTCGGTTTGGGGGTGTTAAACTTGGTTTTTTTTTGGGTTGAAAGGGAGTAGGTTAGAGGGTGGTGAGAGACAAATTAAAAAAATCAGAGTCATTGGAGCAATGAAAGGTAGGGTTTTAGAGTTTAGAATCCCTGGGTTTAAGCTTAGATTTAGGAGATTTGAGGCATTTTTTGGAAAAACCAAGGCCGAAAATGGAAAGAGAAGGTCGAAAAGAGCTTGGAGCTAAAGTGTAGAAGCAAAAGTGTCGTCGGCAGTGAACGACGGTGGCCGGCATGGTGGTTGTCGGTGCCAGAATATGGAAATTGAAAGTGCCCGGTGAGCTGAGTTTTGTAGAAGAAAAAAAGAAAGGGAGAAAGAGAAAAAGGAATAAAGAAAATATTTATATACGATGCACTGATAGTGTATAATTTTTATACATTGTCAATGCACTAGAAGTTGACACTTCATCAATAGATTCTTATATGCAAATTTTTTTTTTAATTTGCTCATAAGGGCCTATTAATGAGGTGTCAACTTCTGATGCATTTATAGTGTATAAAAATTATATACTATTTGTGTATCATATATAAACTCAAAAAGAAAAATGGGAAGATAAAAAAAGCAATAGAAAATGAAAAAAATAAGAAGGAAAGAAGTATTGGAGTGTGGGCCCCACGTGAATGGTAATTAGGAAAGAAGAAGTGGTTGGCGGGACAATTTGTGGAAGAATGTGTGAGTGGGGCGTGGGCCCCACTGGTTGGAAGAAGAGAAATAAGAAAAAGGAAAAAGAAATAGAAATAGAAATAAAGAAAGGAGCTGAGTTTTGGTGGTTAGATCAATTATTTTAGAGTGAGATTTGGGCTTCTGTTTTTTGGGCTTTCGTTTATTGGGTTTAGGTTTGTTATTATGGGTATGAAATGCTTTTTGGACTTTAAATTTATTAAATTTAAGCGGATAAGAGAAACAAGAAAAAAGAAATCGACAAATAGTCTTTTGGAGCTCGTGGTTCAATCGACTCATCCAAACTTAAATTTTGATCCTTTTAAACTAGTCCGGAATTTTAATCTTTTTTTAATTTATTATTTTATTTACAGTTTTAACATTCTTAGAGCATGAATAGTCTTATTTTAAATTTGTTATTAAATAGTTGATTTAGCTCTCTTGCATTTTGTTCGATAATGGAAATTTAATAAATTTGATGGATAGAAAAAAAAACAATTGTCCGATGAAGGGATTTCTTAAAATTCACAAATAGTGATTTTTTGATAATCCTTAGGATCTAATTAAATTTCTTAAATATTACCAACGTATTGGAATATTTAAGTAATTTTAGTTCGATGTTAATTTTTTTATATAATTGATTTTATGAAATACATTAATACTTTAGGAAAAATAAAAATTAAAAAATCTAAGTAATTAATAAAATTTAAATTTAATTAAACATTATGCCCGATGATGAGATGTTATGACATTCACAAGTAGTGATTTCCTAACTGATCCCTAGGTGAGAGAAATCTTTTAAATATTACCAACGTATTGGAATATTTAGTGCGATTTTTTAATAATTTAATTTTCTGTTAAAAATAAATAAGTTTTTAAAAGAAAAAAAGGGAATTAATAACAAAGTTTAAATTTAATTAAAATGAATGTACGATGATGGGATGTTACAAAAATCACAAGTAGTGATTCTTAACTGATCCCTAGGTGAGAGGAGTTTATTAAATATTACCAGCGTATTGGAGTATTTAGTGTGATTTTTCAATAATTTAAATTTTTGTTAAAAATAAAAAGGAATAAGTTTTTCTTAAAATAAAGAAACATAAATAAATAAATAATAAAATTTAAATTTAATTAAACGAATGTCCGATTATAGGATGTTACGGAAGTCACAAGTAGTGATTCTTAAATGATCCATAGGTAAGAAAAGTTCACTAAATTTACCAGAGTATTGAAGTATTTAGTGTAATTTTTCAATATAAGATATTTTTGTTTATTCTCGGAAAAATAAAGCAAAATTGAGCTTTTTTAAAAATAAAATATGATTTGAAAAAAAGAATTTAATTGAAATAAAAAGAAAATTATTTTTATATAGTCATTTGCATCATTAATTATTTGCTTGCATTAAAAGCATTCATGTAATTTTAAATTAAAATGTGAATCTTCCGACGATGAGATTCTATAGAAATCGCAAGTAGCAATTCTTAAGAAATCTCTAGATGAGAATTTTATTTCAAACACTACCAAAAGTATTGGAGTATTTGATTTAATTTTTCAGTACAAAAAGGTTCCCATTTACTTTCTAAAGAAAAAAAAATAGTCTTTTTAAAATATAGAAATGAAAATGATTTTGAAAAAAGAACAAAAAAATGGATTATGATAAAATAGGAATTAATTTTAAATATTAAATTAAAATCACTTTATTAAAATGAAAAGGATAAGATGTGATTAAGATGGTACCATTTTTAAAACAGGCGATGTGGGGATGCTAATCCTTCCCCAGGCGTAATCGTACTCCCGAACCAAACTTCGTTTTCGCAGAACCCAAAAATTGTCTTTTAAATAAAATTCAATTCATTTAAAATTTTGTTAAAAAGACAAAATTTTTAAATGACCAATCACATCTAGAAAAAAAAGATTGGTGACGACTGCTTAATTTTAATGTTTTTAAAACATCTAGTGGTTGAGTTTTCAGACAAAATCGTTACGATAGATATCTTTGAATTGATTTTGGTAAAAATCATATATATATATATATATATATATATATATATTATAAGGTATAAAAAATTTCGTGCATCACATTGAACACAAACTTTTTTTTTTGTTACAAGAGACAAACTAGTATATCATATTATTTTGATGTAGACTAAATGTTAAAATATATATAATAATTTAATGGGTTTATATGATCATTAATAGTGTATAGCTTTTATATAGTGTCATTGCAACAAAGATTAACTCCTAATTAATGAATAAACTTAAAATAAGTAAAACCCTTATAAATAAATGCAATTTTTTGTTCAATTTACTCATAAGGGGTGACATATTTTAAGTTTACTAATTAGTGAAGTGTTAACATCTGATGTAATGATAATGTATAAAGACCATACAAAATTAATATATCATATATAAACTCTAATTTAATGATATCAACTTCGTTTGGGCACGAAAATGATGAAGCACATGTTGGTAAAACAATTTAATTAAATCTACTTACCTATAAAGAGGTTTAATAATACCCTTAAAATATTGTTCCTTTGTTTGTAAAGCAAAATATGGAGGTCCAAGTAGATTCTTTGAATTTAGAAACAATAAAAGTACGAAATACATGGAGGATACGGTGAGGACACATATCTGCAATAAACTGTGATCAATCAAAACGAAAATCCATAAAAACAAAGAAGCAATCAACCAAAACGTGCAAACCAAAAGACAAAATAATTAGGTAAAGCAAAATTAAAGGAAGGAAAAGAAAGAGGAAAGGAGTAAAACAACTAACAAATGTGGCTCTGCTTAAGAGCCAAAACTAAAAACGTGGCAACATTATAGAGGCTGAATGCGTTTAACGAAGAAAGCCTAAACGTGGCCGCACGAAACTACAGGCTTTTCTCCAATCTTTACAGTGTGTGCGCGTGTGTGTATATAAATAAATAAATAAATAAATAAATATATATATATATATATATATATATATATATATATATGTATGTATGTAGTCCAGACATTCACATATCAAAGCTCTTAATAGCGTTAACTTTTTCTTGCGTGTAGTCTCAATGGCTGGTTTTTCATCATCTTCTTTGCTGAAACATCATTTCATTGTTTGCTTTCTCTTTGTCATTGTAACCACCAGTCATTCACCAGTGAATGGTTGTTTCACATCAATCTTCAGCTTTGGTGATTCCCTAGCAGACACCGGGAACTTGCTTCACATTTGAATTTTATCATCCAGCAAGCTTCCGGAATCTGCTTTTCCTCCAAATGGTCGAACTTTTTTCCATCATCCGGCAGGCTGACGCTGCGATGGACGGTTGGTTATAGATTTCCTTGGTATGTATTTTTATACATGTATAATTTATATATGTATAACCAGGTAAAATGACGATCTAATGTTACTCAAACTCGAGAGTGAGTATTGGATACAAGTATGTCCTTGATAGAGTACATTAGAGTCCATGTCTATTATCATGCCCTCAAAAAATTTGTTGGAACACATGTACTTCGATGAAAATTAACTTTGGTTATGTTTATATTATATGGTTCTGAATTGGGCATGGTTCTGCAACTGAAGCTTTTGGACTCCCCTTTTTACCACCTTATTTTGGAGGTAAGAAAGGAGGAGCACGGAATTTTCGAAAAGGTTTGAATTTTGCTGTGGCGAGTGCTACAGCACTGGATTCTGCGTTTCTTGAAAAAAGAGGAATCCATAGTCGCTCTACAAATATTTCCTTGGGAGTTGAATTGGGTTTCTTCAAAGATGTTTTGCCATCTCTTTGCCCATCTTCTTCAGGTAAGCATTTACATTGTTTAGATTATGTTTCCCAAAAAGAAAATTGAAAGAATAGTTTATATTTTCTTCCATAGCTTAAATTAGGAAAAGAAAAAAAAAACCACTCCACTTTATTTAAGTCTTTCAATTAATTTCCAACATTAAATTACCATCTTTGTTTTTCTTGCTTGGTTTATAACGCCATGAGTATCTTAAATTACCATCTTTGCTTCAAATGCTGTTATTCACAAATTGCAAAAAGCTACTTCAGAGCTCTTTGATTGTTATGGGAGAGATTGGAGGAAATGATTACAACCACAGATTTCGGGCAGGGAAAAAAATTGAGGAGGTTCGACAGTTTGTCCCTCTTGTTGTTCAAATTATAGCTTCAGCAATCAATGTAAGAATCTCCATCAAAATTGTCCAAGAATTTGAAACATCAATGCTGTGTTGTTTCAGTTGCATTCCTTCCATTCTCTTTTTCTTTTCTTGGAAACAATCATGAATCAATACTTTTACATGGCAATGCTACAAAGGATTTGATTGAGTTAGGGGCAGTGACATTTTTGGTCCCTGGAAACCTACCAATAGGATGCTCCCCAACTATTCTAACATATTTCCAGGGTTCAGATAAGGAAAAATTATGTCTGTAACAGGTTATTTAACGTGGGCGAACCAGTTCTCGGAATACCACAATGAATTGCTTCGAGAAAAACTCGAAAAAAATCCAAAAGCTTCACCCCAATGTCAACATTGTCTATGCTGACTATTACAACACTACAATGCGTATTTACCATTCTCCAAAGCAATGTGGTAGTTGTCTTTGAAATTAAGAAGAAAACTTGCTTATTTAGACTCCAATGTCATCAAAATTTGGCTTGTTTAGATGAATGTTTTTCGGATGATTCCAGGATTTAGAGAAACTCTGAAGGCATGCTGTGGAATGGGAGGTTTATACAATTACAATTCATCGATATCTTGCGGCTATCCACCTCTAACAAGCTCTTGCAATGACCCTGCTTCGTTTGTAAGCTGGGATGGAGTCCATTAAACAGAGGCAACTTATAGAATTCTCTCCAGGGCTATATTGGAAGGATCGAATGCCATTCCTGGTTTAAAGAGCTTGTGCCCTCCTTAATTATTAACATTATGTTTGGATTGGTTGAGAGGAGAGAAAAAAGAAATGCAAGAAATTTATTTAGAAATCATTTAAAAATTAATGAAAGAAAGAGAGATATGTAACAATCAAGGCTTGACCTAATGGTTATTATCTCTCTATAAAAGAGATAAGATCGAAAATTTGATTCTCTCATGCCTCCCTTATACCTCTAATGAAAAAAAAAAGATGTGAAGAATCTCTCTTTCCCTCAAATATCGTTTTTTTTATATTTATCTTAATTTGAAAAAAAATTACAAGATAAAAACAATATGTAATTTTTTAAAAGAAATTATATTTACAACTATCAAATTGATTAATACAATCAATGTTTTTTTGGTTTTAGGGTCACATTGTCTCCAGACCAGATTACATGCACATCAAGATTTGTCCTTAACCGGGCGCACCTCTCACATTAACCTAGTACATTCAAAGAAATTAATTTCTTTATATGCTAGTTTCAAGACTTAAACTCTTGACCTAGCTTACAAGATAACACTTGTCTCTGCATAACATCTCTTTTTATAAGAGATGATTCATTTTTGCATGCATATCGCATCCTTTACGCAAGAGGCATGCATGAGTAGGCAATTATTTGCAATGATGGAAGTCACACCTAACCAATATACTATTTAAGCTTAGTTTGAAATCCACCGCACTAGATTTCAACCAAAAAAATAACTAAAGACAAAAAAAAAACATATGTAAAGTTATTTTTTTTACCTTTTTAAAATTATTTTATTAAAATTATATTTATTTAATGATCATTTTATATTTTTCAATCTCATCGGAACTATTTTCATCGCCCATACAGTTTAGCCCCTAGTGGGTGAATGGGTATTTTTGTACTTACCCAACTCACATTCCTCGTTCAGGGGGGCAGTGGACCTCTGTAGTTCACCAATAGTCAAATTAGGCTCCAATACCTTGATTCTAAGGCTTTTCTTAGATTGTGATTTGGAAGGGTCTAATATAATTGGGTTGGTCCATCTACAATTGGATAATAAAAAATATAATAAAAGTTAGAAAAAATTATGTTTAGTATGACTACATAATTTTTAACATAAAATTTTTATATTTTACATAATATAAATATTATTTTATATGATATAAACACAAATATATATATATATATATATATATATGAATTGTTAGGTGTATATTTTGCCAGATTTAGTGAGGCCTACGTACAATTGTGATTCACATGTAGATATAATGGCCAGCTCATGGGAAGTTGCGTTTCGAGTAATTTATAGCTAGTAGCCTAGAACAAATTAACGAAGCACAATTGTGGCATGCATCCACTATACCACGCAATATGATACTAGATGTTGCCCTTACCCCTGGGATCAGTCTTTTCATTACGTACGTAATTTCAAATTAATGAAAGTTATCTTTTATCAATATGACTTAATTATAAATTAAACTTGAGTAATATTTGATTTCGTATTTTTTATAAAACATTTAATTCGCTCTTTTTCTCAAAATAAAAACATTGTTTTCCTAAATTCTATCCTAGAGAACCAAATAATTTAAGGTATTTTCAATATATTTAATTAAAATTTATAAGTCAATAAAATATTGATTTATTGACAAAGAAAATGTCATGAAACACTCAAAATTGTGAATAAAATACTGATTCAATCTCATAATATATATATTTGATTTAGTTTGATATTACTTGGAATTCTTTTATAGATAGATTGCCTGTGCGCCTGCCTAGTATTTCAGTTTTCTTTAGCTGTGTTACGGCTGCAGCGTCGGTCACTGAAACACACAACGCCTAGTTTATACGCCATGAGTCTGATTTCGGGCGAAGATTTGTTGATGGTAGGATTAAAACGGGCTTTTGTCAGATCTCAGTCTGGCCCGATCCTTGGGAAAACAGCTCAAATCTAACTCATAAACCTAACACCTTTTTCTTTTTAATTTGGATAAGAAAATCTTTCAGTTATGAATTTTTGGATGTTCAAAATTTTTATTAATGGAATTGAAATTTGAAGATCATTGATGTGGGGTCTAATACCAGCAGGGGCACTTCAGTCTTTCGGCTCGCTTGTTTCCGGCAATAACGACAAAAGACGCGTGAATGTGCAGGGTTGACCTCGATCTGTTCGCAATGCTGCCTGAGTCAGCGGTGCTTGCATTGTCATCATTCACCTCGGGACCTAGGACGACCTCGGGACCGAGCACGTGTGAATGTTTTGGCGGGGAAACAACCCGAGCCACCTATGTTGATCTTCTGTACAGATCACCTCGTCTCATATCTCTCATTTAACAACATGTCCATCAACCACCAGGTCTGTTGGACGGATCCCCTCTATAAATACCCCTCCTCACTAAGGAAACAGGGGGGTTGAATCCTGAGAACCATCCTGAGCTCCAACATTTTTTGGCGCGCCAGGTAGGGGGCCTTTGTCATTTTCACGTGTTGTGGCCTAGGATGGCTCCTAGGAGGAGACAAACGGAAGATGAAGAACCTGTAGCACCCTTAAGCCCAAATACCACCCCTGATACTGACCACCCAGACAGACACCCTACACCGACCATGGAGCAATTCCAACAGCTTTCCCAACAGTTGAGAAACCTGACCGAATTAGTCCAACATGCCCTCACACCTTCTCCCGTTCAATGCCAACCTTCTAGAAATGACACTGAACCCCCCATTTCACCGACCCAACCTCCACCAGAGGAAGCCAATGCTAGTTCCTCTTCAAACCCAGAGGCAGCCAGAAGGTCCAAACCCAGAACTAACCGGGAGCCAACTCAAAAAGAGCCCAGAAATGCTTTTTCTTCGGCACCGGTGACAAAAGACCCAGAACGCAATCAGCTGGAAGCGAGAGTAGAGGCGATGGAAAAACAGATGCAGGAAAAGGAGCAAATCCTAGCGGAGGAGTTGAAGTTGCTTGAAACTTCACCTTTTACCGAAGAGATCGACCGAGCTCAACCGCCCCAAGGCTTCAGAATGCCCACCATTGAGCCGTATGACGGTACTACTGATCCTTTAGATCATTTAGAACTTTTTCGAGCTAACATGTCTATACAGGGGGCAGACGACCCTCTGTTATGTAAAGCATTCCTGGCCACATTAAAAGGAGCGGCGTGGTCTTGGTACACAAGCCTAACGCCACGGTCGATCCACTCGTTCAAAGAGCTCGGACACTCTTTCCTCACACACTTCGTCAGCAGCAAACGAGCGAAGAAGACCACTCTCAGCTTAATGTCCATTAAACAAAGGCCCGGAGAATCGTTGAGAGAATACGTGAGGAGGTTTAATGCTGAAGCTCTGCAGGTCAAAGACCTAGAGCAGTCCGTCGCTGTAGCCGGACTAATGAATGGGCTCACGGACGAAGAGTTCCATTTCAAGTTCTCCCTCTCCTTGGAACCCCCTAAAACTCTACCCGAGCTCTTACACAGAGCCGAGAAATATATAAACGTCGAGGAAACCATGGCTACAAAGTTGGATAGAGACGAGAACAAAGATGACCATAGGAGTTACAGAAAACGGGGGAGAGAGGTCGAGAAAGGCACCGGGAGTAAAAATTTCAACAAGATACACGGGTACCCGACGAGGAGAAGTCCGGAAAAAAGATACGATTATTATACTCCCCTAAACACTTCCAGGGAGAAAATACTAATGCAAATCGAAAGGGACCCGCAGCTAAGGTGGCCTGAACCAATGAGACCAAACCCCTTAAGGCCAAGGAACAAGAGGTGCGCATTCCACCGCGACCACGGCCACTCGATAGAAGAGTGCACAGACCTGATGAACGAAATTGAAGATCTAGTGAGAAGAGGTCGGCTTCGAAACTTTGTGCAGATGAGTCTCGCGAGGGACGGTGCAAGAAGGTACCGTCAAAGAAACACAGCCGAATACAACAGCCGAACTCGCGGAAGATATACAGCTCCTCGGTCACGCAATAATGGAACCAACCGAGATCATCAACATGGTGAAATAAGAAGGGACGAGGTAAACAACCGACCCACGACCGGAGTAATTAACATAATCACCGCAGGAGTTCCAAGCTCAGCCCGAAGGAAGATCAACCGAGCTGCAGTAATGACCGTGGGCTCACTGACCAAAAAGCCGAAGTCATGGAAAGATGAGCCTGTATCATTCTCGACCAAGGATTTGGAGGGAATCGAATTTCCTCACGACGACGCCATAGTAATCAGCGCCATCATCTACAATCACATGGTGAAAAGAATTTACTTCGACAATGGAAGTGCCTGCGATGTGCTCTATTATGAGGCGATGAAAAGCATGGGAATAATAGAGGACAAGCTGAAGCCGTTCTCAGCACCATTGGTGGGGTTCGGAAACGAACAAGTCCCTGTAGTAGGAACCATCTGCCTTCCAATCACTTTGGGCACCGAGCCGAGGACAGTAACTACAATGATGGAGTTCATGGTTGTCAAAATACCTTCAGCGTACAACGCCATATTAGGGAGACCAAGTCAAACAGCTATGAGGATAGTCGGATCAGCCCCACACCTAAAAATAAAGTTCCCAACACCCAACGGGATTGGGGAAGTCAGAGGAGACCAGTTAGCAGCCAGAAGATGTTACTCAACGACATTGAAAGTAAAGAGGAAAGGTCAAGAGACCTTCACCATCGAAGTACCTGACCAGCGGCCAAAGGTCGATTCCACCAGGCCAGAACCAGCGAACGAGCTTGTTGATGTCCCTTTTGATGAAGACAACCTCTCCAAGCACATGAGAATTAGTCAAAGGTTGGAAAGAAAGGATGAGCTCATACGACTGATCCGGGAAAACGTCGACCTCTTTGCATGGAAGCCTAGAGACATTCTAGGGATAGACGTTGCTGACATGGTTCATCGTTTGAATGTGGATCCGGATGCCAAGCCAGTACGGCAGAAGAAAAGATGCTTCGCCCCAGAAAGGCAGGAAGTAATTAATGAAGAAGTCTCCAAACTGTTGGACGCCGGTTTCATCAAAGAATGCTACTATCCGGACTGGTTAGCAAACGTGGTTATGGTGAAAAAACAGAATGGAAAATGGAGAATGTGCGTAGACTTTACGGACCTGAATAAAGCCTGCCCCAAGGACAGCTTTCCTTTACCAAGCATTGACAGGCTGGTTGACAACAGTGCGGAGCACGGACTGCTCAGTTTCATGGACAACTACTCCAGCTATAACCAAATCAAAATGCTCGAGGAGGACGAAGAGAAGACCTCCTTCATAACTGAAAAAGGCCTGTATTGCTACAAGGTCATGTCATTTGGCCTGAAAAATGCGGGAGTTACGTATCAAAGACTGGTCAACAAAATCTTCAAAGATCAGATCGGCAGGAGTTTGGAAGTATACGTGGACGATATGATAGTTCGAAGCCCGACGTTGGAAGAGCACGCGGAAGACTTGAGAGAGGCCTTCAAAACCTTGAGGAAGCACAAAATGAAGCTCAACCCGGCAAAATGCGCCTTTGGCGTTACCTCGGGAAAAATTCTTGGGCTTCATGATAAGTCAAAGAGGAATAGAAGCTAACCCGGAGAAAATTCGAGCTATCCTGGAAATGAGGTCACCAACCTCGGTCAAGGATGTACAAAGACTGATAGGAAGAATTGCAGCTCTGAACATATTCATGTCCAGGTCGGCAGAAAAGTGCCTGCCCTTTTTCAAAACTTTGAAGAACGCCCACCAATGGGAGTGGACTGACCAGTGCGAGAGATCCTTTGACGAACTCAAGGCTTTTCTGTCCTCCCCACCGGTCTTGTCAAAACCCCGTATGGGAGAACCTTTGTACATATACTTGGCCATAATTGACCAGGCAGTCAGCTCGGTTCTGATCAGAGAAGAGGACGGGATTCAGAGGCCTGTGTATTTCACCAGTAAAGTACTACAGGGGACCAAGCTACGTTATCCAAGCATAGAACAGCTAGCCTACGCACTCGTGACATCGGCCAAAAAGCTCAGACCTTACTTCCAAGCACATTCCATCACCGTCCTGACCGACCAACCTCTAAGGCAAATCCTCCAGAAGCCTGAACTATCAGGGAGACTGATCAAATGGGCCGTGGAACTCAGCGAATTTGATCTCGTCATCAACCCTAGAGCAGCCTTGGAGTCCCAGGTTATTACCGATTTCTTGGTGGAATGCATGTTCCCTACTAAAGAAGAGTCAATGGATGCAACCAGAACCCACAAGGACGTATGGAAACTTTACGTAGATGGCTCCTCAAACGGCAGAAAAAGTGGCGCAGGACTCATCCTAATCAGCCCGGAAGATGAGAAATTCCAATACGCCCTTAAATTCAAATTTAGGGCATCCAATAACGAAGCCGAGTATGAGGCTCTCATAACCGGCCTAAAGTTAGCCAAGGAACTAAAGGTTAGAAATCTGTTAGTATTCAGTGATTCACAGTTAGTCGTGAATCAGATCAGTGGGGAGTTCGAAGCCAAAGACGCAACCATGACAAAGTACCTGAAGAAGGTAAAGTTGCTCCTACAAAATTTCTAGCAATGCAATATAGTAAGAATCTCGAGGGATGATAATACAATGGCCGACTCCTTGTCAAAGTTGGCAACAGCATCCTGCCCGGACCTAGTCTCTGGAGTCTTGGTGGAAGAAGTAGAGCAGAAAAGTATAGAGGCAGAGAAAGATATTGTTCAGATTGATGAAGACGAAGAAACATGGATGAGTCCCATAATCAGATACATGAGGACAGGAGAGGTGCCAGAAGATAAAAATGAAGCACGGACCTTGAGAAGAAAAGCACCTAAGTACACCATCATTGACAACAAACTGTATAGAAGGTCATTCAGTTTACCGTACCTGAAGTGTCTAAATCCAATAGAGGCCGAGTATACACTAAAAGAAGTCCACGAGGGAATCTGCGGAAACCACCTCGGCCCGAGGGCCCTCTCCTACAAGATATCGAGGCAAGGATACTATTGACCCACGATGATCAAAGACGCAACCGAACTGGTAAAGAAGTGTGACAAATGCCAAAGGTTCGCTCCCATCCAACATGTCCCATCCACGGACCTGACCCCGGTTCTTAGCCCTTGGCCTTTCATGCAATGGGGGATGGACGTACTGGGACCGTTCCCTACAGCCCCAGGCCAGAAAAGGTTTGTCCTCGTCACCATCGACTACTTCACTAAATGGATCGAAGCAGAGGCCCTAGCAACCACTACAGAAAAACAGGTGGAAAACTTTTGTTGGAAGAATGTAATATGCAGATATGGGCTCCCAAAAGCAATCATAACAGACAACGGGAGGCAGTTCGATAATCCAAGGTTCAAAAATTGGTGCAAGAACCTGGGCATAACCTTGCGATTCACCTCGGTAGCCCACCCTCAGGCAAATGGCCAAGCCGAGTCCGCAAATAGACTAATCCTGGAAGCACTGAAGAAAAGGCTCAACAAGGCCAAAGGAGCATGGACGGAAGAACTACCAAGAGTTCTATGGGCATTGAGGACAACGACTAAGGTTCCAACCGGGGAAACGCCTTTTAACCTGGCCTTTGGAACTGAAGCCGTGATCCCGGTGGAGATCGGCATGCCGAGCCCAAGAGTGGACTTCAATGCCGAGGAAAGAAACGAGGAAGGGCTAAGGAACAATCTCGACTTATTGGAGGAACAAAGAGACCAAGCCTTAATCCGAATGGCAGCCTACCAGAGAAGGGTTTGCAAATACTTCAACCAGAAGGTCCGAAGAAAAATGATCGGGAAAGGAGACTTAGTACTCAAAAAAGTCAAAGCCTTAGGAAGAGGAAGAGAAGGAGGGAAGCTGGCCTCGAACTGGGAAGGCCCTTATGTGGTTAAGGAAGTCGTCAAGAAAGGCACCTTCAGGCTGCAAGACTTGAATGGAAAACAAATCCCTCGAACCTGGAATGCTGACAATCTGAAAAGATATTATCAGTAGCTCGGCGTGGAAATATGTTAGCTCGATCAAATTGACACTTTCGTACACCAATTAAGATCATTTTGCATGTAAGGCCGAGATGTAGACCATCCAAAGTCGTTTTTTTTGCATGTAAGGCCGAGGTGTAGACCGTCCAAGGTCGTTTTTGCACATCAAAAAAAATATAGCCAAGGAGTAGACCATCCAAGGTCATTTTTGCCAAAAGATTAATACATAAAACCGAGGATAATTCCAGTCACTATAATTTCGTCAGAACATTTCCAAAATACCTTGAAGCACACAAAATAACTAAACAACAATGTTCAGACTAAAAAAAAAAAATTTAAACAGCAGCATCATCCTCGATTTAAGGATTTCCATCTTCAGGCTCTCCCTGAGTAGCAACAGTAGCCTCTATATTGACATCTGCCTCATCACCCTTCCTAGCCTCCTCGGCCTCATCGGCCTCCTCAACCTCCTCAGCGACCTCGGTCTCGTACCGGACAGTCTTAAGGTCCCCCAAAGAAATCATCGACAGATCCAGGTCGGGGTAGACGTGGGCAACCTCATCGAGAGCCAATTGAAAAGCCCCCCTAACTCCCTCGGCATTGGCCTTTTTAGCAGCAGCTGCAAACTCCGGAGTATCTTGGAATTTGGAAATTGCTTCTTGCGCCGCAGCACCGCAATCCTCCTCTCTCCTTTGCTCAGCACGGCCCAACTCTCCCCTTATCCTCTCCACCTCGGATCTCAGTTGGGCTACAAGGAGTTCGGCCTCACTCACTTTTGCCTCAGACTGCTCCAATTTCTTCTTGAACGAATGGCTTTTCTCGCGATAAGAGCTGTATTCCTTATGAAGTTTTTTAGCTTGTTCCTCAGCTTTTGTCGCATGGGCCAGAGCAATCCAAGCATGGTAAAGGCTCGCATTAATGTTCACTGAGCAAGGAGAATTGACCCTGCTTTCGTCTAAAATCAACCAGAATTCGCATGGTTAAGTGCCCGTGCAAAAAGAAAAAAAATAATAAATAAAAAAATACCTGCGGGAGGGAGTGTGGACTTTGCAATCTTCCGCGCAACAGATGAACTTTCGAATGCACTTTCAGTCGGGGTCAACTTTACTGACAACAGCACTTCTTGGCTGGCCTCGGCGGTGGTATCTGGGACAGGCTCCACGTCCCGAGTTCTCTTTGGCGAAGGCTCGCGAATCTCAACAGCAGGAGCCTTTCTCTTTGCTTTCCCGGACTGACCACGAGTCGTACGAGGCGAGCTGCTGGAAGCTGACTAGACCCCGCGCCAGGAGCAGGCTGGCCTTTCGGTTGAATATAATCAAAAATATTGAACCTACCTGCCATATCTGCAGCACGGCAGAATCTCAATGAGAACTTAAATTACAAAACGAACAAAAAGAAACAAAAACCATGCAGATTACCAGGCCTTTCGATGGACCCAAGCTGGTTAAGGACCTCAGGTGAAGTTAAGAGCTTAGCATCTAAAGGGGCCCTTTTATAATCCCTTATTCTATTTATTTCTTGAAAAGCCCTACGGTCCTCCCCAACAACCTTGACCATCTCATCCGCACCCTCCCTCATGCGACCTCGGTTATTACTGACTTTCCACTCTATCGGACTAACCAAACTGAAAAAATTAACTTTCCACGTTTTATTCGAAGTAGGGATATTGCTGAACAACTTCTTACGAGGCCGAGCTATGATATAGTGCCAGCTTTTATCTACAGGGCTGACCTTTATTGAGAAGAAAAACTTAAACAATGCAATGGAAAAAGGAAGTTTCAAACCCTGGCATAGAACTATGAACCCGATAATATGACGCCAGCTGTTGGGAAGGAGCTGAGAGAGAGCTAACCTATAAAAATTTAAGAGTTCAACAATGAAAGGATGGAGAGGGAACCTCAGGCCGGAGAGTACGGTGTCTCGGTACACCCACAATCTATTTCTACCATGGTCCTCAGTAACCCTATCAGTCTGATGAGGAGGATTTATTTGAAACTCAGAAGAAATGTATCGAGAGCGTCCCGAAGCTCGGCAAAATCCTTTCTAGTAAACAGGTTAGGACAAGCCTCAGGAAGAGCACCTCCTTTCAAGGCCCTCATCACATCCAAAGAGGCCTTACGGGATGAGGCTGCCCTTAACTGAACCTGACCAAGGTCTTCGACCTGAACCCCGGCAGCCCTAAGGCTTTCATCCAAAGCCTGCTTCTCATCAGCTGACATTGGTTGGAACCAACGCAGTGCCTTAGGCAAAGGCTCTAAAGGAACCTCGGCCGGACTAGCCAAGGCAACAAACGCTAAGTCCTCTGACCCCTCGGCCAGTTCGGCCGAATCACCTCCACTCACGAGACCCAATCTAGCCTCTAGCTCTCGCAGGCTGCGAGAACTATCCTCGGAGGGAGGAGAAACTATCTCTATTGAAGAGGAAGACATGGGGAAGAGGACTTACCTAAAAGCTCGGATGACGGGATAGCCCGAGGAAGCGAAAGCAGAAAACAACGATGAAACCAAAAAGGAACTTTGAAGGCTGAGACAGGAATGAGAGGTATTGCCACTCACCACCTCCTTTTATAGCCAAGACCTTAGAACCTAACCCACCTCGGGAAGCTTAAACGTCCTCTAAAGCCTATTTAATAGGGCACCTAGGTCTGCGGACCTATATCTGCCCTCTGATCCAACCCCAATAAAACAATGTCCAGCACTAAGAAACGGTCTTGATGATGCCACGACAACGGACAAGGATTGAGGGTAACTGAATTAAAGGCTCGTCAACCACTTCGTGGAAAACCCACTAAACCTTCAAACCTCTCCCCTGGTTGCGGGAACCGAGCTCTTGGGTTAAAGTTAAATTCCAAGGTTAACCAAAACCAAGTTCCAAACCTCCTAAGAATGGAAGAGAATCGTTAAAGTAACGAAACGAGCAGCGAAATCAAAATCCCCTATCAAAAAGAAAGACGAACATCCCATAAAAATCCGATTTCATAAATTTGGCCCGACGACGCCAACCTGGCTCTACCCCGAGCACCAAACAAAACTTCATACCTCGGCTTGATCCGCCCATACTCACTGTGAGCTCTTAAAATAGCTCGGCTCCTATGTGTCCTCGGCCCTTACGTATCTCTAGCCAGAATTAGCTCGGCATCAATCTAATTGAGATGTCCTCGGCACCAACCTAGCTTTTCAAAAATAGCTCGCCTAGTAAGTGTTCTCGACCCCCAGTATCTCTAGCCAGAATTGGCTCGGCACCAATTTAACATAGACGTCTAAAACTGAGCCTCAAAACTGACTGAAGGGGGGACAAAATGATGTGGGGTCTAATACCAGCAGGGGCACTTCAGTCTTTCGGCTCGCTTGTTTCCGGCAATAACGACAAAGGACGCGTGAATGTGACAGGGTTGACCTCGATCTGTTCGCAATGCTGCATGAGTCAGCGGTGCCTGCATTGTCATCATTCACCTCGGCACCCAGGACAACCTCGGGACCGAGCACGCGTGAATGTTTTGGCGGGGAAACAACCCGAGCCACCTATGTTGATCTTCTGTACAGATCACCTCGTCTCATATCTCTCATTTAACCACGTGTCCATCAACCACCGGGTCTGTTGGACGAATCCCCTTTATAAATACCCCTCCTCACTAAGGAAACAGGGGGATTGAATCCTGAGAACCATCCTGAGCTACAACAATCATTATACTCAGTTAAATCACATGTATGCGTTTATTCTTTAAAATTTTGTATTGTTTATGGATTTTTTTTTCATTTTTATAATTTTATGATGTGATAGGATAATTCTTTTTTTTAATTCATAAGGAGGTACAATACTTCACATACTTCATATGTATTTAAAGTTACCTTCGTTAATGTTAATTAAGTATTACCTCATGCAGTAACTATTTATTGCAACTCCAGATGGACCTGATCCCCCTATCCTTATCATTATGTTTAATCCACGAGTTTTTATATATGAACTAGACAGAACATAACTCATAAATGAATATTGGCTTAATCAACTGAGAGGAAGTAATATCTTTTATTCATGTGTAAGTTTCATAAATGGAAAAAATTCATGTTAATACCTGAAATACAAAATATTTTATACTTCTTCTTATTCATATGTGATTTTCATTCAATTTTAATCCGTGCCAAATTTAAGATCTACTTTCACATTTGGTTCTTTGTTTCCTTATCATTGTGTTGGTTGGTTTCTTCGTGGACTAGCTTGAGCTTTTCTTGCTTGACCACTGGATCTATTGTAGGAGGAGTGGCGCATTTAATCTTGGCTAAAATATTAAAAAGGTCCTTAAATTTTGTTACTTTATTTAAATAGGTCCTTATACTTTTATTGTATCTAGATAAGCTCTTAACCTTTTATTTGAGTTCAAATAAGCTCATAGATTTTAATTTGTACTCAAATAAGCCCTTCATTCTTAATTTATACTCAAATAAGCCATTAATATAATTCAATTTTTTATAAAAGTGATTAATTGATTTTTTTATTATATTTAAAACCTAACTTTCTACATAAAAAAAGGCTAATTAGATAGAATATATTATATAATATTTAATTATGTATATTATACTATATATTATATACTTAAAAAATGTTAATTAATTTAGTTAGTTTAATTTGTAATTTTAGATATCGAATTAATCGAATAAATCAACCTATAAAAATTAATTTAAATCCAAAAGTGACTTCGTTGAATCAAATTAATTGAATTTTGATTGGTTAAATTAGTTTGAAATAATTTTTATTCATATTTAACCTTTTATTTGAAAATAAGGGCTTATTTGAGTACAAATCAAAGTATAAAGGCTTATCTAGATGCAATAAAAGTATAAAAAATTATTTAAATAAAGTAGCAAAATTTAGAAATCTTTTTAATATTTTAACCTTTAATCTTTGATGATGTTCTAATCCTAGAGCTCTTCCTTTGAGGCCCATAAATGTTGGAGCATCGGTTTAATTCAGGTAATTGGGCCCAAAAACCTAATTGAGAAAAATAAAAAGTCATATATTGGGAAACAAAAATGGATAATTATAAAATATATTGACAATATATTTTTAAAATTTTATAAGCACACTTAAAATGGTCACACAAATTTTTTTAGAAAATATTTAAAATGATAAATAAATAAAGTGAGTTATCTGTCATCATTTTAATCATACTTGTAGTATTTAAAAATTTCACTGACAGTATATTAAATAATGATTCAATGAAAATACAAATAATTATCTAATAAATTAGTAATGAAGTTTTTAAACTCAACAAGTGAGGTTAGGAAAATAAAATATTTTTTGAAGAAATATTTAAAAAATAATTAAAATGGGATATGTGTTATTATCCTTATCTCACTTGTCGGATTTAAGAACTTCACTAACAATATATTAAGTAATTATCTTAAAAATATTCAACTGATCACTTGATTTAATTCAATTGGGATTTAATATTACTGTATTACCTAAACATGCATGATATTTTCATTACATTTCTTTCTTTCTTTTATTCATATTAATTTTTATATTTTTGTATATATAATATAAAAATGGTACGAATTAAAAAAATAAAATAATTTAAATAATTTCTTTATTCTGAAATAATTTAAAAAATATGTAATTTCATATTAAATACCATTTGAACTAGGTTATAAGAAAGATATAGTAATAGAAACTGTAAACACAAAAAGAAAAATAACTACCTTATGTCAATTGCCAAAATTTGACTAGGTCAAAGGAAGAGAATAATTTGGTACAAAACTGATAAAAAAATTTGGCCAAAAAAAACTGATAAAAAATAAATATACTCTTATCTGTTTAAAAACGAGAATTTAAAAAAGACATTTAAATAAATATTTATTTTTTCTTGTTTTTTTGTATAACGTGTCTAAATTCCTAGCGTCATTTCGCATTAATCAATCACTCTGTCAATCTTGACCCAACCTACGTGAGTTGTAACTCGGTAAAGCATAGGATCCAATCCGTAAGAAGGCCCACAAACCTTACACGTGTCCCTCCCAAAATTAAAAACTCTTTTTTCAACCCTTAACACTTAAGCAAAGACAATCTCAAATCAAAAAAAAAAAAAAAACGCATCATCAAAGAACCTCCTAGAAGACCTGGGGTCTGCCCACTTCAGTCCACACTTGTCCTCTTCTGCCACGTCAAAACGCGTTTTTGCCGGTTTTTTTTTATTACAATTTGCCGTCGTTACTCTCCTAGTCTCCTATTAATTCAACTATACAAAAATTTTTCAAAAAATACAAATTGAGTATGTGAGAAAAATTTTCAGGTTCGATTTTCATTAAATATATTTTTTAAGAGGGATGAAAAATTTTAATTGTGATTAAACTTCGAACAAAATTAATCTCAGACCGTTAAAACGAATGAAAATACTTGTGATCTACGCAGTAGCAGATTTTGAGAATTGATTTTGGGGGGGAGGGGGGGCAATTAATATTATATTTATCTTATTCTTTTATAAGACATAGTCTATCAACACATCACATGACGTTCGAGTGTGCACACTCCCTCATATTTATTTATATGAAAATATATACTAATAATAAAAAAAATAAAGTCATAAAATTAGAAAATAAAAGTATTATAATGACAACATTAAAATTTTAAAAATATCAAAACTTTTAATATAATAGTAAATTTACCAATTATACAATCTTTCAATGAATTATGAAAACTTTTTCGAACAATTTAATAAATAAATCAATTTTTAAATTATATTTTTTATTTGAACAAGAAAAATAGATATATATTTTTTTATAAAACTAAAGTTGAAACTTTGAAATTAAAATTTATAATTTTTTTAAACTTTTTATAAAATGCTTTTAATCTAACTTTTTATTGAAAGAAGATTGCAAAATAACATGAAATAAAGATATGGGATAAGATGAAAAATTATATAGAGAGGAGAAATTATAATAAGTTACAAAGAAAATAAAAAAAATTAGTCTCTCCTATTTCTCATGGGGTTTGAGCTCCTTTTTACTAAAAATAAAAGAAAATAACAAAAAAAAAACATTTAGAACTTGATAAGAAATTTAAAATCTTATAAGAATGATAAAAAATTAGTGCGATTTTTGTCAAAATTACTGTAATTTAAATATTGTGACATTTTTAATTTTTAAAAATTTATAAATAGTTATTGGTAGGCATAATATATAGACAAATAATAATATGACTTTAACCTCTCATAAATTGCAATATATAAAATTTAATTTTGGATCAAAACATAAATAAGTAAAATTAAGCTTGTCCAAACTTTGAGGGGGTCAAATCTCTATTAGAGCATAAACTTCTTATGTTTACACATAAGGGTTGTACAAATTTTAGGGGGGTCATGGCCTCCTCAAGAGGCAATGACGAGCCGCCCCTGGATCTACGTCAAAAAAAATTTAAATTTCAAAAATCAAATTTATTTTATGCACTTTTAAATTTTATAAATAAAAATAAAATATTAAAACATTGTTTTAATTATTACATATCATTAATAATTTTAAATTTATCTTAATAAAATATATGATTAATTTTAATTTTATTGAGAAAATCTAAAAATTCTTCTATATGAACATAAAATGAATTTAAAAATATTGTATGGGAATTCAATCATTATCTTTGTATTTTTTTTTGGTCGTTCATAGAAGGCAGAAAACCAACCAACATCAACTTACAAAAGAGCCTGCAGATAGGCTGGTGGATTAACCACCCAATCAGTGGGAAAATTACCTTTAGGGGCAGTTTGGTTCGTAAAATTTAAGATTATCGGAAATATTAAATTACCGAAATATTATTTTACTTGACGAATTACTGGGAATATTAGATTCCTGTGTTTGATTGTATTGGTGAGAATATAAGATTTCTGTGTTTGGTTAAAGGAAAGTAAGAGGGTAAAATTATTTATTTTATTATAATACCCTCTATATTATTAGTTGATGTAAAGTGAATAACACTTTAAATAAATTATATTTAAATTAATTACTTATTTATTTATTTATTTAATATGCTTATTTATTTATTTATTTATTTTGCCCCTCTTTTATAAGGTTTTTGTTATGTAAATTATTTTGATATAAAACTATTACTATATTAAATTGATTTTGATTAATCAAAAATTATAGGATCCATCTTATTATTGGTCCATTTGATTTTAAATTTATTTTTTTCTTCATCAAAATAAAAAAAATATGGTTGTAATATTAGATAGGTTTAAAGGTAAAATGGAAACAAAATATAATTATTGGAGGGTAAAATTGGCAAAAAAGTTAAATTCCTCCTGAAAAAAAAAATACCTCAAGGAGAGGAGGTAATTTTTTTTCCCAATTTTGGCACTATTTGGCACTGTTTGGGTACTGTTGGTAAAAAAAAAATTACTTTCGGAATCCGATTCTCCCAACCAAACGTGAGAACCATTTGACAAAAAAAAAATTCTCCTAAATAAAAAAAAATTACTGAAACCAAACAACACTTTACTCGTATTCTTTGCAACCCAATCAGCAACTCGATTAGTTTCTCTAACAAAAAACAAAAAGAAACATTATGCAAGTTCTTGATTAAATCAACAACATCCTCCTCAATGGCTCTAATTTCCCACCAACGTGATGAATTAGTATCATTAAGTCTTCGGATTAAATTAACATTGTCCGATTCCACCAAAACTTTTATCCATCCTTTCTGTTGAATCATCAAGCAGGACTCACGAATGGCTAACGCTTCAGCCATGCCGACGCTTCTCGTCTGGATTAAAGAATGGAATCCGTCCACAGTACATCCATCCTCATCGCGGACAACCACAGCAATGCCATTTTGACACGTTGACACGTTCGATGCAGTCTTAATCACCTCCTCTTTAGTCTTCCCAACTCACTTTCCACGAAATCTCTCATTTCCCGTAATCTAATCTTTGCTTATTTAACACTTCTCTCTTCACCCACTTTCTTCTCTCATCCAAAGCATTCTCTTTTACTTTCATTTCTTCTGTCTTCCTTTTTCTTTTAAGCATCTTAGATTCCATACCAGATCACCAGTTAGCACAGACATAGAAAATACGTACTTTTTACCATCCAATTTTACCCAGATCCCAGTTTCTTGTTTTTAGAGGATTTTTGCTTTCATTTTCTCTTTTTTTTTTTGAACATCTTAGATTCCACCCAACTTTATACATAATTTTACTATCCAATTATACCCAGATCCCAGTCTCTTGTTTTTTTTGAGGGTGCTGCAGAGGAATTGAAGTTGAAGATGGAAAACAACCAGCAATCCTTTTGGCAATTCAGTGATCAACTTAGGGTTCAAAATTCGAACTTGGCTAATCTTTCGCTTAACGATTCGATATGGAGCAACAGTTATGTTTCAAAGAGGCCCGATGAAAGGAGGAATTTTGATATCAGAGTCGGAGGTGAAGTCAATTCTGTTAGCAGCTTGAAACCAAAGGTCTCTGATTTCAATTCTTTTAGCAACGATGGATGGAAAATCGGATCCAGTAGCAACAACATCGGGTTCGGTCCAATTGGTCCGATGGGGTCTCAGAAGAATGTCGGAATCAACGGAGGGTTCAACAAAGGGATTTATTCAAAGCCAGTGAACAACAACAATTTCAACGTTAATTTGAAGGGAAATAAAAATAAAGCCGAGGATGACCACGGAAGTAAAAGTGGGAAGAAGAACAGCAACAAGAAGAACAATAACCACAACAGCGACTATAATAACAACGGGGAAAATAAGGATGGGAAGAATGCTGCTGACAAGAGGTTTAAGACACTGCCGCCATCTGAGTCTTTGCCCAGAAATGAAACTGTTGGAGGGTACATCTTTGTCTGCAACAACGATACCATGCAGGAGAATCTCAGGAGACAGCTCTTTGGTATGTCTTTCTCTCTCTTTACTTTCTTTCCAAAGAAATGGTTTTTTTTTTTTCAATTTTGATTTTCTATTAATTATTTGGTGAGGATTAGGATGATTTGATGTGAAATTTATGTTGGTTTATCTTCTTAAGTTGTTGCTATGTATTATTTGTAGGATTGCCTCCACGTTACCGAGACTCAGTCCGGGCAATTACTCCGGGCCTGCCACTTTTCCTCTACAACTACTCCACCCACCAACTCCATGGAATCTTTGAGGTTTGCATTTCTATTTTCTCCTATTTCATACTGTGATTAGTGCTTAACCGTGCTTCTAACGATGTTTTAATGATCTGTCTATATAGGCTGTGAGTTTTGGAGGAACAAACATTGATCCAACAGCCTGGGAGGACAAGAAATGCCCAGGCGAATCACGATTCCCTGCTCAGGTATCTGCTAAGGAATTATTTCTTAGTTATGAAAAGCAAGACGATGCTTTCATTATCTTTCAAGCAAACAAAAAGAAAAGACAATACTCATGCTTTTTATTTTTCCAGGTTCGGGTTATGACAAGGAAAATCTGTGAGCCACTTGAAGAGGACTCCTTTAGGCCAATTCTCCACCACTATGATGGTCCAAAGTTCCGCCTTGAGCTGAACGTGCCAGAGGTAAAATTTCACACACGACAAACATGTGATGCTAACCAAGAAATTTCCTATCTAGCATATTTGGTTCTGATCTTAATTTCTTCTGTTAAAATCTGCAGGCACTCTCTCTATTGGACATATTTGCTGAGCAAGAACCTTGAGCAGCATACTACAGAGGCGTACACAGATAATATATACATAGATTTGAAGAATAACTAAAGAAACAGATAGCATATTGGGAATTTAATACACTGTCTAGGGGGTGAATTGATTTCATGGATCCACGGTTTGTGAGATGTAAAACTTTTTGTTCACAGGCTTGCTAGGGTTTTCGTTTTTCTTGTTATTGCCTTATTGTGTATGGCTTTTGTTTATACATAAATAATACATGTAAACTAATGATGAAAAGATGTTTTTTTTTATATAAATTCAGTTATATTAGCGGTCTTGCGCCACGAACCTGACACTAGAACTACGTTTTCTTTCTCCCATATGTCTATTGGCAGCAAGCACTATGATCCCTACTAAGTTATTAATTAGAATAAGAGCTCGAGTTTCTAGTTTGATGCAGTCATTGGATATTTTGTGATTGATCCGTTGTATATATAGTAATTTATATATGTCAGTATCTTAAATATGAACTTTTGTACTGTCTAATAGGGAGTTTGGTAATGACTTAATTGCTACTGTCAATATAATAAATTTAAACCCTAAGTGCTCGGGAGACAAATGATGATTTGAATGACTTAATTGCTTCCATGCTCAAGCTTCTAGCAAATGGATATTAGCCATATAAAGAGATGAGATAGCTGAACCATTTATGAACAAAATATAACTTGAGCAAAACAAGTGGTAAAGTTAATTATTACAACCTTAAGTAATAATCAATTTTACAAAAAGTTAATTGAATTTGAATTTTACTTAAACATGTTCCACTTTCAGTTGGCCCACGAACTGAGTAGTTTCCAGCTGCACAGCTTTTCTGAAGTCAAAGAAGCAGGTGAGTGGGGAACAGGGGATTGTATAGAATTAAGGAATACCCATCAAATTAAACTTTTTCGTGTAATGGGTGGTTGGGCTAAGGCTATCAGCTGTAGAAGGTACGTGAACGCGAAAAATCCAAGTTCTTGGAAGTTGCTTTATACTTCTCAACGTAATCTTTTACCTACTACAACTATTAGATGTCTCCTTCAATTAAGGGTGGTAATTCTTTAATTTTGCCAATTTTGTCGCTTGTCTCATGTTGACTATCCTAAGTTGTTCTTTTTAATTTTCAATGTTGATTATTATTTCATATATGGAGCTGGTCAGAAAGTGAAGTTCTAGCGATGTCTTGTCTGGCAATTTAATTACTTTTACAATAATTACACGAATAATTTTATTTTTTTTATAATTACATGATTTTAAGGATGTTATTAAACCTCGAAATGCTTCAAAACTTTTTATAAAATTAAAAATAATTTATTTTAATAAATTAAATTATATTAATGATTAAGTTAAGCATATCTTTTCACACAGTTACTGCACCAATTTCTTCTCCTTTCCATATTAACCTCCCAAATAATCTCTACAAACAAAGGAACAACCATCGGACATTATTATATGTGATTACATTTATCTTAAAAAAAAACTATAATCACCATACATATGCAATAACATTAACCTCAAGCCCATACATAAAGTATTTGAAATTTCATCACCTTTTTCCCACTTGTCTTCCAAGTTTCAAATCTAAGCCTCCTCACATAATCCGCAAACTATTAGGAACACAAAGTTGCAAGAGAAAGAGACCCACAAAAAAACCCTAATGGCTAAACTTTAATTTTTGCCACAAAAATCTAAAAGCACTAAAAACAAGTTGGACAATGAACCAAACCCATTTTCATTAAACATATATTTAGGTTTTTTGTTTTTTTAATCTTAGTAGTGGATTTGTTATATTTCGATTAAAATTTAGGTTAATTTAATTTTTGAATTAAAATAATTCAAAATAAAAAATTTTTCAAAATAATTTTAAATAATCAACAAAAATTAATTCGACCACTGATCAATTAATGAAATTAAATTGATTCAGTCGATTAATTCTGTTAAAATTAAAATATGAACATATTTACTCATCATATAAAAAAAAACCAAATATTAAAAAACATTAAAAAAATAAGAAGGAAGAGTAAGGGAGGTATCAACACTTTCATTTCTATCTCATTTTTCTATAGTTTGAGTTTTTTATATTTAAACTAAAATTTCGATAAATTCAATCAAAACTAAATTAATCAAAAATCTAAATTTTTTAAAATAATTTCTTATAGTCAGTCAAAATTAATTTGATTACCAATTGACCAATCAATTTCTTCCCTTTACTTGTTAACCTCTCAACTAGTCTCTCAAACTTCTGGCCAAAAAAAAAACTCTCAAACTAAAGAACAACTATCGAACATTATTTTATGATTACCTTTCATTAAAAAAAAAAAAACTATAATCACCGTACATATACAATAACAACCTTAAAGGGTATGCATATGGGATAAACTTGTATGATTGAGTTTGGTGGTTTTGAAGAAGAAGAAGTTGCAGCTAACCAAGCCAAAAGAAACAAGAAGAAAAGCAAGCAAGGATAGCAACTTTCAACAATTGAGTCAACCCTTTATGCAATGAAATGGCTTCCTCCTCTCTTCCCCCTCCCCAATCTTCTCTGTTTTCGTCAACAACATTCTCCCCAACATTCATTGGAGGTGGCTTAAGCAAATTTTCCAACATCATGGAAAAGTCATTGATGTCTTCATTCCGCCGAAAAGAAGTCGATCAGGAAAGAAATTTGGCTTTGTCAGATTCTCAAATGTCAAAGACGCTAAAAATGTCATTCAAAAGCTCAATGGCGCCTAGTTCATGGACTACAAATTGGGGGTTAATATGGCCAAGTTTAATGCGAGATCGCCTTTTCGAAGGTGAGTTGACGCACACAGCTACAAGAAAACTCAGGAGACTTCCATGTCTAAAGGTTCTAAAATAGGTATGCAGCATGAACATGTTTCTCAGACTAAGTTTTTGAGCAACTCAAGTAAGAAGAGATCTAGTTTTTGAGCAACTCAAGTCAGAAGAGATCCTTTAAGCCAGTCTTGTTGAACGAGGCGGTGTCAGAGCAGAATAATGAACCATGCTGGGATGAGAGCAAATAGTACCAAGCAAAAGGATGTAAAGGATTTATTGAAGATGATCAGCTTCGCTATTTGGAGAGTTGCGTGATAGGTGTTGCTAGAGACTACTATGAACCAAGCACTCTTATAGAGAACTTCAAGATACAAGGAGTTTTCGACATATCAGTCAAGAAAATCTCAGGTAAACAATTCCTAATATGCTTTGAAGAAGAAAAAACTATGGCTACTATGGAAGAGCTAGGCTGGTCATGGCTGAAAGAGTGGTTCGTGGAGATTTTTCGCTGATCAGATAATATGGCGTTCCAGTATCTCACCACTTAGGTTACTGTGTATGGGGTTTCATTGCATGCATGGAACTATAATACCATCAAGAACATTGCCAATATATGGGGAGACTTACTCTCCATGGATAGCATGAACCTCAAGTTCAACGACTTTAGCAGAGGTGCTTTTCTGCTCATGACTAATCACCTTCAAAAAATCGATAAGGTGATAAACTTGGAATGTGGAAGTTAAACCTTTATGGTTAGAGTATCTGAAATTGGCTCGGATGTTGTCTCCCTTTTCCACAATTCCTGTAATTCCTGCAAGTCACACATCTCAAACGCCACTCTTCAATCTCCACGAGTGAATTCGGAGGAAGATGATGGTGATGATATCGAGGCAAATCCATCGAGATTGGACAAGTCACCACAGGTTAGTGATTCTTCTGACAACCTAAGAGATAATGCTTGCATGAATGTGTCCTCGTCCACACCATGTAGCCTGTCTCATCCCTCTGAGATAAGGGGTGAAAATAACCTTTCTAAAACACTAGTCCAAGTGAGCGATGAAGTAGTCCCTAACACAGCAGTAGGCACCAGCATCCCTTTTCATGTAACAGAAGATAATAATCATCCTTCCACCGGTCAAAGTTTGCATGAGACAATACAGATGTTAATTTGAATTTCAAAAGCAATTTCAACGAGCCTTATGCTTTTTGCTTCCCTGTTGCCCATGCTGGAAAAGTGGACGAGAATTGCAAGGAGGTTGAGGATGAAATTGAAAACGATGTTACAAGCACGTCTCCAACTAAAAATCGAGGTCTGAAAGCTAATACTGGGAAAGCTTCAACACCTGGCATCAGAAAGTTCAAATCCTTGGAAGAAGTTGAAGAATCGTTGCTTTCCAAAACTTCCAAAAAAAGCAAGCTAAAACTCAAGCCTAAAAAGAAAAAGAAGCTGTCAAAGAAGGTAGACTTGAAAACATCTAAGGTAGCGAATGACTCTCTTCGGATGAAGATTTTATTAGCAGAAACAAAATCCTTGATAAAGTGGCACGAGAAACCTGGGAAGTTGGCAAGATGATGGGGTTCCAAGCCAACCTTAGTGAAGATCTTATCATCGAAAGCCTTAAAAGGCTGGAAGACTCAGTTTAAATTTGCACCCACCTTTTCTTTTTACTTAGGTACACTTCTTTATTGAAGGGTGTTATGTGGATTCTTAGTTGGAACGTACGTGGGTTGGGGTGTAATGCTAAACTTAGTTTTGTTAAAAATGTCCTCATTTCTAATAAGGTGGAAATGGTTCTTCTTCAAGAAACTAAATTAGAAACTGTCTCGGAGTGACTTATCATGAGGTTCTGGCGTGACAACAATTTTGATTGGCTTTTTTCAGCCTCAGAAGGGCTTTCAGGCGGATTACTCTTGGTTTGGGATAAAGACCACTTTTCCATGGATGACTCTTTCGTCTTTTCCAGAGTCCTTTTTATTCGAGGTAAATGGATTTTGCATGATTTTTTCTGCTCTATTCTTAATATCTACGCACCTTGTGATGTAGCAGCAAAGAAATCTTTGTGGGCTGACATTCTTAGACTCAAAGTTAACAAGGATGAACAATGGTGTGTTGCTGGCGACTTTAACATGGTCATGTATACTTATGAAAGATCAAGTTGCTCTTAGGACGATACAGGCATTGTTGAATTTAATAATTTTATTAACAGTTGTCATTTAATTGACCTTCCCCTCATTGGGAAGAAATTTACATGGTATGGTTATGAAAACCGCAAAAGCAAGTTAGATCGCTTTCTGAAGTTGCTTTGTTGGCATAGTTAGTTATTAGTTGTTGACATGTCATTGGCAGCTTGTATGGTCTGTTACTTTGCTTGCCTTTTCTGGAAACTTCTGTTGCTCCTCAGCTCTATAAATAGCTGAGCTTCATCTCGTTGTAAATAGATTGATTTTAAAATCAATAAACACTAGTAATCTTTCATGATATCAGAGCAGAGAATTTTTTCTCTAATTTTCGTCTGATTTTCTCTCCATCCAAACACTATAACTGGTTCCTTCATGTTATTGTTTCTTCCATGGCAAAATCAAGTACTCCGATGAAGCAAGCCCGTATTTTGTACATGCAAACGAGAGTCCGGCGCTGGTTCTTGTTTCGACGACACTCACCGGCTCCAACTACCATATGTGGTCTCGTGCGATGCGCATGGCATTACTTTCAAAGAACAAATTGCAGTTTGTTACCAGTGAGATTTCGATTCCAGATAAAGAAGATCCATTATTTTCAACATGGCAGAGGTGTAATACCTTAGTTCTTTCTTGGATCTGCCATTCTATTTCGCCATCAATTGCTCAAAGTATTTTGTGGATTGACACTGCCAAAGATGTATGAAATGATCTGAGAGATCGCTTCTCATAGTGCGATGCTCTTCGGATTTCAGAACTTCAAGAGGAAATTTACACATTCCAGCAAAATTCTTTGTCTGTAACTGACTACTTTACTAAGTTGAAGGTTCTCTGGGATGAACTACTTACTCACAGGCCTGTTCCTTCACATTGCAATTGCAGAGCTGTGAATATTGCAAAAGCTTATCAATCTAATGATTATGTCATTAGATTCCTCAAAGGTCTCATTGATTCTTTTGCTACTGTCAGAACGCAGATCTTACTAATGGATCCATTGCCTTCCATCAACAAGGCTTTCTCACTTGTTGTTCAACAAGAGAGGCAGATTAATGCCTTGATTAGTTCACAACAACTGAAAACGAATGTTTTGGCTATTAAAAGTTCTACAGAGAGAGCTATGAATAGTTCAAATTCAAGAAGTTTCAAGAAATTTGTGGCCAATAACAGAAAGCCACTCTGTTCATACTGTGGTTACACAGGCCATACAGTGGATAAATGCTTCAAAAAGCATGGATTTCCACCTGGATACAAGCCACGAAACAGATCTGTACAGGCTAATTGTGTTGATGCTTCTAATTCTCTTGATATTTCTAATTTGTTGCCTCACTCTGTTGTTTCAGTTGGCAGTAGCATTCCACGATCATTCATAGATGAACAATATCAGAAATTACTCTCTTTGGTTCAATCATCGGAAATAGCCTCTCCTGCAGCTCATGTTAATGCAGTGACTGATTCAGATCCCAGCTTAGGTACTTTGGCTTATGCTTATAATTGTGTGTCCACTCCTGTTCAATATGTCTTAGACACAGGTGCTTCAGATCACATTATATGTTCTTTGGATTATTTTGATTCCTTTAAACCTTCAGCTAAAACCTTTGTCAAATTACCTAATGGTGATCATGCACATGTTTCTCATATTGGTACAGTTAAAATTTCCTCCATTCTTATTTTAACCGATGTATTATTTGTTCCTAGTTTCTCTTTCAATTTGATTTCAGTGAGTAAGCTTACAACATCTAATAAGTGTTTTCTTACCTTTTACCCTAATGTTTGCATCATCCAGGATGTTCAGAGTTTGAAGATGATTGGATCAGCTAAACAACTTAGTGGTCTTTACTTCCTTGATCAATCTTTACCTTTTGTACAACCAGACTTACATACCTCTATTACATGTTCTGTTACTCAAAATGTATTAGCCAATATTTGGCATTACCGCCTAGGTCACTTATCTCATAACAGAAATAAACTTTTGCATTCACTTGATCCTTCAATTCCAGTGCATAATCATTTCCCTTGTGATGCATGTCATTTTGCCAAACAGAAACGCATCCCTTTTCCTCTTAGTGTTTCTAAATCTGATAAATGTTTTGATCTTCTCCATATTGATATCTGGGGTCCTTATCCTATACCTTCTCTGTATGGTGATCATTATTTTCTCACCATAGTGGATGACCATAATAGGTACACATGGCTGCACCTTATGAAGTCTAAATCTCAAACAAGAACCTTGATTCAACATTTTTGCACTCTCATTGAAACTTAGTTCACAACCAAAGTTAAAGTCATTAGAACAGACAATGGTCAAGAGTTTAACATGTCTGATTTTTACTCTTCCAAAGGTTTGATTCATCAAACTTCTTGTGTCCAAACACCACAACAGAACAACATTGTGGAAAGAAAATGCCAACATATCCTGAATGTGGCTAGAGCCTTAAAGTTTCAAGCCTCTTTACCTGATCTGTTTTGGGGAGATTGTGTTGCTCATGCAATCTTCCTCATTAATAGGTTACCAACACCAATTTTACAGAATGATTCTCCATATAAGGTTTTATTTGGTTCTCTACCAAATTTGACTTCCTTGAAAGTATTTGGTTCACTTTGTTATGCTTCTACACTTTCTCATGGAAGAACCAAGTTTGAACCTAGATCCCACAAATGTATTTTTCTAGGATTCCCAACAGGGAAGAAAGGCTATAAACTCTACAACCTAGATACTGGTTCTGTCCTCATTTCCCGTGATGTTATCTTTTATGAACATGTATTTCCATTTTCACAAGACTCATCCTTATCTTCTTTTCCAAATACTGATATATTTCAACAGTCTCTAGTGTTACCTCTCACTAATCCTACTTCACTTCCAGGTCTTGATCCCATATCTTCTTTTCCTTCTGACCAAGCCTTTGACCTATCTATTCCTAATACACCTATTCATCTTTCTAGCTCTTCTGCTACAGCAAGTCCTCCTTTGCATCATACTTTAACTCCTCTTGATCCTCCTGCCAGACGATCTCAAAGACCTAGAGTTACTCCCACTTACCTTCAAGACTACCATTGTGATTTAGCTACATCTAATGCTTCTTCCTCTGCTCATCTTGTTAATGCAGATTGTTCTTTCTATCATCCTTTGTCTTATGTCCTTTCTTATGATAAATGTTCACCTTCTCACAAAGCCTTCTCTATAAGCATTGCAAGTACTGTTGAGCCTCAGACCTATGATCAGGCTGTTAAACATGCCTGTTGGAGACAAGCCATGAAGGATGAATTGCAAGCCTTAGAGGATAATTCTACTTGGAAAATTGTTGATTTACCTCCTTTTAAGGATGCCATTGGGTGCAAATGGGTTTACAAGATTAAGCATAAGGCAGATGGCAGTATCGAAAGGTTCAAAGCAAGGCTTGTTGCTAAAGGCTACACCCAACAACATGGTCTTGACTATGTTGAAACATTTTCTCCAGTGGCTAAACTGACCACTATTCGAACTTTGCTTGCTGTTTCAACTGCTAAGGGTTGGCATCTCCATCAGCTCGACATTAATAATGCCTTCTTACATGGGGAATTACATGAAGAGGTTTATATGCAGCTTCTTCCTGGATATACTGCAGCTAAATCAGGGCAAGTCTGTAAGCTGTTAAAATCTCTTTATGGTTTGAAACAAGGTAGTCGACAATGGTACTCTAAAATGACTCCTACACTCCTTGGGCAAGGTTTCAAGCAGGCTACTTCTGATCCTAGCCTATTTCTTAAGCATTCTGCTAACTCCTTCATTGCTCTTGTGGTTTATGTAGATGATATTGTTCTGGCTAGTGATGATCTTTCCCTTATTCAAGATATTAAGACCTTTCTTGATGTCACCTTCAAGATCAAAGATCTTGGCACTTTAAAATTTTTTCTGGGACTTGAAGTTGCTCGATCCTCCTCAGGTATCAATGCATCCCAACGGAAGTATGCTTTGGAGTTGCTTCAAGATTCTAGTTTTCTTACTTGTAAACCTGCCCCCACTCCGCTACTTGTTTCAGCTAAGCTTAGTCAAGATTCTAGTCATGCATTAGCTACACCTCTTCAGTATAGACAATTGCTTGGTAAATTGATATTCTTGACTACAACAAGGCCGGATATCTGCTTTGCTGTACATTATCTGTCTCAGTTCATGGAAAAGCCCACAGACCTTCATCTCAGACTGTTACATAGAGTGCTTCGATACATTAAGTCTTCTCCTGGGCAAGGATTATTTTTTCCTTCCAACTCAGATCTAGTTCTTAAGGGATTTAGTGATTCTGATTGGGCTACATGTCCTGACACCAGACGTTCTGTTACTGGCTATTATGTTTTCCTTGGGAATGCCTTAGTTTCTTGGCGCTCCAAAAAACAATCCACTGTGTCCCAATCTTCTTCAGAGGCAGAATATCGGGCTCTTGCTTCGTTGGCTTGTGAACTGCAATGGCTTTTATATTTGTTACATGATCTGGGGATTCCACACTCTGCACCTGCATTGGTTTACTGTGATAATCAATCAGCCATTGCCATTGCTGAGAATCCTGTTTTCCATGAACGTACTAAGCACATTGAGCTTGATTGTCATCTTGTTCGTGAAAAGCTTCAAGCTGGCGTGCTCCGTCTGTTTCATGTCAACTCCTCTTCTCAGTTAGCAGATCTCTTCACCAAATCTCATCCTCCATCAGTCTTTCAACCTTTGTTGACTCGTTTTGCTTTCCATAATCTCCACACTCTAGCTTAAGGGGGGCTGATAGAGTTAGTTCCCTGAAGTTGCTTCGTTGGCATTTTGTTGCTTAGGTGGCATAGTTAGTTATTGGTTGTTAACATGTCATTGGCAGCTTGTATGGTCTGTTACTTTGCTTGCCTTTCTGGAAACTTATGTTGCTCGTCAGCTCTATAAATAGCTGAGCTTCATCTCGTTGTAAATAGATTGATTTTAAAATCAATAAACACTAGTAATCTTTCATGGCTTCTCACCTTCAAGGATCTTTGTCAAAGAGGTCTTAAAAGGAAACTGTCAGACCATTGTCCTATTTTGCTCTCAACAGAGAATGTTAACTGGGGACCAATACCTTTTAAATCTTATGACTGTTGGTTTGAAGATCAAAAGTCGTTAAAAGTTTTGGAAGAGAAATGGCTTTGTCCAAGTGATGCTCATAATGCTGGTACAATCATCAAAGTCAAACTTCAAAAATTAAAGTCGAGTCTTAAGGTGTGGAATAAAGAAGTTTTTGGGTCCTTTGATGTGAAAGTTGCTGCACTTGAAGACAAGCTTGATTGTTTTGACAATTTGGCAAGTCAAAGGATTCTTTCTCCCGAAGAACTAGCTGACAAAACCTGTTGTATTAAGAATTTGTGGACTGCAGTCAATCACCGTGAAGCTTTTTGGAGACAAAATCCCGAGCCCTTTGGTTGAAATCAGGGGATAGAAACTCAAAATTGCATGCAAGGAAAAATGCAATTCTGAGTCTCTTTGTAAATGGTACTTGGCCATCAGACCCAACAGTGGTTAAAGCCTCAATCTTTGATTTTTACAAAAATCATTTCCTAGAAAATCCAAGGCCGAAACTCATTCCTTCTGATCTGTGCTTCATGAAGCTTTCAAGCCAATCTGTAGAGGATCTCGAATTGCCATTCTCCCTTGAGGAACTTAAGGCCGCCGTCTGGGATGGTGAAGGATCTAAAGCTCCTAGCCCTGATGGCTTTAACTTTACCTTCTTCAGAAAATCTTGGAATTTCATCAAAGACGACTTGATATCCTTCTTACAGAACTTTCATGAGACAGGGAGATTAGATAGTGGTCTCAATTCAACATTTATTACCCTTATCCTAAAGGTTAAAAATCCAATCCACCTCAAGGAGTTTAGACCTATCAGCCTTATCAACTCCTCTTACAAAATTCTAGCAAAGATCCTCTCTCGAAGATTAAAATCTGTCATTTGTCAAGTGATCAGTGACACTCAAAGTGCATTCATATCTGGAAGGTAAATCTTAGACGGCGTTCTCCTTGCAAATGAAGTCATTGACTCTCTTAAAAAGAAGAAAAATGATGCAGACAGTGTCATCCTTAAAATCGATTTCAAAAAGGCCTTTGACTGTGTTAATTGGGACTTTCTTCTCTTTGTCATGACTGCTATGGGTTTCGGTTCTAAGTGGAGAGGGTGGATTAATGAATGCATCTCCACTGCTAAAGCCTCTATTCTGGTTAATGGCTCACCTACGGTTGAATTTCATATTAAACGTGGATTGAGCCAAGGGGACCCCCTTTTCTCATTTTCTCTTTATTTTGATTACTGAAGCTCTCCACCAAATGGTTGCCAAAGCAAAGGATCTCAATCTTATTAAAGGGATTTCATGTTTTCCTAATTGTTCTCCAATCTCCCATCTCTAATTTGCAGACGATACCGTGTTTTTCTTGGAGGTCAATATTTCGGGTATCATATATCTTAAAAAACTTCTCAGGTGCTTTGACTTGTTTTTTGGGCTGAAAATAAACTTCAGTAAATCATCCCTCTTTCTTATTGAAATTCAAGACGAACTTGTCAACGATCTCGTGTCCTTATTTAGATGTGGCATCGGTTCTCTCCCCTTCACTTATCTGGGGATTCCACTGGGTTGTAGCCCAAGAAGAATGTCTCTTTGGAAGCCTATTATTTCCAAATTTAAGGACAGGTTATCTCTTTGGAAGAGGAAGACCCTTACTTTTGCGGGACGAATCACTCTTATTAATTCAGTTCTGACAAGTCTACCTCTCTTCTTCATGTCCATTTTCAAAATTCCTAATGGTGTTCTCAAAGAAATCAATCAAATTAGGAGGGCCTTTTTGTGGGGGAGCATGGATAATCAAAAGAAACTAGCAAAAGCTAAATGGTCTCTTGTTTGTCAACCCAAAAAACATGGTGGTCTCGGGATTATTAATCTCCAACTTAAAAACAATGCTCTTCTAGCTAAATGGTGGTGGAGATTTGCTAATGAGTCCATTTCTTTGTGGAGAAAGTTGGTGGCATCTAAGTATGGCTATGACGACTCTACCAGATTCCCGATAATGCTTAGATCCAAGTCCATGTCCCCTGTTTGGAAAGCTATTACCACGCTTTCCTTAGAACCTAACTTTAATGCTCTTGTTAGTTTTGAAAGTTGCAGGTGGATGGTTGGTAATGGCAAGGATGTTTTCTTTTGGCATGATAAATGGGTGGGAGATGCACCCTTGAAAATCTCATTTCCCAGGCTCTTCTCTCTGGCCATTGACATAAATGCCAAAATCTTCAATTCTTGAATTTCTCAGAAGCTTTCACACTCTTCATGGCATTTATTCTTCAGGAGATCACTTGTCTACAGGGAGATGTCTTGGCTGGATAATCTTCTCAATTTGATCGCAAATACTACTATTTCTCCATGTAAACAGGACATCATAATCTGGGAGCACGATAGAGTTGGTTCTTTCTCAGTGAAGAAACTTACTGATCTCCTTATCCAATCCAACACCCCAACCTCGTCAACTGATTTTTTGTCAAATGTGGAAATCCAAGATCCCACCCAAAATTCAATGCTTTCTTTAGCTTCTGGTCTCCGGTAAACTTCCTACAAAGCATTTCCTATTTAGGAGGGGAATCTCAATTCCCCCATCTCAAATTCTTTGCCCCTGGTGCTCTAACTCTGATGATAACTATCAACACCTTTTTTATCATTGTTCACATATGACTAGGTTCTGGTCTGAATTCTTTCACTGGTGGAACATTAGCCATTGCCTCCCAAACTCATTCGACTCTTTCCTTTTAGGCTGCCTGGATATTGCCTTTCCTCGCTCTCTCAAATCATGGTGGTTTGCTTCAATTTCTGCCGCACTTTGGTCCCTCTGGCTAGCGAGAAATGAATCTGTTTTCGATAAGAAAACCTGGTTTATTAAAGATATCATTTACTTAGTTAAACTACGTTCGTTTCTCTGGATCAATGCATCTCTACCCTTTGATGTCATCATACCTGATTCCCTTTGGTGGCTTTCCCCGATCCTCTGTTTTACTCCACCTACAAAGAAAGCTCGTCCCTGCAATATATTTTGGTCCCCACCTCCAAGAGGCTCCTACAAACTGAATGTTGATGGATCTGCTTTCAATAAACCCAGACCAGCAAGCTGCGGTGGTGTTCTTCGAAACTGTGATAGTCACATACTCGGTATCTTCTCCGGTCCTCTTGGATACCAAGACTCCAATGTAGCTGAACTATTGGCAATTAAATATGGACTAGAGTTGTTCATTAACTCAGGAAGGAAAAGCTCTCCTCTCACACTTGAATCTGACTCAAAAGTTGCCATTTGCTGGTGTAGTAACCACTCCAGTCGTCCTTGGAAATTATGATCCATTTTTTTGTGAAATTGACACTCTGATGCAGTCGATTGGTTTGATCACTTTGTCTAAAATCTATAGAGAGGCTAACAACTTCGCTGATGCATTGGCCAAAGCAGGGTTCTCAAGGAATGAATTTTTCACAACGTCGTGGTAGAACTTATTTCTTGATAGTGCTCAGTTTTTGTTTTGTTTTTGCTGCTACAGGCGCTATTATTCAGACCTGTTTATTTGTCTTGTTTATTTTGTCAGCCCTGATCTATTACTGTTGTACTTGGGTTGGCCTTCTTTTATGGCAAACCTGAGACTACCATGTCTCCTCTATTAATAAATTTATTGCTTATCAAAAAAATAACAACCTTAAAACTATACATATAAGCATTTGAAATTTCTTCCTTCCCTTTTTCTCACTTGTCTTTCAAGTTTCAAATCGAAGGCTTCTCACATAATCCACAAACTATTAATAGCACAAAGTTACAAAAGAGAGAAAGAGAAAGAAAAACTAACAGAAAAAACACCTAATCTTTCATTTTTGCCACAAAAATCTAAAAGCACCAAAGACAAGTTGGACAGTGAACCAAACCATTTCGATTAATCTTATATTTAGGTTTTATGTATTTTTTGTTTTAGTATTGAATGTTTTATATAATTTTAATTAAAACTTTGGTTAATTTAATTTTTAAACTGAAAAAATAAAAAATTAAAATATTTTCAAATTAATTTAAAATAATTCATCGAAATTAATTTAGTCGCCAATCAATTAATAGAATTGAATTGATTTGGTTAATTGATTCAATTAAAGTCAAAATATGAATATTCTTATTCATCATCAAATAAAAAAAATAAAAGATAAAAAAGTAACCAAATATTTTTAAAAAAAACCAATAAAAAAAATAATGGGAGAGTAAAGGAGGTGTCATCTGGAAATCTAGGCAACCTCATCGTTATCTCATTCTTTTAAAATTTGAGATTTTTTAATATATATTTAGATTAAATTTTAAATTAATTTGACGAAAATCAAATTACTCGAAAACTAAAATTTTTGAAAATCATTTTCTATAACCACTCTAAAGTTAATTCCGTTACCAGTTGACTAACCAAACTTTTCCCCCTTTATTTATTATCCTCTCAATTAATCTCTACACACAAACAAACAACTATCAAACATTATTGTATCATTACATTTCATTAAGAAAAACTATAATCACCATATCTATACAATACCAACCTCAAGCCTATACATATACCGCAAGCTAAACTTTTGAAATTTCTTCATCTCCATTTCCCACTTGTCTTTCAAGTTTCAAATCTAAGCGTTCTCCCATAATCCTCAAACTATTAAGAACACAAAGTTTTTTTTTGGGTTCATATTAAGAACACGAAGTTACAAAACAAGAAAAACCCACAAAAAGACACTAATCTTTCATTTTTTGCCACAAAAATGTAAAGCACTAAAGACAAGTTGGACAATGAACCAACCCATTTTCATTACACTTGCCACATCTCTCCTTCTTATCCCCACTCACCACCACTTTGCAGCTTCCTCCGCACTCCAAACACGGCACAAACCTTGCTCCTCCGCAGCCTCCACAGGCTTGTCTCCCCACCCCTCTCTCCACGCGTGCCCTGCTCAGTATCTTCCCCAGCTTCCCTGCCTCGTTCAGCTCGCTCACTTCCTCAGCTCCCCCTAGGTATCTTCCCTTCACGAAGACCCTTGGCACGCTCGCTTCTTCCCCTAATAAGTTTCTTAACTCGTTCAGGAACTCCCCATGCAACGACACGTCTCTCTCGTCGAACACCACGCGTAGAACTTCGAAGATACCTCGGATCTGGGTGCAATCCTCGAACGTGCGTCGAACGCCCCTCAATGATGTGGTGTAAATTACCACCAAGTCGGCCCCGCCTGGTGGGCACATCTCTGGGAACTCGCTTAATGGGTCCTGTTTGCTCATTAGCTTATCGTAATTCGCCATCCTTCCTTCCTTTTCCCTCTCTTGCCTGTCCCTTATTATGAATATATTCTCTTTTACTGACTTGAAACCTGTTGGCTGAGATATTACTTGGGGCTCCGGGTTTTTGAACTCGGTGGTGTTCGTTTTCATCTCCTTTCTCATCGACTCGGTTTTTCTTAACTCGTTTGCAGCTGGTTTTGAAGACACTTTTGCGTCGAACTCTTCTAAGGTATGGAAAGTTAAGCTCTTACGTGGCTGTTGCTTGTTAACTTGTTTTGCTGGTTTTGGAGGCGACGTGGGAGCTTGGAGTTTCTTGTTATCATTGTTGTTGTTAATGGTTGGCTTGAGATCTTCTAGGGCTTTGCTAACCTCGCCCCAAGAGTGAGGAGCCGTCTCGAAGGTGTTGAGCTTCTCAAGAATAGCAGCCGGCAGGTGCGTGGGCTTCTCTGGCTTCTCCTGCGGGGCTTGCCCCACCTTAACCCATGGTTCATCTATGGCGTTGATGTCGAAGACCGCAAAGCTTGATGGTGGCGGACGGTAGATATTCACGGTGGCCTTGCTGCGTTTGGAGGCGGAGCAGCCCATCTTTCGAGACTATTTTGGAAAAATTTTGGTTGTTTTGGTTTTTGGGTGATATTTTACTGAGGATAGGATTTGTATATGTATTATTATGGAGGGAAGTGGGACTTGGAAGGAGAGAATTTGTGTGGTATGGACGCAGGGTTTTATCTTTGGACGTTATATTTTGAAAGGGATGGGATTAATGTTGCAAGCCTTAGGATGATCGACTGGCTTCTGGTTTAGCCATGTGTACCTGTCAATAACAGATACGTCAATTCAAGTTGTCTTGAAAATGGCTTTGCCTGTTATTTTACGGATGTGTGAGTGTGAGGTGGGCATCAGTCATGGTGACTGAAAACGTATTCTCTTAATGTTAAGCAAATATTAGTTATTGAGGTTTAGATAAAAGAAGAAATATCATGAACTGAATTATGAGTGACGACAAAGGTCTTATTAGTTAAGCCAACAAGTGAGATGGCAAATGGGAGGGTTCGGTCTGAATTATATTTTAGTTTGAGTTATTTTGGCTTCGGATTATTTTAAATTCGAATTGTTTTGAGTTCAAATTTTTTTGAATTTGATTTTTTTTTGGATTTTGGTACTTTCAGCTTTTGGTTTTTTCAGGTTTAGCTCAATTTTAACTGGGCGAGTTTAGCAAACTTAATCAAATTATTTTGAAATTTTATAAGTTATAAATATTTGTTATAATTTGAATGTAATAATTAATTTAATTTTGTATATAGTTAAATAAAAATATAATAGAATTACTAAAGTAAAGTTAAAATTTAATCAATATTCATATAAATATAAATTTTTACATTTTAATTTTTTTATTACTTACAATGATTATTTATTTTTTTTAATTTCTCATGGTATTCACATTTGTTATAAAATATGTAATTATATATTAATAATTATATGGAAATTTATTTTTTAAGTGAGCCAAAAATATATATAATAAAACTAAAAGAAAATGAAAATCCAAAAATATTAGCTATACAAATAAATAACAAATTACACCAAACAATTAAACATTTATATAAATAGTTTTATACTCTTAACAATAACTTATTGGGTCATTGCATTTTTTTTGGGGTCAAAGTTGGACCATTGAAACTTGGACACTCTTAGTTCAAGAGAAAAAAATTTTTTACTTTATTTTATTAGCTTTTTTAATAGTTATACTGTATTTTTAATAAAATTTTAAATTTTTAAGAATTTTTCTTACACTTATTTTGCTTTTTAAATACCAACATATTTAATAATTAAATTAAATGTAACTGAATAACTAGTTAACTAATTGTTCAATTATAATGTTGAATAAAACTATAGTATACATTAAAAAATACTTAATATTATCAATATATGATTAACTAATTACCTCAATTTTATATTTATTTTGTTTTTGGTTTGTACATAAATCATAATATTAACATTATTACATTAAATATAATTGTATTCGTACACACTAATTAATCAAATATCTCATTAAAAATTTAGAACATTGAATTAAAAAATTATATACACCAATTGACATTATATTAATAAATAATAACATTTGATATAATCATATCATATACAGTTATATATTAATCGAGTACTAATTTTTTATGTTCACATTAACATAATAACATTAGATTTTTGGGTTATATCAAGTTTGGACTTTATCGGGTTCAAGTTTTTTCGGTTTTGAACTTTTGACTTTCTTAATTAATTCAAGTTAGTTCCAGTTTGGTCTCGATGAATTTTCAGGCTCGGATCAACTTTTGCCACATCTATTAACAAGTAACAAGCATTCCAATTCCCAATATATATTTTTATTATAAGAAAAATAATCAGTAATTGGGGTAGGTGTGGGGATGCCTAGATTCTAATTCAGGTTTTACAATATTTCAATACTTTTCTTTAACTAGTCGATCAAAAAAAATATTAAGTAATTGTTGGATTTGAAGAATAAGGGTGTGTTTGACAAGAACAAACAAATATTGAGCAAAGTATGAGTAAGCAAAGAAAAAGGACAGAAGAAAGAATATTGGCTAAGAATTCAAAGGATCTTTTACATTATTAAAAACTCAATTTGCAACACTATAAATAGATGACCTGAAATGAAAGACACACCCCCATGTTCTCACTTCATGGGATGATATTCACCCACTAAGTACACAAACATAAAGTGGGTTAGTGAGAACTTAACTCCTAAAATCTAAAAACCACTCTTCCATGTTATACACATAGTGGAAGACTTATTCAACTTAAAATAATAATTGTTTGCATCAATTTTTAACATCCCCCATTGATGCAAAATCCGCAACTCCAAGTGATAATCGAAACTTTGCAAACTTTGAATAACCAAGTCCCTTAGTAAAACCATCGGCAACTTGATCATTTGTTGAGCAGTACTTCATCACGATTAGTCCTTCAGCAACAGCATCTCGAATAAAGTGGTGGCGAAGCTCAATGTGCTTTGTCCTTCCATGGAACACTGGATTTTTAGTCATTAAAATGGTTGCTTTGTTATCACAGAAAATCTCAGTCGCCTTTCCTTGAACTTGATGCAAATCCTCCATGATTCTTCTCATCCAAATTGCTTGACAAGCAGCAGATGTAGCTGCAATATACTCAGCTTCCGAAGATGACAATGCCGTGCTTGCTTGTTTCTTTGAGCTCCATGACACAGCACCCGAACCAAAGTTGAAAATGAAACCACTTGTGCTTTTTCTATCATCTACACAACCTGCCCAATCACTATCAGTAAAACCAAACAATTTAAAGTTAGGAACTGGGTTGTACCAAATCCCAAAGTTACTTGTAGCTCGAATGTAGCGAAGAATTCGTTTTGCTGCCCCAAGATGATGCAAGGAGGGATTATGCATGAACCTTAAGACCAAACTGACAGGAAATATGATATTTGGACGAGTATGAGTCAAATACATCAACCCACCAACCAAGCTTCTGAAATACTTCTCATTTGCCTTTGGTGTTCCATCATTCATTGTCAACTTCTCATTTGTATTCATGGGAGTAGAAAATGCCTTACAATTTTGCATGTTAAACCTCTTCAACAATTCCAGAGCATATTTTTCTTGTGAAACAAAAACACCATCATCAGTTTGAGAAATTTGTAAGCCAAGAAAATAATGCAACAACCCCAAATCTGACATATCATATTCGTCAGTCATGCTCTTCTTGAATTCTGTAATAAGAACTTCAGAAGAACTAGTATAGATAATGTCATCCACATAAACACAAACAATAAGAACATCATCACCTTTTTCCTTCACGTACAAAGTGGGCTCACTACTACTCCGATGTGTTGGCTCTATAGGCTATACCGAGAGGGGTGTGAATCGGTTTTTAGCTAACCTTATGTTCGTTTTTCGGTTTCTCTAAATTCTCTAGCCTATATTGATATTTTCTTTGTTCTCTAGGCTACTCAATTATGCAATATAAATTCAAAACAATTAACACAAATATAATTGCAAATAAGTAAAGAGAGTAGGGAAGAGAAATGTACGCAAGCGATTTATAGAGGTTCGGCTACCTTGCCTACGTCCTCTACCTTGAGACGCTCCCAAGGATTTTTCCCAAATCCACTATCTTGAATTTGTGATTACAATCCCTCTTTTCAAGGCTCAAGAGTAACCTCCCTCTTTTTCTAGGCTCAAGAGAAACCTCTCTCTTTTTCTTAGGCTAAAGAGTAACCTCCCTCTTTTTCAAGGCTTAAGAGAAACCTCCCCTTTTACAAGGAATGGTGGGTTACAAATAATGTAATCAAGAGAGGCCTCTAGGTAGGCAAATGATTACAGAAATTAAGCACAATGAAAAGCCTATACAAAGTTTGTGCTAAGCAATACAAGAAATAGATGAATGATAGAAGATGAAGACTCTTTATCTCTTGAATTGATGTTGAGGCTTGAGGAAGATGAATAAGATGATGAAAGATGTTGCTTGGTTGTTCCTCTTCCTTTCTTTAGCTTCAAAGCCTCTATTTATAGTCCCTTGGATGGTTTGTGGATGTTGGTTGGAGCCAAAACAGAAACTAGCCGTTGTATCTCACAGAAACTAGCCGTTGGGGACATTCTGACACAAAGGGATCGATCCCTTTCCTTAGGGGATCGATCTCATGCTTCATTTTCTTGCTTCCGGGGCATTCTGCCAAAAAGGGATCGATCTTTTTCCCTAGGGGATCGATCCTTTTCTTCCAGATGGCATTTTTCCTGCACTTTTGGGTTAGAAATGATGTGGTCTTTGATCCTAATTCAACCCAAAACATTTTGGCATTTTTGTGGGAGTTTTTCTTGACTTTCTCAAATGAAAACATGATCTAAAAATTCATCAAGTGATTTTCTAAAATATTCAAAACATTTACAAAGTATTAAGACCAATAAGAGTATGCATCATTAAATCATGGTCTTAATGTTTGATATGATCACTTGAAATGTATTGAGAAAATCATGTGTGATAAGGCAAATTTACAATATGAATTAAAGCATTAAGGCTTACTTAAGTTTTTGTCATTTCAAAATATATATGTCAATTTAAAGCTAACAATCTCCCCCTTTTTGATATGACAAAACTTAATGTAAATTTGCTTTGAAAATTCTTTGATAAAATACTCCCCCTCAAATAAAGCAGGATTTTATAGGATTTTATAAAGCTCCCCCTTAATATAAGCATGGGTTTTGAAAATGAATTTTCAAACTATTTCTCCCCCTTAATATCTCTCCCTATATCTATCTCTCCTTTTATCTATCTCTCCCCCTTTTTGTCATAGCAAAAAGAAGGAAAAATACTAAAAAATATGCTCCCCCTAAAATCATGGCTATGTGAGAATAAATAAAAATGCTCCATCCAACAAGAGACATGTTAGTACATGGGACTTATAGCACAAATAAATAAGTCAATATTCTCAAAGAGTATGAAATATTTATGCAATGAATATGACTTATGATCCTATACCAATTGTTTATAAATAATTTTGATACCAATTGTTGATAAGTAATTTTGCAAGAAGGTTCCAATTGGTAAGAAGTGAAGCAAGCACCTAAGTATATTAATTGTTCTCTAAGGTCCAACTAAGGTGCATGACAATACATCATGATTATGAGCTAAAATTATATAACATATCATATGCATGTGCTCATAAATCATTCTCAAGAAATATTGTGTCTAGAATTAAATCATATAGCAATTAACTTCAAATTCTAGCACACAAGAGTTTCATATAAAAATATCCTAAGAGAATTCTTCTCTATTAGTCATTTCAATCTAAAGAGCATGAGAAGAATTGTCAATTTAAAGCTCAAACCAATTGGCAATTTAGTTTTGGTTTACCAATTATTGAAAATATGGTTTCCAATGATACTAATTGTTATTTCAATCTAAATACCAATTGTTACTAATGGTTGACTTAGGCATTTTGCATGAATCCAATATTTATGTGTAGTGTGTTCATGTCAAGAAAATACTCATTCTAAACATGCAAGAACACAACACATATCATCAAATATGCATATGGATCAATTAAACATTAGTACACAATCATAAAATATTAATCCATATTCATATTCACAAATTGATACCATATGGAAGATTCAAAAACATCAAGGAGTTCAAGCAAACACATTTTCTTCCATGGTTTCAAGCACACAAATCCTATGCTCATTTTCTCATTCAAGTCCTTAACCAATTATGAGCAAGGAAATATTCAATATTACCATTTTAATCAATTAATAGCCATATCCCTAGTTGTTATTATTATTTAAAGTTCTAGAGGGTATATGCTACTTTAACTAAAATGGCTTCACCTAAGTGAATCAATATTATCAAGCTAAAATATAGCTATGAGTGAGGTTAAGCACATAATATCATGAAATAACTATTCTCATCTCATAGGCATGATTATTGATTCAACTTAAGCAAACATGCATGTGCATCATCAAGACAATCAAGAGTCTATGCATGTGTATCAATTGTTTGTGTTGTCATTAATGCTCAAGTTCCATAATAATTTGGCTATAAAGAATTAATTTCATGGATGATAAATTTTCATGTAACTCGACATTTATGATTCATTTATCATCACTAATTATAAGCCAAGGAAAAGTATGACCTTTTACCAATTGTTGAATTTACATTTGAAGTCAATCCTCAAGGTCAAGTTTTAATTATTCTTCCACTAGATGTATAATTATCATGAAATCTAGAGTGGAATAGTTGAGTCAAGCTAATACACATAATCCTATAAGCATGCTTGACTAAGATGAACAAAAGATATGAAAAACTCTCATTATGCACAAGTTCATCAAATTCTCAAATATATCCATAAATCATTGAAATAAATCTCAAAATTATGTTTAAGCATTCATTGAAAGTATGTTTCAAGATTAATTCAAGAGTTATGCAAATCATGAATGTTTTCAACAAGAAAAATGATTTTGCACTTGTGAGCTCAAGAAAAATGATATTGATTGTTGGAAGTGATACCATTTTGTTGGAAATGATTCAAATTGATGGAGTTGAGGCATGATATCAATGAAAAATGAATTTTCATACATTAAAGATCATCAAAAAGAAGTTAAAACAATGAATTTTAAGTTGAGAAAAAAAAAGGATATCAAAAGAATTAAGAAAACTTCTCAACTAAGGCTTAAAAATGCAGAAAATGACATAATTTGCCTAGAGGGATCGATCCTATGAGCAAAGGGATCGATCCCTCATCTTGGTTCTGCAGATTTTTGACAGAAAATCCAACTTGTGAGGTACCAAATCTTCGTTTTTAAGTATTTTAAGTCCAAGTAAGGGTTTAAACATTTGTAAAACATGATTTTGGACTTGTATGAATGAAAAATCTGAATGAAAAACCATTTTACACAAGATTTTGCAATTTTGGAAGAATTTACACAATAAAATGCATTTTTGGCCTCAAAGGAGGTCATTTTAAGCATTATGCATATTTTGTCAAAACCAAAGCTTTGGAAACCACAAATATGCCAAAACAAACTTGTTCACATAGGTTTTAAGCACATATAACATCAAATCATCATACTTGTGAACATTATGCCATGATTTCCAATATACATGTTCTTCATTAAGGCTCATGACAAGGCATTTTGTATAAATGACATATTTGATAGCTTTTAAGCAACTAAATATATTATCTAATCATATCAAACTTGCTCAAATTGTAGAAAACCAAAAATCATTTCAAAATCACAAATCATGCTTTTCATTCAATAATCCAATGCCTCAAGAACTATCCATCAACCAATCAACAATCATTTATCATGCTTTTTGTTCAATCATTCAACTCACAATGCATCAATCACATTTCTCATCAATGCACAAATAATCAATTAAAAGTTTTAAGGAGTAAAGAATTAAGCTTACAAAACTCCTTTGCTTGAGTATGCTTTGCCTTGAATTGTTGAGTCCACCTTGAGCTATCCTTTGAAGAATTGTTGTGATTTGTCAAAGATGGATCCTCAAGCTTTTCCTTTTTCTCATTGGCACAAGCAAACTCCATAGAGGTGTGTAGAGCATTCAAACCCCATTGTTTCTTTGTAACTTCATGCTCTAACACTCCTACAACAAACACATTTTCAAGCATGCTTTGGTACCCAAACTTTCTTGGGTCTATGAGAGTTAGTACAAATAATTTTTGATCCTTTTGAGATCCATTTCAAGCACAATTCATCATTATTTACAGCATGCTTAGGTACCCATATTTTCTTAACTACTCTTCCTCTAAATGTGTTTTTTCTATAAGTGAGCATGTAAGAGATAAATCATGCATAATATTTTTGCTCACTAGGAAATTCTTAAGATGAGTTTCTTTTTGTATTGCATTATAACCTAACCCATCTTTATCAAAGAAAGCTCTTTGGGTCTCTAACATATGATCTAGCTTTTGTTGACCCATATAAAACCTAGTAAATGAGTTATGCAAATTTGTATTCTTTTTATTCAACTCATTTATCTCTAAATTAGCCTCTTCTAATTTCTTTTCAAATTCTATCTTAGCATTTGTCAAGGCTTCATTTTCTATTTTTAATTTAGCAATGATTTTCTTATATTTAGAATTCATGCATTGAAATTCATTTGCTAAATCATCAAAGGCATTTTATAGTTCACTAAATGTATAATCATTATCTTAACTAGAACTACTACTAGCCTCATCATCACTAATGGCCATAAAGCATGAGTAGACTACCTCATTATCTACATTTTCCTCATCAGAGCTATCACTATCACTCCATGCAGCCACAAATGCTTTCTTCCTAGGTTTCCTATCCTTTTCTCTTCTAAGTGAGGGGCAATCTAACTTAGTATGACCCGGTTCATTACATTCATAGCACACTAAGGGGTCTTTTTCTCTTCTACTTGACTCTCCCCTATGATGTCTCCTATTACTCTCTCTCTCTTTCATTCTCATAAATCTATTGAATCTTTTGGCAAACATTGCCATTTCCTTTTCTTCCTCATTTCCACTCTCATCACTATCATCCTCATGAGTGGAAGACTTAAGTGCTACCCCTACTTTCTTTGAAGGCTCTTCATTTCTTTTCAATTTCATCTCATATGTAAGTAGGGAGCCCATAAGTTCATCTAGAGACAAGGTATTTGGATCTTTAGACTCTTCTATTGCGGTTACCTTTGCCTCCCATGATTGTGGCAAGCTATTCAAGATTTTCTTCACCATTTCTACATTGGAATAGCTCTTGCCTAATGCCTTAAGTCCATTAATTATATCATTAAACCTAGTGAACATTTCGCTAATGGACTCATTTTCTTTCATTCTAAAAAGCTCATAATCATGTGTGAGCATACCTACTTTGGTTTCTTTCACTTGATTGGTCCCTTCATGTGTGATGGCCAATTTATCCCATATTTGCTTAGCATTTTCACATAGGAACACTCTATTATATTCATTGGGACCTAATGCACAAAAGAGAGTGTGCATAGCCTTGGCATTCAATTGTGCCACTCTCATGTCATTTGTGTCCCACTCATCCTCTAGCTTAGGGACATCTTTTCTATCTACTTTCTTCATGGGAATTCTAGGACCATTCACTATAATTCTCCACACTTCATAGTCATTGGATTGTACAAATAACATCATTCTTGTTTTCCAATAAGAGTAATTCTCTCCATTGAAGAGTGGAGGTCTAACTAACGATTGTCCCTCTTCTCCTAGGGTGTGCCTACATTCAAGTGAGCCATTTAAGATCGTTTTGCTCGATAGAGGTTAATCTAATTCAATCTCGAGCCCAAGCTCTGATACCAATTGTTGGCTCTATAAGCTATACCGAGAGGGGGGTGAATCGGTTTTTAGCTAACCTTATGTTCGTTTTTCGGTTTCTCTAAATTCTCTAGCCTATATTGATATTTTATTTGTTCTCTAGGCTACTCAATTATGCAATATAAATTCAAAACAATTAACACAAATATAATTGCAAATAAGTAAAGAGAGTAGGGAAGAGAAATGTACGCAAGCGATTTATAGAGGTTCGGCTACCTTGCCTACGTCCTCTACCTTGAGACGCTCCCAAGGATTTTTCCCAAATCCACTATCTTGAATTTGTGATTACAATCCCTCTTTTCAAGGCTCAAGAGTAACCTCCCTTTTTTTCTAGGCTCAAGAGAAACCTCTCTCTTTTTCTTAGGCTAAAGAGTAACCTCCCTCTTTTTCAAGGCTTAAGAGAAACCTCCCCTTTTACAAGGAATGGTGGGTTACAAATAATGTAATCAAGAGAGGCCTCTAGGTAGGCAAATGATTACAGAAATTAAGCACAATGAAAAGCCTATACAAAGTTTGTGCTAAGCAATACAAGAAATAGATGAATGATAGAAGATGAAGACTCTTTATCTCTTGAATTGATGTTGAGGCTTGAGGAAGATGAATAAGATGATGAAAGATGTTGCTTGGTTGTTCCTCTTCCTTTCTTTAGCTTCTAAGCCTCTATTTATAGTCTCTTGGATGGTTTGTGGACGTTGGTTGGAGCCAAAACAGAAACTAGCCGTTGTATCTCACAGAAACTAGCCGTTGGGGACATTCTGACACAAAGGGATCGATCCCTTTCCTTAGGGGATCGATCTCATGCTTCATTTTCTTGCTTCCGGGGCATTCTGCCAAAAAGGGATCGATCTTTTTCCCTAGGGGATCGATCCTTTTCTTCCAGATGGCATTTTTCCTGCACTTTTGGGTTAGAAATGATGTGGTCTTTGATCCTAATTCAACCCAAAACATTTTGGCATTTTTGTGGGAGTTTTTCTTGACTTTCTCAAATGAAAACATGATCTAAAAATTCATCAAGTGATTTTCTAAAATATTCAAAACATTTACAAAGTATTAAGACCAATAAGAGTATGCATCATTAAATCATGGTCTTAATGTTTGATATGATCACTTGAAATGTATTGAGAAAATCATGTGTGATAAGGCAAATTTACAATATGAATTAAAGCATTAAGGCTTACTTAAGTTTTTGTCATTTCAAAATATATATGTCAATTTAAAGCTAACACGATGGAAACCATTTTCAAACAAGTAAGAATCAAGCCTACCATACCAAGCTCGTGGTGCTTGTTTGAGTCCATAAAGGGCCTTTTTGAGCTTGTACACCTTATCCTCTTTGCCTTCAACAACAAAACCTTGTGGCTACTCGACATATACCTCTTCATCCAAATAACCATTCAAAAACGCAGATTTGACATCAAACTGATAAACCTTCCACCTCATTTGAGCTGCCAATGCTAACAAAAATCTAACAGTTTCAAATCTAGCAACAGGAGAGAAGGTTTCAAAGAAATCTTTACCATACTCTTGCACATATCCTTTAGCAACCAGTCTTGCCTTGAATTTTTGGACACTCCCATCTGCATTAAACTTCACCTTGTAAACCCACTTTAAATCAGTTGTATCTTTTCCTTGCGGCTTGTCTACTAGCTCCCAAGTATCATGCTTCTCAATGGAAGCAATCTCCTCCTCCATGGCATGTTCCCATTCATCTTTTCCACATGCTTCATCAAAACTCATGGGTTCTGTTACTAAAAGAGCAAACATGTTAGAGTTATAAACTTCTTCCCAAGGTTTTACCTTTCTTGGAAGAGCCCTAGACAAGTAATCATCCTTGAAGGTTGAAGAGTTGGTGAAGCTTGTGGTGACAACCTTGAAGGACTAGGTGTAGGGGAAACCTGTTAAGCCACTTTGTTCTCGTCATCTTGTGACTCAATTAATTCATTTTCTTCACAAGACAAGTGCTGATTTTTGTCTGCATTCCACTCCCAAAAGTTGTTCTCATCAAAAATAACATCTCTATGAATGATTAGCTTCTTAGTAACTGGATTATACAATCTATACCCCTTTGTCTCATCACTATACCAAACGAAAATACATTTCTCACTCTTCTTGTCCATCTTTGTACGATCATTAGAAGCTAACATGGCCTAAGCAATACAACCAAAAATCTTCAAGGCACTTACATTAGGCTTACGGTTCCACCAAGCTTCATAAGGAGTCATACCACGCACCACCTTCGTTGGAGAAATGTTGAGAAGGTGAACCATTGTAGCTACTGCTTCAGCCCAAAAATCATTTGCAAGCCTTTTCTCATTCAACATACTCCTGGCCATCTCCACTACAGTTCGATTCTTCCTTTTAGCGACTCCATTATGCTCTGGTGTTCGTCTCACTGTTAACTGCCTTTTGATTCCATTTCTCTTGAGAAACAAAGTAAACTCATCAGATAAAAATTCTCCTCCCCTATCAGTTCGAAAAATTTTTAAGTGATGACCAGATTCTTTTTCTGCAAAGGCCTTGAACTCCTGAAACTTATCAAGTGCTTCTGATTTCTGAACAAGAAAAAACACCCAACTCATCCGAGTAAAATCATCAGTAAACAGCAAAAAATATCTACTCTTGTTCAAAGATAATGTATTCATTCGCCCACAAATGTCTGCATGCACCAACTCCAAAGGCTTCTTTGCTCTCCATGATTTCCCAACTGGAAATGATTGTCTATGTTGTTTCCCATAAATACAACTTTCACACAAATTATTAGCAAAAGCAATAGTAGACAAACCATGAACCATATTTTTCTGACATAATAACTTCAACCCATTAAAATGCAAGTGCTCATATCTCAAATGCCATAACCACGAATCACTTTCAAAATTAGCAACAAGTGCACAATCATCCAAACGAGAAATCTTAAGAGGAAACATCTTATTTTTAGCCATGGGAATTTTTACAAACAGCATATCAGAATTTTTACCCTTAATTTCACACACACAATCATGAAATAAAACTGAATATCCCTTTTTTACTAATTGACCCACACTGAGTAAATTATGTGCCAAGCTAGGAATGTAATAAACATCATGAATTAACCTCTCATTACCTGACTTGGTCCTCACTGCTATTGTTCCCTTACCTTCAATCTGCACTTGTTTGTCATTCCCAAGACCGACTTGCAACTTTACTGATTCATCTATACTCTGAAAAAGACTTCTAACACCTGTCATGTGATTGCTACATCCACTATCCAAAAACCAAAGATCACCGTTACTTTCCTTTGAATTCATAAAAGTGAGAAACAAGTTACCATCTTCTTCTTTTTCAACGAAATTTGCCTGTTGCTTAGCCTTTTTCCAACAATTCGCCTCAATGTGCCCCCATCTTTTTGCAAAAGTAACACTGCTTGTCCTTATGGTTTTGCCTTTGATTCTCTTTATCACCACTCTCAGTTTCTTGGCGACTTGAATTTGATCTACCACGACCACGGTAGCCACCTTTACCTCTTCCTCTACCTCTACCTGCAAAACCATTGTCATTGCTTTTCTCCTTGCTAGAGATCTCCATCTTTGTCTGAAATGCCTGCTCCATACTCTTCTCTGTAGACCTGTTCATCCTATCTTCATGTGCTAAGAGTGAACCAATTAGCTCATTAAGAGAATACTTAGAAAGATCCTTTGATTCTTCAATAGCAGTAACAACATGATCAAATTTAGGAGGTAAACTCCTCAAAACTTTTTCTACAATTGTTTGATCTTCAATTTTCTCTCCATAAGTTCTCAATTGATTCATAATGAGAGAAACTCTACCAATATAATCTTGAACCGACTCACTACTTTTCATGCACAAGTTCTCAAATTCTCTACGAAGAGTTTGGAGTTTCACTACAGTTACCTTGTTATCTCCATGGAACTCTTTATGTAGAATGGTCCAAGCTTCATTCGATTTTGCTGCATTCGAGATTCGAGGAAAAATTGAGTCTGTCACTGCTTGCTGCAATACGAGCAGCGCCTTTGCATCCTTCTTCCGAAACTCCTTCATCTCCGCTACCTTCTCTGCCTTGTCAAATTCTGTATATCCATTTTCTACAAGATTCCACAAATCTTGAGAAATGAAAAAGGTCTTCATTTTAATGCTCCAAAAAGCATAACTTTCTCTATTGAAGATGGGCACCAATGATTGAGAAACATTCAAAGTATTCATACCATTAGACATGATGAATACAAACCAAAGATCACTTGCTTCAGCAAAGATCACCACAACAGAATAACACCCAATTTAATCGAACCTGGCTCGGATACCATAAATGTTGGATTTGAAGAATAAGGTTGTGTTTGACAAGAACAAACAAATATTGAGCAAAGTATGAGTAAGCAAAGAAAAAGGACAGAAGAAAGAATATTGGCTAAGAATTCAAAGGATCTTCTACATTATTAAAAACTCAATTTGCAACACTATAAATAGATGAACTGAAATGAAAGCCACACCCCCATGTTCTCACTTCATGGGATGATATTCACCCACTAAGTACACAAACATAAAGTGGGTTAGTGGGAACTTAACTCCTAAAATCTAGAAACCACTCTTCCATGTTATACACATAGTGGAAGACTTATTCAACTTAAACTAATAATTGTTTGCATCAATTTTTAACGATAATTCCCAATATCTTAATTAGTCCACAAACTGGTCAAGAATAACTCTCACTTAGTATTACTGTGCGACATTATTAACAGTACTTTTTTTTTTTTAGTTACAGACATTATTAACACTTTACAACATTTTAACATAAGATATGATTATACGTGAGATGTTTGTATTATACTTAATTATAAATAAGTGAAAAAAGATCAAGATATTTCTAGCCAATTCAAACTCTCATTTATCATTTTTTTTCTTCCTTCAAACATTAATTTAAATGTTAGAATATGTTTCAAAATTTTATTGACAACGAATCACACGGAAAAACTCTCTCACCAATGCCACAAACACATGAACAAAGTAAATTTCATGTTATCAGCTCATAAAATTAAACATGGATTGTTCTTTTTAAGTCCATTGTATCTAGAAATCCAATAAAATCATGCGAATTTACCCATCTCGTCGAATCAAAGAAACCATTTTCCATCTTTATCCAACCACTCTGCTTCGCTTATGGGTGATTGCGCTCAAACGCATTCACTGTACATAATTTAACAGAATTCAACTTGGGCCCTGGGCCTTGCAGTTTAAAAATGTCAACCAGTGTTTGGGCTTATCAACCAACATTGAGCCCATTTTCCAGTGTGCCCGCATAAAATATACTCATCCTAGTATCTTCAGGCGACAAAAGCCACCCATATTTGTTATATCTTGTATGTTCATTAACAGGATGATGCCTTGGCCAGCTGATGGTTTTTAGTGTTGCAGAAAATAATTAGATCTGCTTCGTTATTCATTTTCAGTACATTGAATTAGACAAAATATATAAGTAGAAATGCACACCCTCTCGACTGTCAAGTTGAACTGATCTGCTTCTGAAATTTCCTTTGTCTAACTATTTTTAATCTATTTTTCTGCTCTTTTGCCTTCCATCCATGTTGTACAAGAACTCGAATTCCCATAAATAATCCTGCCAACGGTCTTGTATCACATGGCACCTATCAAAATTTTGAAAACACCACCACTTAAATTGTCTCTTCTGACACCTTCCTCAACTCCATTTTCTTTCCACTAGTTTTTGCAAAAATTCCAAGTTTTAAATACTAGTTGCAGCCCTGTGAGTGAATGTGAAGGCTTGAGAAAACTTTGTCAATGGGAAACTGTTCTCTCAAAGGGGTCACTGGGGACTGCAGCAATTCCATCCGGTTTTTGACAGATGCCGGTGAAATCATTGACGTCAAGGGCCCTGAACTAGCCCGAGAGATTATAAACGATTTACCAGGGTACGCTGTTTGCAGAAGAGGTCAAGCTTCATTTCCGTTGCCTAAAGATGAATGCTTGGTTCAGAAGTCTGGTGACTCCGGGGTCGGTAAACTGGTTAACAAAGAAGCCTTGAAGAAAATTGAAGTGGATTGGATGCATCAGATTGAGCCGCCAAAGATGTCATCAGCAGATTTTGTTGAGAATTTGTCAAGTGGGTCGGCTCTGGAAGTGCTGCCATGGCAGAAGAATGGAGTTTGGAAAGTGAAACTGGTTATTAGTAGTCAGCAACTGGAGGATATTTTGTCAGAACAAGCAAACACCGAGGCCTTGATTGAGAAGATGAGAATGGCTGCAACCTCAGCTACTGTAACACCGAAGCGCAACAAGAACTCTTGGTCTTGGGTGGTGGGCTGGAAGCCAGCCTTGTCAAATGTGTTCAAGGTTGCCGTCAATAACAAAGTACCATAGCTGGCAGCATAGCCAGATTTCTGCCTCTTGTCATTTGGTAGTCTGCTAGAAATTTGGCGCATTTTTTTTTGTAGCTTTTTATCTTATGCTGAAATGCTTAGTAGCTTAAGCATCTTGTACATATACTGCTATAATTTATTAACATTTAAAGGACCCGTTAAAGCTTGTTAATTAGATTGAAATTAGTTTTCCGGATTCAAAATATTATAACTTTCTCTCAAGAAGAGGAGGGGCATTCTATAACACAAATGATAAGAAAAGATAAAAGAATAATTAATAGAAATGCTAATTGGGGTTAGCTTATATTGATACCTAAAAAATGTAATTAATATATTATTTTTCTTGAGATTAATGAATAAATAATGTATTAATTTTTAACTATTTTTAGACTATTTATAGAAACACGTTGATCGGATTTAAAGATTAATTAGGTAAATTTGATTCAAATTATAGTATTTTTTTAATACTAAATGTCTAAAACTATTAAGTAGATCTAGTTTAGTTAATAATAGTTTTATTGTGTGTGAGTTTGAGTTTATTATTTAGTTTAATTATATACTAATTCAGTTAATTGGGTAGTCGAATAAAGTAATTTACATATGATTACAAGTTCTAAAAATGTAATATTTAATTATGATTAGAACTTCTAATGTAATACTTTTTTTTTATTCAACTTCTCATGTAATATTGTAATTCTTAAAAAGAAGTTTAGTCTAAATATATTTTTAGAGTTTGTATATGATGCACTGACAGTTTATAGTTTCTATACACTATCAATGCATCAGAAGTTGACACCTCATCAACAGACCTTTATGGGCAAATTAAAAAAAAATTATATTTGCATATAAGGGCCTATTAATGAGGTGTCAATCTCTGGTGCATTGATAGTGTATAAAAATTATACACTGTCATTGCATCATATATAAATCCATATTTTATTGGATAATTATCTAATACATAGAATTTTTAAACTTTATAAGCGATGTAAGAATGATGACATATACCTTTTAAAAAATATTAAAAAGTAAAAAATAATTAAGGTGAAGTATGTATTATTATTCTAATTTCTAACATTTTAACCTCACATGTGAAATCTAAAAACTCTATTAATCGTGTATTGAATAATTACTTATTTTTATTAAAAAATTATATTTTGCCTTTATGCGTGCTTTCCTTACTTTATTGTTATTATATGATAATTATCAATTAATGATACTTTAATCTGATTGGTAATTAGATAAATTATGAAATTAAGGTTGTTGATCTTATCAAGAGTTTCACAGCCAATTATTAATCTCAGATAGATAATACTGCTAGAAGTCGACAACCGATTTCCTTCTAGAACCAGGAAAATAGGTTAAATAACCCATACATACTAATACGAATTACGTTCCAAGTTAATTCTACTTTCTTAACAAGCCATGACGCTCCATAGGAAAAAACAAAGTGAAAACTTCGTGAAAAAGCACCAAACATTAATCGAATTTTCTTCACTGCTATTCTTCATATTATATCTCTCGGAACCTTTTGAGAGACAGCCCTGCGTTGCTTCGAAGCTTCAACAATCAAATTCTAAAAAAAACATGGCTAATGGGTACAGATTCTCTCTTCTTTAATTTACTTTCATATTTGAATTTATGTCTATATAGTTTTTCAAGTAGTTATGTTATTTACAATTTGCAAGTAAAAGATCAAAGAGTATTAGATACCGGAAATTCCTTTATCAAAGGACTGATTTTAAGGGGCATTGAAAATGTGGGTTGAAACGTGTAAGAGTTTAGACATGTTTAACAAGTTCAAGCTTGTGGCTTAGCCTCTGTAAAATCATAGGAGAAGCCGAAAGGGGACAAAAAAGGGTAGGCCCCTGGGTTGACAAATTCCCCACCATGATTTTTTGTGTTCGACATTGATTGGGAAAAAGCAACTGAATTATGTGCTGAAATCTTTGGTTTCTTTGTTTTTGGGTTTTAGGGTTGGCATTCAGAAGGGAGGCTTGAAGATGCTCACCGGGTCGTTTTATATAGCCAAAGATAGAGCTTCAAGGCCGCAGGGTGATGACAGCCATTTTATCTGTGAAGAGAAGCAGACAATCGGACTGGCCGATGGTGTGGGCGGTTGGAGCAGCCGCGGTGTTGATGCTGGAATATATGCCAGGGAACTCATGAACAATTCTCTTCTGGCTGTCCTGACGCAGCCAGACGGGCAGGTGGATCCGATGAAGGTTTTGAATGAGGCTTTCACGAAGACCAGAGCTGAAGGATCATCAACAGTTTGCATCATAACCCTTCAGGAAGGCAATGTGTGTTCTTCGTATTTTAATCTCTCTTTTTTCATATTTGTTTTTGCAGAAATCATGTTAATTGGTTGTTAGCTTTAATCTTCTAGTCCTTTTGTAATAGATGTTGCATGCTGTTAATATCGGAGATAGTGGGTTTATGCTGATCAGACAAGGCGCAGTCATTTACAAATCACCAATTCAGCAACACTCTTTCAATTATCCATATCAGCTGGGAAATTATGCAGATTCCAATAAACCTTGGCAGTCACATGTAAAGCAAATTTCTCTTTTACCTGAAGTTTACAATCTGTTTATATCTTGTAATGTTGTTTTTTTTTTTTTTGAAACAATCTTGTAATGTTGTTGTTCCTCCCTAGCAGGTAATCAAGCGTGCGGTAGAACCAGGAGATGTCATCATAGCTGGAACTGATGGGCTATTTGACAACTTGTCTGAAAGCCAGATATTGGAGACTGCAGCAGTAGGGATTGGACGAGGTTTACATCCAGAGGAGATTGCTTGGCCCGTGGCTCAACAAGCTTACCACACTTCCATGGATAGAGAAGCTGTCACGCCATTTATGAAAGCTTCTATGATGGCTGGAGGGGGGCATATCGGTGGAAAGCAAGATGATATTACCGTCGTTGTCTCTCGGATACTTGATGCATAGGATTGTTTCCTTGTTGTCCTCTAATCAACTTAGCTATGGTTTAGTGAGCCCAATATTTTGGAGGCTCCATTTAACATTGGATTGATTTCTTAATATATTTGGAATTACTTTTGAAAGGACAGATGAAAATGATTACGTATCTTCATAATTTCTTTTAAGGTAGAAAAAAAAGACTCATCTAGCAAAAAAAGCAGCATGGTAGTTCCCTCTGCTACCAGGGAAGTTACATCAGTTCAATATATATAGCAAATTATATCCAATGTGCACTTAGATTCAATGGGCCAGACAAGTTATAAGTGCAAAAATACATGCTTTCTTGCCAAAGTAATTCACATACATTCTTGCTAAATATCACTGTTATTTCCAAATTCCAGTGGGCTATATGTGCTCTGCATTCTAAGATGATATTCAAAAACATTTCAGAAGCTAAAGAGTGATTTAGTCCTCCGAAAAGGGCAGTGCGCTCATAGCTGCCATGCCATATATATTGAGGTTAACTTCGGGTTTAAAATTACACATTTCAAAAAGGGCTTTACAGTCGATCCCCAGATGACGCTCTCACACGGTTTGAGACTCCATCCTCCTCACAGCTTTCTCAATGTTTGGCATATTCTTCCTTAAGGCTGACCATTGGTCTTCCGTCAAACTTATCCCTGTTGATACAGTACCAGAATTGACAAGTAGTATTAAACACAAAATTCTTCCCCATCAAGAAGTTGTAAAACAGGTTCAATCATGAAGAATATACTAACACTTCAACTAGAAAGAATATACAACAATCATGCATGGTACACAGACACAGAGATCATTTCTGGGCCATTATGCTAGAAAATTTGCCTTGAAATACCCCGATAAGTTACATAAGATTTGCGAACCAAATAATTTAGTATCCTAGACTAATATAGTTAGTGTTGAACTGCTTTTCTGCAAAATTCACCCGAGAAACAAAAGACAAACAAACTGACTGAATAATACTACCCAAGATGCACTGCAAAGTAATAAACCCACCTATCAAAAAATTGTAGCTTATACAGGCAGCATATGATAGGTAACTGAAAAAAAAAAGAGAGAAGGAAGAGTATTCACATAGTTAGTAAAGAAAAAAGTCTATTTGGTAAAAATAAAAATAATTTGGCTTAATCGCCAAATGTGTCCTTTACGTACAAAATGAAATTAAGTTCTCAACATTTAAATGCATGAAAATCAGTCCTAAACGTTTCAAAATAATTGAATTAAAGACATTTCTGTTAAATCTTTTAATTTCTGTTAAGTTTTATTCCTAGTAGAGGTAATGGAAATTAAAAGATTTAACGGAAATGTCTTTAATTTAATTATTTTGTAATGTTTAAAACTGATTTTCATGCACTTAAACATTGAGGACTTAATTTTATTTTGTGGCAAACGTGAATGACACATTTGGCTATTAAGCCAAATAATTTTCCCCTGCAGGTTTGAAATAGATTCACTGCACGAGTGGAAGTATCCATGAGATGAGTTGTGCAATCTGAATCACTAGAATATAATACAAGTTGATTTACAAATCAGTGATCACATTTTTACCTGAAGAGCACATAGAGAACCAACAAGTGTTACAGGGCACAGATCAAGAAGTATGATACATGGAGACGTTTGCAACGGTATGCAAAAGTTAAAATAAACTCATAGCGACTTCACAAGAGTGGCACAAATCAGTCACCATTCATGCAGATTGTGTGACCAAATTTCCTATCAGTTAACAATAACTTAACAATATAAAGTTCTTAGGCACAATAAATTTGTTGATCTGGTAGACTAAAATAGCAGCAATCCAGAAAAATAGTACAGATTCATGTCATCTTCTATGCCATTTACAAGTTCAACATATTTTAAATAAAGCAAAGTTAACTTCAGCTGCATACTTGCTGACAAGAATAAGTTCAACATCTTTTAACTACTATAATAAGTCTTCTTTATTTATTCTTCAGCTTTCCAAGTTTAACTTTAACCTCCTATTATCTTTTTTAACATCTACTCATCTAGACATTGAAATATAAGAAACCGAGACATACAATTAGCCTGAAACAACTAAAATTGAAGCTAAGCAAAGCATTTACCTTTAGAACTAGGAAGTTCTTTACCATCCTTTTTGTAATACTCCCTTATGGAAACCAAAGTTTTCCCTCTGAATTCTTGAATCGTCACCCTTCTCTTCTCAGACAGCTGGGAAAAGAACAAAACAAAACTATAAACAGAAAAGCCAAAAAAACCCAAACTTACCTTAAACCCCAAAGAAAGAAACAAACCCGGCAAACAATTAGATCACCATCATCATCAAACTCTTTGTTTTTGTTGTTGTTCTTGTTGTTGTTGTTATCATCCTCATCTGCCAAAGCTTCAGCTTCTTCTTGTTTGGCTTGTTGTTCTTCGAGGAAAGAATTGACGACATGTCTAACGTAAGCCTTGTACTTGGAGTCGGAGAGGTTAAGTTTCAATTTTTGGGAAGCCATTTGTCGAATCTTGTACTCTGTAATCTCGTTCATGTCCGCTTCCTCCAGTATTTCCCTCACCGTTTTCTTTATCTTCTCTCTCGTCTCTTCGTCCATTTCTCTGCTTTCGTGATTATGGGTTTTCTGGAAAATCTAACAATGAACTTCAGATGTATAGTTTTGGGCTCTACTGATTTTGACTGATATAGGGAAATTTGCCCATTTGGGCTCCGGCACTTGCTGGGTTTTCGTTTGTGCTTTATTTTGGCAGAAGAAAGAAATATATACTTTTTAAGTATTGCATTTTTTTTATTCTTATACAAATGTTATTATGTTAATAAGGGATATGGTTATAATTTTTCTTTAAATGGTTTATATTTCATATAGGATTATTATCTAATACACTTAAAATTTTTTTACTCTAAAAAATTTTTTTACTCTATAAACAAGATTAGAATGATTATATATGTTTTCTTTTATTTATTTTTTATTTTTTAATATTTTTAAAAAATATGTGTAATCATCATAATCTCGTTTGTCGAATAAAAAAATTTTATTAACAGTATATTGAATACTAATATTTGATATATTATGGATATATAAATTTTATATATTATTATTGTATAAATATTTCATTAATAATTAATTTAACAATATTTATTTTTCAGATTTCATTATTTTAAAATTTATGAATTGATGAGATATATGCTATAATTCCCTTTAAGTACATAAAATTTTGAGCGCAAACTTTTAATTTATTTTAAATACAAATTTTGACCTTTTATTTAGAGAAAATAAAAATAATGTAATGCATATTATTTATGTACAAATTGGGTGATAATTAAGATGTATAAATCAAGGAACTAGATCAAGGCTGACATCAAAACAAAAAAAAAAGTAACTAGATCAAGGCCAAACTCGGCTGATGTCTCTAAGCTCCAGCCTTGTGCCTTTCTCCTCTTTCCTCTTTCTTCCAACTATTTACACTGTTTTTTCTTTTGGCTTTAAGATGGAATTCGGGTATTTGTGCTGCTACGATATATGGATGCTGGGATTGTTGCATTGATGTTCAAGGGCATGGTAGCTCAGGAGTACCATTGCAGTTAAAGATTCCCATTTCATTATGCTTTGAAAAGAATAAATATGCAATTCTAGCAACCACTTGGAGCCGATTTATGCTTTGACAAAATTCTAGCTATCAGAAGTTTGCTCACTCTCATTTCAGTTCGCACATCTACTGGGAAAGAAGACAATTGACAGGCAGAAAAGATAATGTATGCAATTATAAGCAACACCTTTTCCATGTTCCAGAAGATCAAATACATGATTTGAAAAATGGGATGTGTTCGTTCAACAAATCCATGGCTAATGGTTGCACCAGGTCTGCCATTTCTGAGTTGAGAAACGTTGCGCTTGCAGGTATGCATCTCATTCTTTGCATTGGTTATCTTTTAAACTTCCTTGCACCTTGCTTTTTCCTGCTGCAAGGATTCAAATCACCTCATACAACCAGAAAAGCCTTCCAAAAGCAAAGAATATAAAACAAAAAACACAGCAACAGAGTGAAGGTTTGATTGGATTAAATTTTTACTTGAACTAATAATACGAGAATGAGTTTGAAAAGATAAGCAGAAATATGTATCAGAAATATGGGCTGGCAACTAAACAGTATTTCAGCAGCATCACAACATACAGAAATCAACTCGTTTCTTTGGAGGTTTGGCGGACTAAGATGGTCATTGGTTGGACAATGCATGCATACAAGTGCATACGAGGCAATTGCAGTAGAAGGAAATATAAACCCTTTGAAGGGCTGGTTTTATAGCTGTAGGAAGCCAGCTCAAGTTTAAATATACAGAGTTGAGACTTGGAATGCTTCCTCATCTTCAAGAAAACGAATTCAGCTAATTTTACTGAAAATTTTACTAAATACCAAAATGAGCCAGCGTAGAAACTTGGAAATACACTTACTTACCTCGGCTCAGCCTCATCACTAGTTCCTACAGGACTAACTCTTCCACCTCTTCCAGAGGCAACCTCATCCATGCTTTGACCGCGTCGCCTATACCTACCACCAGATGCCACAAATGCTGGACAAGGGCGGTAAGCCTTTATAGGCCACCAACCAAACCCTGGGACTGTTGCAATCCCTCCTTGAATCCTCCCCTCACCATTGCATCCCTTCTCCAATTCCTCTTTCCCACAGGCCTTGCAACCCCTGTGAATATGTCACCTATCTTCTTAGGTAAAATCCCAATAGAAAATACAAAGAGATAAAAATAATACTAAAGACCAGAGAATGCTACATTCCATTCCGATTAAATACATACATAAACATACACCAAATCACAATTTGCAAAATGCCTTGGAATGACTGAGGGAGTTCCATAGAAATGGATGGCCTACAGTTCAACATGCTGTAGTCTGTAGACAAGGGTTTTCAACCCTAAATGTGAAAGCCAGCTACAAGGCCATAGTGACCCTTTAATAGTTTCACAGATTTTTAGAGTTTCTTTCACTGAATGTACCCACCAAATAATGTGCTGTGCTAACAATAAAGATGATTCTGTCTTTAGTTTTTACTGCGGCAGCCGTTAATTAACACTAGGCTAGCCAGTTGACAGATAAAAGAGACTTAAAAGAAAAGCGCCTTCCATCATAATTAGCCCGATGAAAGATGAGCAGTTACCATCAAAATTCAGGTCCGTGGTTAAACTTTCATTTTACCTTGCAACACAATAGCCACGTGAAAATACAGAGAGTATGGTACCTGAAAGGAGGCTCTTCAACTGCAATGGTGGCAGATTCTAATTGGACAGGAATGTCATCAGGTGAAGCAGGAGGTTCATCTGCAGCAGTAGAAGTACTTGAAGAAGCAGCAGCAGATAAAGAGATGGTAGGCTTAAATGGATACTTGATGAAAGCAACGGAGCCAAGACCAAGAGAGGTGGAGTAGGGACGCGGAAAGAATGCGGCCTGATGAGATGGCGGTGGGGGTGCTGAGAGAAGGCCCTTCACCATTTCCTCTCGTTGAATTGCTAGGTGTGTCCACAAGGAAATAGCTGCAGCATTGTAAGCAAAATATAAGGTCCAGAATAAGACAGGGAGGAAAGAATGATCTGATTACCGAATATTATTTTATTGGAAATCGACTAAAAATAAAATTAAATTAAGAAAAGAGGTTCCACCGAGACTTGAACTTGGGTTACTAGATTCTGAGTCCAATGTCCTGACCCCTAGACCATGGAACCTTTAGTGATATATATATGCCAACTGTGCATAACTGTTCCGTTATCACTGCAATATAATAACGTAGTGTAACCCTGAACATCCGACATACGCCTTGAATTTTCTGAACCATATATTAGAGCTTATCCGTAACTTCAATCATTATTAATTATTGCCTTAAAAACCAAAAAAACCTTCAACTTTTAGCATAAAATAAAATTAAACCCTCAACATTTTATTGTATAAAAATCAATTCATAAATTTTTATTTTACTGTAAATAAACCACCAACCTTTAAAAATTATGCAATTAAATTCAAATTTATTAAATTACACTAACTTTCTTTAATATTGTACATATAATATATCACGTAACAACCAACTAAACTATCAACGTCAACTTTTATATTAAATGCCCAAACAACAATTAATATCATTTAACATATTTAAATTTAATTGTATAATTTTAAAAAATTGAAAATTTATTTACAATGAAATAAAAATTTATGAACTGATTTTTATGTAATAAATAATTAACGACTTAATTTTATTTTGTGTTAAAAGTTAAAAGATCTTTTTGGCTATTAAGCCTTAATTATTCAGAGCCATTGATGACTTAGTTTTACCCTTAAAGCCAGTTTTAGATCCAGCACATCATTCAACTTCTTTCCGTGAATACAGCCAAGTGCAGAATTGTTGAAAAAATATATATACAGCCACAATTATGACATTTAGGAGGCAATGAAGAAATAGTAATAATAAGACTGAAACTAAAACGAAAAGGGCACCTATTTACCACAAAATACCCAAAACTGAGGTGGCAAAGCCGAAAAAGAAGGATATGTGAAAGAAATCCCAGAGAATTTTCAAGCAACTTGCTTTTGCTAACAAATTACTGGTACTATGTTTTGAAGCTAGTACTAAAATTATCACTTGTATTAACTCTTCATCTTCTATCATTCATGAACAATCTGTTGTTCCAAGTCGCCATCCCCAAGCATCGAGCTGTGGTGATGCACAAGGTACCACCGTCCATGATGGAACTCAAAGACATTAGTCATGTTAAATGCTCCATTATCCATGTCAACATAGGTTTTCATGGTAACCCAAGCCATGTCCTTCAGTACCCGGGCTCGAACATCTCTAACCTGAAACTCAACCCCTTGCTCCCAATTAAATGCAAGTTGCCAACTCTGTATTACGGCATGATACCTGCACAAGGAAAGGAACAATGGCTCTCAGCAAAGAAAACCGGTGACATGAAGACCTAAGCCTAATCGAGTCAAATGCTAAGATGACATATTACTAACATGCTGATTAGCTAATGCCAACCTTCTTCCTGAATGCATCAAGAAGTCCATGACTTTGGTAAGGGTAGGTTCTACAATGTGGAAGGCTTGTGCACTGACTTGTCCTTTTTTTTAAGCCTTCCAATGTGATGGAGGACCAAGCTTGTAACAGAAGTAACCAAAAAAGGAAAGAAATTTACTGTTCAAAATATCTTGAAATAAATATTTTTCATTCAAGCTTTTTGTCCTCCATCAGGCATCATGACAGATAATACATCCTTCATTTTACAACTCAACTAACATGTTAGGTAGGATAGAATGAGAAATGATGATATTCGTAAGATGATTGGAGTGGTACCTATCGAAGACAAAATGTGTGAAAATCGTTTACGTTGGTTTGGACATGTAAGACGTAGACCTGTAGATGCTCCAGTTAGGAGAATAGAGGCTATGAATGTTGAGAGAAGGGTTAAGACTAGAGGAAGACCTAAAAAGACTTGGAAAGAAGTAGTTTGGAAAGACATGAAGGTTTTAGAATTAGATGAGCAAATGGCCTTGAATAGGAATTTATGGAGGCAAAGAATACATATGGACGATCTAACGTGATTTTAGATATTGGTTCATATAGCCTACCCCAATCTATTGGGATAAAGGCTCTGATGATGATGATGATGATGATGATGAACTAACATGTTAGGTAATCCATAATAATTCATTTTTTACAAATTAAAATATTTTCTCAAGAAATTCTATTTGCATGTATTTTGCTTCTAATTTCCAACGAACCTGTCCTCATCATAACATCCCTTGTTCCCTGTAATTCCCACCACCCATGGGTACCATGGCTTTTGTTTGAAGCATGAATATGTCTCATGCTTGTAACAAAAAACATGAGGCTCTTTTCTCATGGTTGAGTTGCACTAATATGTTAAGACAAAAGCATTATTATTCCAAGGGCATCACTATGAGCTAATAGCATAACCCTAGTAAAAGTATTCCAATGTCGGAACCAACTAAGGACTCAAACCATTTACATTGTGATCATAGAAACAAACTATAATCATCTTACAAGTTAAAGCTCTTCTCTACCTTCAAATATTTTTGGAATTATTACAGCATTTTCGAATTCTAGATACCTTAAGTAGGCAAAAATCAAGAGACCAGGCCCTCATGTGACTCAAATTTAATCAACTATCATTACATCTAAATAGGTAGGTAAGAATGTCCATGCATCTTAACCCAATCATACAGTGGAAAAGATGTAAAAAAAATGATCAATCAACAAGATTAGAGACTAAAATGACACCACAAACTTTAGTGGGCTGAGTTCAGAGTTTGAACCCAGATCCAACCTCAAGGCTAAAATCTGAGTTTTAGAGCAGAAGCCTGATGAAAAATGATAAGAATTACTGAAATTATAAGCTTCCATAATTGTAAAAACAAGAAGCAGTAAACAACAATTCCTGATATTGGACTGGAAGCATCATACCCTGAAAAATGTTCACCTGTCGCATGAACACACTTCACATAATCTGAATTCAGCCAAAAACGACTCATTGCTGGAAGGGACCTATCTCTGATGATGTTAAAGAATTCTGTATTAACGTTCATTATGGCTCTTGTAGCTGCATAGTATGCCTTCCACCCATTAACTGGTGTTACATTATCTTGCTCCAAAGTAAAATCCTAACAAAAATAGATTAAGGCAGAAAATTTATGCCTACAGCCCCACAATTGAGAAACATATCAACAATCAACTCTTAAGAGAAACATGGACACAGTTTAACTAAAGATCATGATTGTGAGAAAAAAATTGCAGTGACCAACTTACATAAAAGAATGGCTCCAAAGGTTGAAAATGATTGCTCTTTATACAAAGCCTATAAAGTGATGAACAAACAAACACCACAAGAAACAAAATGGAAGATACAGCACCCATGTTAATTGCAAAAAGCCATGAATCTCTTCCTTTACAGGACTGAGATAAGAAGACCAAAGCCTTTATTTCTCCATAAAGTAAACACCCCTGATATGCGGCCACAATAACAATTCCTCCAATTGACAAAACATAGGTGAAAACTTTGAAGAAAAAAGGGTTCACAGAGGAAAGTACCACCAAAGATGAAAACGGGTACATATCTTCATTCAAACTAAACAAAACATGCCATGATTCTGTGTAGCAAGTATCTAGTCTCCCAATATACTAGGAACTAAAATTATTTAAGGAAAGAAGGATTCCATACTTTCATCGAAATGCCATGAAACAAATACAGTCAAGGAGTTAAGGAAGGTTTTTTTTTTTTTTGAGAAAAGAAAAAGAATGTCCTCTGTGAGTAATTTTATCTTGCGAATTAGCTTTTCGAATAATTTTACTACTTAAGTTTATTTCCCTTAATAGCAAATACTAAAAGAATTAAATATAGATTTCACAAAAATCAAAATTCAACAACAACAACAACAATCAAAGGCAACAACAATTGGGGAAATTGGGTACCTTGTGATAAAGCGCTTTCCAAGCATTATCATCATTAGCCGCCTTTCTCATAAGCGAATTAGTCATAGAAAGCCGGCAAAGGCTCGGATAATCCAAGTAACTTAGCGCGTGTGTGGTAATCTCCGGTACCAACTGCTCCATCATTGACGCTCCGCTCGGTCTCTCCGCCACTACCTTGGAAAGATCTGCCGTCACCATACCCTCCAGCGGACCAGCACTACCGCCGTTCAGGAACGCCGCGGAATCGGAAGTTCCGTTGCAGGAGGACGACGGGATGGCTTCTTTGGCTTCCTCTTCACCGGCTGACGTGGGGGGACCGAAGGCGTTGGATTCGTGGGGCCTCTTGAAGAATAATCGGACGGCAAGTAGAAGGGTAAGGAGGGTGATGATTGTGGCTATGATCAACGGCTGCTGGGATTGGCGAGCGATGGAGAGGGTAGAGGCAATCTCCATTCATAAGACATTAAAGCTTCACAGTACATGAAAAAAAACCCTAGAAATCTCCAGTGATTCCGAAAAGGAAAATCAATTAAAACGCAGAAAATTTTGTTTTTTTCCTTAATTTTTTTAGTGTTTTTGGTAATAATTTGTTTTTTTTAAAAAGGTATAAAATTTAAACGAAAATTCAATTTTGTTGCAGAAGAGAGAGCGGAAAGTCGTGGACGCGTCGAAGGAGAAGAAACTCAAACCAGAAAAATAGGACAGTATTGGGGGTTATTTCTGTAAATTGAATTTAGGATTTTCTGCTACGGCGCCGTTTAATTCCGCTAAGCGAGTAGCTGTTTGCTAGGAGTATTTTTAATTGGATATTCTAATTGAAATAAAATATTTTTAAAAAGGGTAGCAAAAGATCAAAAATAAAGATTTAAATAAATACTACTTTTAATATTGAAATAAAAATTTATATATTTAATCAAGATTTAATTCAGTAGTGTAAAATTTTACTATTTTTTAAGTAAAAACTATTCATAGCAAAAAATTTCATATTCTAATCCTCACTAGTTTTTTGGGTTAGTTTCAACTACGAAACAAGAGCAGAAATTAGTTTCTTATTCGTTGTAGGGGCCACCTCAAGGTTTACACACAAAAAATTTATATTTAATGCACCTAGTATAAATCTTATAAATTGTCATTTAATCATATCATGATATTCTATTAATTAATAAAATTAAAAATCTTAATATTAAACAAAAGTGTAAAAAAAATATGAAATTATGGAATGTCATTAAGGATTATTTCCCACTACATTGTTAGTGGAGTTTTTAGATACCACAAAGGTAATGTAGATAACAAGACATACCTTTTAGAAAATATTTAAAAAATAAAAAATAATAAAGTGGGTATATATCACTATCTTAACTTCATTTGTGGAGTTTAAAAATTTCACTCAGTGTATGAGATAATAATCTAGATTTAAAAATGCACAAATCCTTAAAAAAATTAAAATTTTTTATTAATATTTATTTTTAAGAACCTATATATATATTGAGAAATGTTAGAGACAATCACTTTGACAGTCACATTTAGCACTCTCTATCTTATTGGGCCATGTCACTTTTTAGTTTTACGTAAAGATTGATTACCCATGTGAAAAGTTAAAAAGCTGAAGTATATGATGCTAAATAAAACTTTCCAAGTAACATGTAATAATTGGTAAACAAATCTTCACCTAAAACTAGAAAGTGACGTGACCCAATAAAATAAAGAATGTTGAAATGTGATTGTAAAAGTGACTGTCCGTAACATTCCTCATATATATTTTAAATTATTCATTAATAAAATAGCACTCTATAATTGACTAAAAGTGTATAAAAACTATATAATATGAATGCATAAAATATAAACTCTTTAAATACACTACCATTAGAGCGTTTAAGCTCCATAAGTAGGATTAAAAAAGTGACAAATAACTCATTTTATTCTTTTAATTATTTTTTAAATATTTTTAATTGACATGTTTCATCATCTTAATCCTACTTGTGAAGTCTAAAAACTCTACTAACAGTGTATTATTTAATTGTCCTTAATTAATACATTAAACATTATTATTTCAAATATTTATATTTGATACCTTATTAATATATAAATTTTATAGACGGTCAAAAAATTATAATATGTTATTTCATTAATTTATACATTTTAAATAAAACATCCTTAAAAATAAATATTTTAATTTTACTAATGCATAAGTTATCATGATTGGATTTGATTTTTTTTTTTTGGTGGAAATGATTGGATTTGATAACCTTATATAAAATTTATACAGCAACGGTATCTCGAATATAAACCCAAAATAAAAATGCCTTCAAGTTTTAAGTTGAATGGCTAAAATTAACACCTGCAAGATTGGACATTGCTGATTTCAGGATGATCTTATGAGTAGACATTACCAGAGACAAAATTCATATGTGCCACAAAAGTCACATTCCCTCGCGTAGGACCAATAGTTACAATGAGGTTTATGTTAAATGCTAATCAAAGAACCTGATTCTCTACAGCTATTGAAAAGGAAAGAGTGACTAGCTAGAAAGCAAGGTTATGAATATTGTCATACTGCTGCTAACAAGTATTAAAACCCAACCTCTGCTTGTCCGGCATACCTTATCGGATGGAGTAGCTCCCAAGAGTGTCGTAACTCCGGTTGAAATTAGCTTGAGAATAGCAATGCAAGCAAAGAAAAGACTTACAGCTAAAACGGCAAGTTCTTTACTCTCCAGACTTGCTTGATCACGTACAATCTTTTCGACATCTAATCTGTTGGGGATGGAAATGTCAGACCAGAAATTTGCATGCAAAATTTGTAAATAAAAGGGAAACCATTTTCAAACACTAAATTCCATGGCAAATGCTAGAATCTGTTGTATAGAATACAAATGCAAAAAGAGGATTGATTACTCAGCTCATGATGTAAATGCAGCCACACCAAGTGAAGTCTTGATGCATTTCAAAGTTTGAATTAATATCGAAGTATGTGTGGTAGTGTCTGTCAGACAACCTTGTAACCATCTCAGCAGGTTATACACCAAGCTGAGAAAGATCCTCTAATGCTTCAGCTGATCACTACAGATCAGAAAGCGGTTAATCATGCTATAGTCACAAGGTCACGTGATTCATCAACCAGACTTGAGATCGTGTCTCATTTGTGCTAAATTCAGGTACCCTCTCACAGTATTGACCAGGATTCAATTTTGTGAATACCCCGCACCCAAGTTGTGAGATATTATCCACTTTAATCCGAAAGTCTCACGGTTTTGTCCTATAAAAGGTGCATTTTAATGATGGATTCAGATCTCTATACGTATGTATGTATGTATGTATGTATATGTTGTGTGTGTGTGTGTGTGTGTGTGTCACAACAGATCCTAACAATATCCCGATGTAAGATTGGGGCGTTACAGTATATGAATAACTGCATCAGGTTAGTATCTTGTAAAACACATACACTTGGTGCATATATATGGCAGTCATATTCAGTTCTAACCTCCAAAATATGTGGATATAAACAAAAATCATAATAAACATTCTTGATAAAAGCTAATGACAGAACATGATAGGTATACACACACACACACACACACACACATATATATATATGGTGGGATGCTGAAGTAGTCAGTTCAGATTCAAGTAAGTTTTAGCCTAGTTGCTCTCATGGCATTCCTAGCTAAATGGCAAAGTTTATGGTCAGAGATGTGGCACACAGGACTCAACATATGTTACATATCCAAGATGTTAGTCACTGATTATAAGGGGAAACAACTGGTCCAATAAGTAGGAAATATCTAAAAAAATGATGGAAGTTTAGGAAAGCTTAAAGGAAAGAGACAAGATAAGACAAGGATAGCTTGAAGAAATAGTAATATGGCACAAAGTTGTGAATGACAACAACTGAAAATAAAAATGACAAGGCACACAAAAACTTTGATTGTTAAGAAAAATATTTCTAACCTTAACATGCTGTTTTCTCTGACCAATGCATTTATACTAGCAGAGACACCAGCTTTCCATGATTCAAGGTCTGCAAATCCTCTTTCCTGAAAGGGAGAAAAAGATGTCAGATACTCAAGTGGTTGTATGTAACTCTTTTCTCCATGGAGAAAGATGATACTGATGATGAAAGAAAGAAAGAGATGAAACAGAATTATGCAGTACCGTTGTGTCTTTCCACTCCATAAGATCGTTTATTTCTGTTTTGCTTTTCTCCAAAAGCAGAGAAATTCTAGATAACTCTTTATTGATCTCTGGTAAAACATCTCCTTCTCTTTGGTTCAGTTCTTTGATATACTCTTCCAAAAGAGATAAATTCACATCAAGAGACCTCACTTTCTGCATCAAGATCTTCAAAACAGAGTCACCAGGTATTCTGCCAACTGGAAGTTGTTTAATTTCAGTTGAAGGATCAGGAATCCTACTTGTTGTCACAGGATTCTTTGTCACTGTTTCATTGAGCTTTTGAACATCCTCAGCATTTTCTATCCCTAAAGCAGCAGTCTGGTCACCATTTTGAGCCGCATCATTTCTTTTACTTTCACGGGTACTCAGGTCTGGTTTTACAGAAGGCCCTGTTGAGTTAGTGTCTTGCATGTTTGTGAGAACATGTTGTTCAGATGGCACAAACAGATCTTCAAGCATCCTCTCAATTGCATCAATGCCATATACCTCTACAACACTCAGTGTGCAGTAAAACTCTGAGCCATAATGACTAAGTAGATTCAATTTCAAATACCTCAGCCATTTTGGTTCTGACAGCTTAAAGCTCTGAATTTGCCTGACGTTTGCAGCAACAAACTTTCCCAAGGGAGACCATGTTTCAGTTGGATAATTCAAACTACCATACAACTCGAATTCCTTGAAGTTTGAAGAATGGTGCTCAAAGTTAGCAATTTTGACTGCATCAACCAAAGTCTCTTCTACCAGCTCAATCACAACAAATTTTCCTTCCACAGAACAAGGATTTCTTAGATACTTATCATGATCCTTTCCCAAAATGTTGGTTGCTCCTTTTGCTTCCTTGTTATGCGCAACCAACTTTGCACCTTTCGTGGCAGAGGCAAAATTGTACTCCGAACCATCAGATTCAATACGATGAGTGATGTTAATTAGTCTGCCTGGAGAATCCCCCTCTCTTGCTTGTCTTGTTATATTCCGGAATTCATCAAAGTTGAGATAAGTGGAAGGACTTTTAGGATTAGGCTCTTCCTTCTGTTTACTTGCATTCAGCCCCTCGTGTTCGTGTACATCACAAAGAAAAGTCGTGTAACCTAAAATTCTCAGAATTACTTCTTCAAGCCTCCGTGTTTTGCGGAGGGAGTACTCATACTTCACAAACTTCTGATAAACACTGGAGTTGTTATAGCTCATTGAGTTATTAAACTCTAGCAGCATTCCATTTTTACAATTCTCACCTCTATTTCCATCACCTGAATACGCTTCATTACAAAGCTTTTCATGGCAAACACTAGGAGAACGTGTGGTTTGGTTTTCAGGATGCGAATTTCCTGAAGAAGATAAGTTCAAGTTAACGCATTATTAACCAACTTAGTGCAATACTAAAGTAAATAATGGTCATTTCATTGGTTATTCATTCTAATTTCTAGCTCAAAAATTTCTATTTCAAGAACAGAAGCATAATTTGTGGTTCTAATATTTTGTAAAAGTACCCTTAAAAATAAAAGTTGAATTTGACAATCTTTGGGGCCCAAGGATGTAACTTAAGCTCTATTGTTGCACAACATGCCATCAATAATGCTCTTAATGCTACTTTGCAACAGAAGAAATGTCTTTATAGTTCCAATTAATGCTTTTTTTTAATAGATGTTCTAACCCTGCACAATTACTTGGATCAATAACAAGGATGAAATCTTGGACAATTATCTGGCTTGGTGATTTTTTTTTTCACTTGTTTGAGAGCTAAATTAAAGGCTTAAACATTAGTATTTTATAAACAAAAGAGACGGGTTTGCCTGAAACAAACCATGAAGAAAAGGGTAGGTAGAAAGAAAGAGAAATGAACCAGCAAGAGGTGGTTTTACCTCCATTTTCATGGCTGAGACCAAGTCTAGAGTAGAACAAGAACACAAGGCACCAAAGAGAGATGACAACAGACAAGGAGAGTTCATAGAAACTCTTTCCATTAGTGGAGTTATCGCTGTTGTTGTTTTTGTTGTCTTTCTTGATGCTGTCTCTGTTGGTCTTGCTTTCCTCGTTCCTGCTGTTGTTGCAGTTGTTTCGACATGTCACATACACGATGGAAGTCCCATTCCGAGTTTTCTTCATGTCTCATCCGTACAAAGGACACAGAAAGAATGAGAGAAAATGGGTTTCTTTGAGAGAGAGAAAGAAGAATGAGGGAAAAAAAAATTACTGAGAAAGTGGACCTAACGGTTGGCTTTGGTTTGGCTTCTTGCGGGCGAGACTAGAGAGACATTGAGAGGGAGTAGGAAAAACAAAAGTGGAAAACGTGCATTTTAAAGTTGAGAGAGGGGGGTTGGAACTTGGAAGGAAGCTTTTGTTTGTGGGTGATTTCAGTCCCGAATCCAAGTCTTGCGGAAACTAGTTTTCTACCATCTAAACCCCGCTTACTTCGTCAATCCAGATGCCATAACCATGCATTTCGAGAAGGGTTATCGTAAATTTACAGTCTAACTGACAGAAATGAAGATAGTATTTTATCGCATTATGATACATGGACCTTGAGAAAAAAATCAGTGAGAAATCTTAAGTTCATATAAAATTATAAATGTCCTAAGAAAATACTTACAGCTTTAATTTGATATTTTTTTTAGATCGCATGTATCTTCATCCGTTTTAATGATTTGAGATTAATCATGTTCGAGATTTAATCACAGTTAAAACTCTTCACTCCTCCCCAAAAATATGTTTAGTAGGAGTCGAACATGTAAACTCTTCTCACAAACTCAACATGTATTACCAACTAATCACAATCTTTGAATAGCTTTAATTTGATATTCAAGTGGTCGGAATTCAAGTAATATTGGTTTAACCGTGTTGTTATTTGCAATTATCACGTGATTTTACATTTATTTAGGATTAGTTTGAATAAATGGTAAAATTAATTCATGTGAAATTAAAAATAATAAAAAAACGTTTAAAAATATATTTTTTAAATAAAATAATGAAAAGAATTAAAGCAAAAGCAGGAGGATAGTTTTAGCCTACTGCATTTTGTCATTTTTTGCTTCAATCAGGCCGTACTAATGCCCACCAGACAACCAAATGGACCCTTAATCTAAACATTGAAATATCGTCATTATCACTTGTACCGAGCAAAATGCAACTAAAAGATATGATGAATAGCTCATAACGCCCCAAAAACTAACTAATTAGTACATATACACACACACACACTTATAACTCATAAGCTAACTATTAAGCTTAGAGAACTCAAATTCATATAAATTCCACACAAAAAATTTCCTCGCATGCTAAAATGAGATTCGAGCCTACCATACCACTCGCAATTAGATTTGTAATAAATTATCTTTTCCATAATAAATAATTGCCGTTGGTGAAAATATGTATTTACATTTATATATAAAGGTAAACGATTGCTGATTAAAGCAATTATATTTGCATGTGAAATTTGAGATAAGCAGAAAAATGTACACCAAAAATTGCATTTACATGAATGATATGCTTTCTAGCAAAAAGTCTTACAGTAGCCTTTGCTACCAAAGAAATGGCAGCATAAAAAGTGAAAAGCCCCGTGCATGTCACAAGGGTCACGGCTGCGCCTTGTTCAAAGCGTTTCTGACGTTGAAAGAGTTAGCAGCACAAGCTCCAAATCACGTTCTTGTTACTGTTTTATAGAAGGAAGACTGCCTGGGCTTTCCTCTTCCAAAAAGAAGATTTAATGCAGTTTGAGGAGGATACTTGTTTAAAATGAAGTCCATATCCTCCCCACTTACCTCTTTTTGATTGAGCAGACCCTGCAAAATTCAAAGCGCATCTGTTCTACCGCACAGCTGCTCAGCAATCCATGCAAGAGAGAAAAAGACTGAAGCAAAATGAAACTTTTCCTTTTCCAGGGGAAAGGGTAAGTAGTCTTATATATTGGAACCTTTATACCTACTTGAAATAACTAGCTTCTTCATTTCAAATAAACATAATGCGAGCGCCAATCAGCAGAGGACTCTGCAAATCAAATTACCTTCACTACTTCGAGCAAAGCTGCATGGTGCCTCCGAAAAAGAGAAACTGCCTTTCCATATGTATCATGTAGTAGTTCTTCATTCCTTCATGCAATTTCATCATCCAAATTGAAGTTGAAATGGGGTTCGATCAGGTTGTAGTCATCGTAAAGAGATCCTTCAAAGTCTAGATGTGGACCCACAAGTTTAAACTTTCTTTCTCCAATGCGGTGGTTCTCCATGTATGACAATTGGATTCTCCAAGTTTCATCTGATGGAAGAGACATAAAAGACCTGAAATTAACACCATCTCCTACAGGAAGAAAGATTAAAAGCATGCTGCTGTTTTTACAACAACTAACATGGTTAAAATTTCGCGAGCAAGCCAAGATGCATCTGCAAGGTAGTTAAGCGATGCCTTTGAGGTGTCCTGCTCATAACTGACCTCTTCAGCAACTCTTCCCCCAAAAGAAACACATAAACAACTCACATTAAGAATGTCAACAAAATCCAGACAAGTGCCATACAATAAAATTATAACTACCTACTTGAAATCCACACCTGATGGCAATGCAACAGCTGTGGCCGGCACTCAAACATATATGATTCATCATTAATCCGATGAAACACAATTTGTGATAATGTATGCATAAATCACTTGACACAGTTTATTGTCAATAAGCACTTGAAATATTCCGACAGATTTGGTAACAGAAATCCCTTTAGCGATGCCCCTGAGCCGGTCAAGCAATAATATGCTTTTGTTTTGTCTCACTCTACGTGAAATTTTAAGCATGCATGATAGCCAAAGCATCTACATTATTATCTTTATCAAGGAAGAAAATAGTAAAAAGAAAAGAGAAAATAGCACCTTGCCACAAGGAACAACTGAGATGCGATCACAACATTTAACTTCTGAATTTTCATATTGTCTAAACAGATGTGAAGTCATAGCAACTTGAACTTCAGTACTTGCTCTACAACACTGTCCCTGATGACCCAACTCAACACCAACAGGCTTAGGTCCCACGGCTAGTCGGTCTACAGCATCATCCATATATGACTGAAGAATTGATTCTTGTCTTTTCATGACAGCCACAAGGGCAGCCTTTTGGACTAGGTGAGCCAGCTTTGCTCCAGTCCATCCTATCAAGAGAATGCATTATGCAGTTATTAAAATAAAAACCAACCTGTCAAGTGAACCTTGTTTCCATCCATCTTATTAAGAAAATATATTATTTCAATTATCAAAATAGAAAAGGAAGAAAAATCCCCAAGTTGAATTCATACCAGGCAAGTTATTTGCAAAAGAAGACAAATCAACAGACTTTGACTTCTTCACTTTGCTTGCGTTAATTTTCAAAATTTGCAATTACCCCTTCACATTTGGAGGATGAGTTCCTATCTACATAAAAGCACCACAAGTTACAAAGTAATTCAGACATAAAAGCAACAAAGAGAATCTTCCTGAATACAAGTATAACGGATCCAACCAACAGAGAATGCTTAGCAAAGGTGCAAAGGAGAGGAGATGTGTCTGATTACGAGGCAAGATAACGACTCCTAGAAAAACACTTAGTTGAGCAATAATTAATTTCACACTTCAAGAATGCCTTTTATAACAAATGCCATAACTGCTTAGTATTGCGCTTTATTTTTTTTTTTTGGTTACAAGAATTGCGCTTTATCATATGGACGATCTAACGTGATTTTAGATATTGGTTCATATAGCCTACCCCAATCTATTGAGATAAAGGCTCTGATGATGATGATGATGATGATGATGATGACAAGTATTGCGCTTTATTTATTTCATCAGATGAAACTAGTTACATTTGCTAATCCAGTGATGGAAGTAAACCTTGTGATCAAAACAACCTGGTCGGAGAAGAACAGGATCTAACAAATCCCTAAGATTTGTAGCAGTTAAAAATATAACACCTTTCCCAGTATCAAACCCATCAAGCTCAATTAGTAATTGATTAAAGTACTTTGCCGCTCATAAGTGGCTGCATTATACAGATGGTCAGTTGATTGGTTGAAAATCCTTTGGTGCCTGATCAGATAAAAGGAAAGAGAAACTCAAAATTATTCATAAATGATCTGCACACAGCTAAGTTTATCTCCTGTCCATTATCTTTATCTATGGTCATTTGGTCATCTTCCTACTCATAATAGCTATAATTGATCCTATAAAAGACACCGAGTCTTTTTCAAAGAAAAAAAAAAAGACACCGAGACTGGCCAATTCTCAGTGTCTTTTTAAATACCACACAAGCTAACCTATTATATTTCAATTCCTACCACTTGATTTAAATCAGATGTAATATATAAGCGACTTAGTTCCAACTAATATATGCAAAGACTATATTTCATTTGCCTTACAGAAGCTGTCAACAAATGGTGTGATGTCAAAAATTTCTGTCCACATAAAAACAAGTGAAGAAAATAGGGATTCCCAATAAGATTACCACATCTAGTAGCTAAAGCATCAATTTCATCAATGAACGTAACTGATGGTTTATTTACCTGCAAAGCGAAAGCATGAATTTCTCAACAGATGACCCAAAGCACACAATAATACCACCAAGCATTTGTAAAGAAAAGGAATCGTGCATTTATAACATGAAAACCAATAAAGCAGTACTAATGCAGTAAGCTGATTTCATGGATGACATAGAAGTCTGGAACTTTTTATTTTCTCAATTACCATGGAGATGCCCAGCAACTTTCTTCAAGATGAAGTGTCAAAATATGGAATCTAGATTACAAGACTCCACCATGATTAAGAGCTACTTGTTGCATTAGATAAAAATAAAAACCCTTGTAGATTAATCACCTTGGCCCTCTTAAATAGATCCCTGATACGAGCAGAACCAACACCAATTAAAACTTATACAAATTCTGACCCTGCCATTTGGTAGAATGAAACACCTACTTCACCAGCTATAGCCTTGGCAGCTAATGTCTAGAAAAGTATGAGAAACTTCAGATAGATAGGTAAGGCAATTACAAAGTGCACTTGGCAAACCTGTTAAAGAAAACTAACCTTGCCACGTCCTGGGGGGCCCTCCAAACGAACCCTACGAGGTGGATTCTACAAATATCTCAGCAGCTAATAAAAAAATGTTAAGAATTAAAAAGACAACATTAATTACAATAGAAGACTCTCATCCAAAGTTATAGCAACACACACATAAGAAATGGCAAAAAAAAAAAAAAAGAAGGAAATTTTGTACAACTCAAACACAAAATCATGCTTCTCCTTCATCTATATTTTAAGATGGAAAAACAGATACCTCTTGAAGTTCCTCAATTGCTTCATCTATGACTGCCGCATCACTAAACTTAACTACAGTTGAACCTTGAAAGGATAAACTTCCAAATTAGCTTTAGAAGTGCCATGCAGAAATCTTGCAAGATAAACATAAATGAGAAATATCTGGATACTAACAACAACATGAGCTTCTTCTTTAGATTGAGAAAAATCAATGCCCTGCCATAGATCCTGCCATTTTATAAACAGTATTATTTCCAAACTCTTTGCATTAAATAAACCAGATTCAACTATAAAATTTGCAAAGATGAGCAATGTTTACCCATTTCCTGAAGTTCATAGGTCTTCTTGAAAGTGTGAAACGGACAAGAAGAGCCATGGTTAAAAGGACAAATGTGATTGACTTTGGCATCTCAAGACTAGCAGAGACACCACCAAGAGTGTAAATTTCATACAACTTGGAGAAAATCTCCCCATCACTGAACACATCAACAAGATTATCCCAAACCATCTCTAAGATATTGAATATGATACCTACAAAAAGGTTTAACAAATGGTTTCGCTATGGGCCATACAACATATGCTTTTGATACAAAGACAAAACTGATAACAGCAAAAACAGCAGCTGCTAGGAACCCTCCAACAACAACTGTCGCGGCAGCCATTACAGTAGTCACCATTCCAAGCTCTACCATCATTCTGCTGGATATGGAAGTTGCTCCAGGAGAAAAGATCCCATTGAAGCGGCCAATCCTATGCATATTGTATGCACATCTGGTTTAACAAATTGCATAGCATCATAAAGAGCTATTCCGGGTATTACCCATCCGCCAGGAGAGTTTATAAGGAAAACCATCTCTTGGGTATCATTCTCTATAGTGAGATATACCATAAGAGCAATAAGTTGATTCGAGATCTCGCTATCAACCTCTTGGCCTAAAAAAAATATTCTGTCTCGATAAAGTCGGTTGATTAGGATAAAATTGTATCCCTTCGTAGCCGTACAGGCACCTTTTGATGCATACGGTTCAACAAAAATTGCGAAAAAAAATCAATGTGTAGATTCCAGCCATCCTTCGTTTTTTCTATGGTATATACATCAAAACATAGGTACATAGTAAACAAATCCACGGCTTTATATAGCATCCTAACAGCCAACTGGTACTTAATCTATAAATTACTCATAGGCAGCAATTTCATGTATAACTAGAGAATGAAAGAGGAGTTAAATGATTGATCACCGTTATGTGCCTCTCAATTTCATATCGTTGTCCAGTGTACTCTCTTAAAAGAGCTTAAGCTTCACTCTTATCTAACCTCATTGCCAACAAAGATAACACAAACCTGAAACCACATAGACATGCAGAGAACTGCAAAGAAATTCAATCTAAAAAATTCCCGAGCCATATTAATATTCACCATTTAGTCCTTTGAAAGCTCTTGTCACCTGGAATATCCTTCAAATCCACCACAAAATCCCTATACCCACCTACATAAGACACAACAGAAACCTCCTTGGAATATCATTCTTCATAACTTTCCTAAAATCCTTCAAGCTCATTTTGGGTAATTCCTCCAAATTCTTCTCGAATTCCTCCCCATTAGATAACTCTATCCTGAAAATCTGCTCGGGCACATAATTCTTCCCTTTGTACTCCTCAAAATATCCTTCAAATACACATTGTCATTTTAACTACTCATTTCGGTCTCTCTATGACTCTATCACTCTCATGGCTCTCATTTTTTTTATTCTTCTTTTGAATCCAATTTTTTCTTCAAAATTTCAATCAAACCCAGATTGTTACCTTTACTTAAATCCTCTTTTTCCTTCAAGGCGTGAATCTTGTTGCCAACGAGGAATCTGGGTTCTACCTGGCTAGGGTTTTCCGTCAAAACCCTAACCACAAAACCATCCCCTTTAGGCTTGCTAGTGTCACTGGGCTGTGAGGATTGTAATTCGCATAGAACCGAGACTGATCAGTGAGTAAATGAAGTTCTTGTTTGAAATTTTCGGGTCAAATTCAAGGGCTCTATTTGCTTGGGATTAAATTGGTAGGAGTAGAGTAGGCTTTTAAAAATGAAACCTTCACTGAAATGAGAACATCAACCGTGGTCATCTTTTTTTTGGCAAACTCAAGAAGCGTTACGTTTTGAAAATGAAGCATTGGATAAAGCAATATTCGCCATCGATTTCTTTCCGTAGAATAGGGTTATCCACCTAGGGTTTTTAATCAATTAAAACAAGGAAGAACTGAAGAAGACATGGCAGTTACCAGTTGGCAGTTGCTTTCCAGGTTCCAGCTTTTACAGATCCGGGATCCGAAGCGAGAGAGCAAATTGGGTCAGGCGTGACTGGCCTTTGATCAGCTCAGCCTACCTTCCAATATTCAAAGCTCAGCCCATCAATTTCTTTCTAATTTCCACGAGTGGTGGAGCAACAGTGGAACAGAACAGTCCATCAATAAGTTTTTCAATTAAAATGATTTTTGAAAAATAATTTTTAAAAATTATTTATATTTTTTAAAAATTTAAATTTTTTTGTTGTTTGAATAAGTCAATCAAAAATCTTTTCTGTTGCTTGATTGTTTTTTAAAAAATCTGTTTTCTTCTCTCAAATGATATTAACATAACTAATAAAATATTAAAATTATTTATTATTTATTAATATTAAAATATTTATATTATTAAACATTTAAAAGAAAACTATTTATTATTAATTATATTAATATTTTTAAAATATTTAAAGTAATATTACTATTTTAAAATATATATAATATTAACAATATATTAATATTTATTGTTGAAATATTAAAAATATTTATTCTATTAAAATGATTATATTTTATATTGAAAGTATTTATTATTAAAATCATAACAAAAGTATTATTTATTTCTATTTATTATTAAAATATTAATATAAAAATATTTGTAAATAAATTATAAAACATTGTATCTTAAATTAAAATATTAAGAAATTATTAAAAATACTGATTATTAAAACAATAAATATATTATTTATTAAATTAGTATTTATTATTAAAATAATATAATATTGTTTATTATTGAAAAAATATTTAAGAATCATTATATAAAAAATAAAATATTTAAACTTAAAATATTTAAGTTTAATGTTAATATTTTAATATTTAAAAATTTTAATCTAATTAAATAAAAATATTTTCATTAATAAATAGTGTTTTATGTAAGGTTAAATTAAATTCAAGTTTAAAAAATCATATCCAAGGTTTAATTTGAGTAGAATTATACTCACAAGCTTAATAAATAACCTTACATATAAACAACTATTTTTTAAAAAATATCTTCCCCTTTTCAAAAGAGTAAGACAAATTTTCAGAAAAATAATCTAATTTTTGTTGACTTGTAAGTCATTCTACGTTGACCAAACAATTTTCTGCCAATCAAACACTAGAAATTATAGAAATCATTTTCTGAAAATAATTTTTAATGAACCAAATAGAGCCTAAAATAAACAAATAAGTAAACAAACGCCATCTATGTATGCCTTCACAATGTAAGGAAGGTTTGATCTCATAATCTTATAGAACACAATCATATGATATAAAAATCCAAAAAATATAAAAAAATACAAATTAAAATTTAATAAAACTTAAAAATATATATTTACTGCATAAACATGAATTTTAATATAAATTTTTTGTTTTTTTATATGACATAAATACATTTTAATATAACATGAACATAAACTATATGCACAAATTAATATTGCATAGGACATGTCACCATCGTTGACACTGAAAGTCATTGCATACATTGATTTTTTTAAAGAGTATCTTTAAAATGGATTTTTTTAATTAATTAAGATATTATTTTATAATAATAAATTTTGTATTAAATTCAATAATTAATTATTAAATTTATTATTATTGAAGAAATAATATAAACTTTAATATATATAACTTTGAATAATATTTTTAAAACACTTGCTACTAAAAATCAATGTGTATTTACTTATAAAGTTAAGAGATAGGTTATTAATTTTAACAAACGATTGCGAATGTAAGTGTGATTCTTTTGTTTATTTTCATGAAAAAAATCGTTTAATATTTGTTTAAAATTGGTACGTTTGATGAATTATTTAATTTAGTTTACTGTTTAATAATAATAAATTTTTAAATTACATAATTACTTGTATACTAGTTTAATATATAATTATTAAAATTACATATTTATATAAGATTTTTTTAATTTTGGCACAAATATATTAGAGTAAATACAATTTATTTGTACAATTTTTATTTAAAAGTCATGAACATATTCATTTAACGTATACGAACACATATTTACGAATATATTCATTCGATATTAAAAAATGCATCCATAAATATGTTCATTAATATTTATGAACAAACTTAATAAACACAAACAATATAAAAATAAACAAACGAACATTACCTAAATGTGATTGCCAATCTATAACGTACTTAGGTCTTCCAACATATTGGGTGCATTCAAATTTGAAATGGTCATAATGCATAGGTGTCCTTACCAATTTTAAATCATTTGTTGAATTTAATCAATCTAATGAGCAAAGCAACTTAATCCAAAAATGCAAAATTATTTATTTCTTTTAGTATTTTTTTATTGAATAATGAATACTACTTTATAATAATTACAATATTATATTGTCTATGATTAATTTTATTATTTCAGCCGTCGGACATTCCAAATATTGACAAGTAGCATGCTGGTGAAACATGAATGAATGATTAGAGAGTCGCGTAATATTTTTTTTGAACACTTTACAATGCAAAAATGCAGACGTGGCTTGTAATAAGCAATGTAATTTATAAAACCATATCAAAATTCAAAGGGCCAATTTGAAATAGTAATCAGAGTAACTAGTAAGGGTCCAACCATGAAAATGCAAATTTAAAAATTTTAGATACGATATACACCAAAATAAAAAATCATGTAAATTAAAATTTTAATAAAATTTCATATGAATTTAATAAAAATTTTTACAAAATTCAGACTTGCCATGTTAATAAGAATTGTAATTCGGTAATTTTTATGTTTTGTTCATTCATATGTATATATATATATATATATATATATATATATATATATATATATATATATATATATATATATAGGAGGAATCCACTTACACATGTGTAAAACAAATTTAGTTTTACACACTTTCATATCTTTTTATATGATTTATAATTTTTTAATCCAACCGTTGAATTTTATGTTCTATTCACATAGATCATGCATGCCAAATTTCAAATTAATCGAATACCTCTAACTATTTATTTAATAAAATAAAATTTCAACCGTTGATATATATTGAAAAAAATACTATTCTCGACTAAAATGATAGAAATAGCAGATTGATTCAAAAATTTATATACATAATAAATATGAGTAGGTTGTTAAATCCATCGGTTGGTTTGCAAAAATATTAATCCTATATGAAGATATAAAACTGTATAAAATAAATTTGTTTTACACATATGTAAGTGGATCTTTACTCATATATATATATATATATATATATATATATATATATATAAAACCATAAACACAATGCACAAGTTATGAAAGCCAATAGAACGACAGGAGCTACAGTGATTCACAAACTTTAATCTCTCTTAAACCAGTAAAAGATAGAAATTGTGCGTGAGTATTATTTATATGGGATCATAACTTTAATTCAAAATAATTAATTTTGGTGTTAATGGTTAGTCTTGTTATTGATTAAAAAAAAAACGAAAAGCTACTTAATTGTTTCAACCGTAAATTTTGGATTTGCTTTTAAAATAATTAAAAACTAATTATGGAGGCATCGGCCATTGTTGTGAAGTGTTAACTGCATGAAGAGTACAAAACTAACTGCATGGAACCGTACAATAACATAACATGTTCAGTTTGGAGTCAGGACGAAGTTGGCGCCCACCTTTTTCTGTTAAAAAAATGGCAAGTGAAGACTTCAGGAATTTTTTGTTTGAAACGAACACGGCTGAGATGAATGAGTTAGAAATAGTGCTGTCATCAGCAACTATAAACTGCAGTCTGCGGATTCAAGCACAAACAAGAAGAGGAAGAAGAACAAAGGGAGTGGAACACAGAGCTGGCTACTGGAGTTCCGAAATCACCGACCTTTATTTTTTCAAGTTTCAACAAAAACGCCATCTCAAAGGTCAACGATCATGCTCCAAAATCTTTGTCTCTTGTTATTTCATAGTATCATGTGGGTAATGTTGTTTTGTCTGAAAAAGAAGTTTTAGTTTTTCTTTTTCATGAATATGGAAGGAAATTCATCTGTTTGATTGATTATGAACTGATATCATCTCTTATTGGGGTTTTTTTTTTCTGGGATGAATTCGTTTAACGCAATCACCAGGCTTGGTTGTTTTGAAAAAATGGAACAGTTGCGATTGGGGGGAAATTTCACCTTTTTCTTTTGTTTTGATTTGTTCTCTCTCATGTTTCTTTGGGTCCTAGAGCTATAGTAGAATCACCAGACACCACCATCATTCTGTAAAACTAGTTATGGTGAGTCGTTGACTTCAGGCATGCTGTCCTGCCTTTCTGGGTCTTGATTCCTTTGGGCCAAGTGCCTTTTTATGGTCAAGGGATCAACTCAAGTCTTGTTAATCTCCATGGCAATTGGATTTTGGGCAAACAATCAAATGATTTATTTCCTTGTCATGTCTTTTTCCTGACAGTATCCATGGTGGCTGTTTCTTCGTGATTAGTACAACGTAGTAGTATTTTTAAGACTATTTGTGGCAAAACTATGACATAAATACAGAAATGATACTTATATGTATAGCCTGCTGGATTGATGTGATTTCCCTTTGGATGTTGCAGGGTTCATTAGATAGCATTATTGTCACGAACTCCATCTCATATAATCTTGTGTTGGATTAGTTATGTGTTCTTTCATGAGTTGTTTTTGCTTGAAGAAAGTTAGACACAGAACTGGATATGAAGAGCCTACTATTCTTGCTTCTGAAACACCTTGTAAGTTGGAAAGTGAAGAATGAACCTCTTAACCTTTTTTGTCTTCATATGTTTTGGTCTGTTCTTTTGCAATTTGTATGGATTGGTATTAAGGCTTTGCTTTTGCTCGATAGAATGGAAAGAAAAATGTAAAGATAAAAAATTGCACATTAAAAAAAGTCTCTTTTTAATTGATGTGTTTGGTAGAAAAGATGGAAAAAGTGAAAGAAAGAAAATGAAATTATATTATCTTACTGTTATAGTGTTAACTAATTAACCAAATAAAAATTTAAAAATAAAGAATAATTTTGTAAATATACATATTTGATCTTTCTCTTTTTTTATGTTTCAAGTTTTTTTTCCTCTTTCTATTCTCTATCTTTTCATTTTTCAACTCTACCAAATAATGTATGAAAAGAAAATTCTTTCCCCTTTTTCATCTTCCATACCAAGTGCACTAAAGGAAAAATTATGTTTTTCTATCTTCTTAGTTTTTTTCTCTTCCTATTTTCTATCTTTCTATTTAGCATCCAACCTATCAGGCAATGTCTAAGTTCTACAAATTTTGCCAAATGAATGTGGGAGATCTGTGAAACATCAATAAAAACAGTGTACTTAAAGTACATAGATATGCACTTCAATGGTGTCTTCCCGTCTAGGCATGTATTACCCATCAGCGGATGCTTGGCCAGTGCCATTGTTGACCACATTCTTGCACTATCCATGTTTTCCGGCTTCATTACTGTCCATGTCCATTCTCTTTCTGTTAGTGGGCTATGCGAAATTGCCTATGTCATTGCACCCATGTGGCCTTTTTCTCGATGTTGCACATAATTATCTATTGTGCTTCCAATGTGTGTTTTGGCATCATTCTGCTATTTCTTGTCCATGGCATAACTCCCTCATGCAAATCGTCTTGTTAACTTTGCCTGGGTTCTGACTTCTTAGGGGCCACCTTATATCATAATTATACTGCCTATCAGCATATTGTATTCATTCAAATTTCGGGATATTATTTATTTTGCAAATTTTACCATTTGCTTGTCTAAGTGTAGGGCATTTCTTATTATTTGACAGTTACTCTTATTATTTGACAGTTACTGTGAATGAAGTAGAAGCTTTGTTTGATCTTTTCAAGAAGTTAAGCAGCACCATAATTGACGACGGTCTGATTCACAAGGTATCCATTCCAGTTTGATTCAGATATGTGATCTCTTTTTGTAGATTACTTTTGACTGTATGAGGGGTACTCTGTAAGTCATAGCTTCTTTGTAATTTGGAAAAATTAATATGAGTTCCTGCACCATTTTCTTTTACTTAAAAGTTAAAAGACATTTTTCCTTTAAGTTGTAATTTCTTTGGAGTGTTTTCTGAACAGGAGGAATTCCAGCTTGCACTTTTCCACAACAGCAAGAAGCAGAATCTCTTTGCTGATAGAGTGAGTATTGCTTCATGCTCAACTATTTTGTTTCAGCATTTTATAAATGTTAATGCAGAGAAAATTCTTCAAACTGTAATGAGTTTATTGCAGATATTTGATTTATTTGATGTTAAACGTAATGGGGGTATCGAATTTGGAGAGTTCGTTCGGTCTTTAAGCATCTTCCATCCCAGTGCTCCTGAAGCAGATAAAATTGCATGTATGTAATGTATATCAAAGATAAAATGTTATGCTATTTTTTCTTTTCTCCCTCCTGGGAGTTGTTTGCAGAAGTGCTAATATTACTATAGCATCATAAGACATCTTTCAAGGCTTTCATTCTTACCACTGGCAACTAATGTTAAAATTTATTTACTTCCAGTCTTATTTAGATTGTATGACCTACGAGGGACTGGCTACATCCAGCATGAAGATGTAAGAACTTTGTAACTTTGATCTTGTCATTTTCACATGCAATCTGGTGTTCTTTGCACGAACCAGCTTATTATCTCTACGAAACTACTAGTTTTTATTATGTTGAACTTAATTGGTTGCAAGCTTTTTGTTAGGATAATGGTTAGTAGGTTTATTGGTGATTTACTGCTGCAACAAGGCTACGAGAAATTCTTGATTTTGCATTTTCACTGTAAACTTCTTAAAGATGCATTAGAATGCCTTTTCATTCTGGAAGTTTCATGCATGAAATTGCAAATGATGTCTGGGTTGCTAGGTTGGATCTGCCTTTTTTCCCATTACATCACAAAGTCTTGATTATTATTATATTTCTTGTTTCGGAGTGAGATCTTCTGAGGTAGCATGCTAGCTCCCCTGCTTGATGTAGTACTATTGATTTCCTGTCTCCATTATTGCTGAACTTCTATAATTTAGTAATTTACTATTCAATCTTCTTATTTTCATAAACTTATTATGATTCTAATTGTTTATCTCATTTCCTTTTTTATGACCTATCTTGAAGTTGAAAGAGATGGTATTGGCTCTGTTTAGTGAATCAGAACTGTCACTTTCCAATGATGTGGTGGATTCGATCGTGGAAAAGGTGTTGGACATTGTAAACTGTTCAATTTGTTGCAGTTCTGTTATTCTGCTTTCTGGATATTTATAATGCTCGTATTTGTGCAGACAATGACGGATGCAAATTCAAAAGGAGATGGGAAGATTGATGAAGAAGAATGGAGGGAATTTGCGAAAAATAATCCGTCTATCATAAGGAACATGACTCTTCCATATTTGAAGTGGGTTCTAAAATTTTTTCATTTCGGCTCAAGTTTAGTTCATCTTTTTCCTAACAAATTTACTTTATAATCTGAAACTTTTGCTCTTTTCATTACTTATACATCACACTAGCTAGCAAGCATGCACTTTAACTAGGACTATGAGTCATATTTTCTTGACAGGGCTGATTCCGATGTCAATCATCCTTTGAAGATTTACTTTTTGTTACTCCATTTCCCAAATATGCAGAATTGTAGGGGAAGCACCTTGATAATTTAAGACGAACTAATGAATAAAAATATATTAATTTGGACAATATATGTCATTTAAACTCCTGATTTTGTAATTTTGTATTGTCTTCCAGGGAATTAACCCTTTCATTTCCCAGCTTCGTACTGCATACTCAAGTCGCAGATTAGAACTAATGTATGAAGATGGCAGACATGATCGAATTTTCTTTTCAACATGCTATGGTGTGGTTGTGGTTACATTCAAAGGAGCCTCAAAAGGATGGAAAGAGTGTAGAATCCATGGTTGTGTCTGCAACTTATATATACCCTCTGTTTTGCCATGCAGAATTCGATCATTCATGTTGCAATTGTATATCTACAGTTCACATTGTTTTTCTCTTTTCTTCTGATTTCTGAGCTGAAGTGACTGATTTCTGGTCGTTGTTTGCACTTTGATAACGAAAAGTGATTTGGAAATGATATAGTATCTAAGAGCTCTTGAGCTCTTAATGTTCTATCAAACGAAGCATAGAAGTGGGATTTGCATACAAGTTAATAACCCTAAATTCATCCACATTATCTTAGTGAAATGCAGAATAATCAGGGATGAAAGAATGAAACTCTGTGGTGCTTATGAACTGTACATTGGCCATTGTTCTATTGGCTTGATATATAGCCTTTTACTTTTTTTCATGGCAATTCATGTTTATGTCATGTAATACACGAAAATTCATGTTATTCCATCATGAAATAACAAAACTGGACGGTGAACTGAAACACAAATGAAATAAACTGTCATTCCATCATTGAAGCAGTCAGATATTAGCAACATCATATCTTTACAGTGCTAATAACAAAATTTTCAATCAGACTATATCTATGCTAGTGTTACTTGAAGTTTTGTCAGTAATAAGCATAGCAGATACCAGGTTACTAAGGCTTGGCAACAACCATTCTTTCCAAGTTCATGGGATAGCACATTTCTGTGTGCCGGCTGCTCCACACATTGTCTGCAAGGATGGCATTCACTGCATCAGTTGGATGAAACTGGTCCCACCAGATGTGATTGGAAGCATTCCGACAGGCCATTTCTGGTGACATGCACATGATCCAACCTTTATATTTCCCTAACCCACAGCAAGCTTCAGCTGTGGCATTAAAACCTGAATCAGACCACCACAACAGCATTAGATATGCAGGTAGTTCGCAAACTTAGTACACAAAGCTTCCACATTGTGCGGTCTAAGTAGAAAGTTCGTTTTCGTGACTTGAACCCGTAACCTCCAAGTCACAAAAGAGCAACCTTTACTGATGCACCAAAGCTCACCCTTTTAAATAAAATTCAAAAAGAGAAAAGGTTCAGATGATCTTTACCATAACGTTCATGGTTCTGAATTATATCCATGGACCCTTGAAACACATCACAGAAAATTATTCGAGCATCTGGAAGCTCATGAAGAAGCTCCTCGGTCATGTATCTCATGACAAAGTTGAACCCCAAAATCATGTCATTTATCTTTTCAATACACTCTCCCTCGTTACTCTTGTACCGCCACAAGTAGTAAGGAGCACAACCAATGGGCGGTAGCCCCATGACCACCATTCTCCTAACATTCATGTTGTACAAGTTCTGTTTCAACAATTGCAGAGAAGACAACTTGAATTGAGCATGAAATTAAGACAGTCTTGGCCACTACAAAACTTAGTTTGGCACTTTGGCTAGTCTAGAAGTAATCAAAGGCAAAGAGAAGACTGTGAGAGTCACCTTGATTTCCTGTCTCATTGCAGATGCTAAGAACAGGTTAAAACCCCAAGGTAGATACAGATTTTGCACATTGGATACATTACGCAGATAGTAATGTATGTAGTCGTTTATCCCAATAGAAATATAAAGCACCGAACTGGAGATGAAATCAATCGCTGTATCCTCACCCATGCCTAGAACAAATTGCTGGTAAGTATCAGCAAACTGCTGAATTTGGTGGGTGAATGAGATGTGCTGACCCTACATCGGAAAAGAAATACTTTTAACAAATTCAATCCAAATTCTTAGTTCACAAGTCAATGAAATAGCTAAAAGAAATACTTTTAACAAATTCAATCCAAATTCTTAGTTCACAAGTCAATGAAATAACTCAAGCTGATGCCCTGGAGGATAAGACTATTGGCAGGAATACATAGTTCAAATCATACCAACTCTGATCCACTTGAGAATATAATGCCAGCGGCAGCAGATGCGTAATTGACTCCATGAAGCATATCGTCGAGCTCTCCAGCTTGTCCAAGATAACTCGGAACAAAGGGAAGTCCGAGATGCAACGCTGATTAAAAGTTATCAAAATCCAGAAAATGAAAAAAAAAAGAAGATAAATTGAAAAAGAACAATACGTTTGAAACTCCATATATATACATATATATATATATATATATATATTTATATATATATATATATATATATATATATATATTACAGTACAATTCTTAGTTTAAGCCATTCTCCAGAGAAAATCAATTATTGAAAATAGAAGAGAATCAAACATATCATTTGTCCACTACCCTTTTCTCTCTAGTCTCTCAATTATCTAAATGGTGTAACTCCAGCAAGAAAGTGAAGACCAGAATCAAGAAAAGAGTTGACGACCACCAATTCCAAAATTCCAAGAAACACCTCACATTCTTGAAAACCAACTCTAGGAAAAAAGAAAACAAGACCTAAAAAGAAAGAGGCTGGAAAGGAAGTGAACAACAACAAGAAAAAAGAAAGAGCCTTAGTTTTTACCAAGATAATCGACTGGGATTCTTCCATTGCAGAAGCGTCCAGTGGGCTTGTGGGTGTCGAAATCTCGACCATAAGGAGGGCGATCAGCACGAGCAAAGGTACCAAGAAAGTTGTTGTTGCCACAGTCAACAGTGGAGTCCCCGATAATGAAGAGTGCAGGGACCAGAGGGGAGGAAACCGGAGGACTCGGTGGTGATAGCAACGGCGTCGGAGAGGCTGAAAAATTAGAAGGTGGCAATGAAGGGTTATCAACAATGAAGATTTGATTTGAGGAAAAGTTGTAGAGTTCTTGAGGGAATCGGAGAGCTTTTGAGTGTGAAAAGATGGTGGCGAGAAGGAGGATGGCAACACGAAGACTGGTTAACATTTTTTTTTGATCGGCTTTGTCGTTTCAACTTCAATTGAGAAAGCGGAGGAAAAGAGTTCGTTGGAAATTGGCGGGTAAGTAAGTTGAATATGCGAAAAGACCATTGTACCATCCTAGAAAGATGGATATGAAAATTAACGAAAAAGATCTTGTTGGAAAGTGCAAGAAATTAATGAAAATTTATTTCATAGTAAAATAATTTATATTTAAAATAATTTAAAAACGTGATAATATTCTTGTTATGCCCCTTCTATTGTAGATTTAAAGCCTGCAGTTTTACAAAATTTGTAAAACTAATAAAAGAAAATTATAACCCAAAGGGTTGGTTATAGGTATAAAATATTGCTAATTAAGTTCCTGAACAAGGACGATTCCTAATAAGAGATTTCGTGTTTGAATTTTTTGAATCAGTGCGAATGAAAATTAATTTTATATCTAATATAATATAAACGCATCTCGTGTTTTACACAAAAAAAAATCCATGCATATTCTCATATTTACGTTGACAATGACAATTATCATACTTGTATAAAGAATCAAGTAAAAGATGCAATTTCCTTGTATCTCAGACATTTTCATTTCCGTGCTTTTACTCTTCTTATTTCATCTTTTTTTTTCTTTAATACGAAATATTTTATTTATTCTATTTATTTGAATGTCAAAATAATTATTCAAACAATAATAATGATATTTTTTATCGTAATTTGTTTTTCAAAAAGTTAACCCAATTTGTCACGATTGAATCAACTCAATTCATCATCATCAAAAAATCAACATATCTGACTTCTTGAAATTTAATTATCTTAAGATGATGTATAAAATAATAATTCATACACTTGAGAAAGAATTTGTGTTCAAGTAATATAACATTGTATTCGTATTAAGTAAAATACAAAAAAAAATTAATTTTCATTTTACTTTCATATTTTTTATTTATATTATATTTATATCGTATTGTTATATCATATTTAAAAATATCAAATTTAATCTATGTAAAAAAAAATTTAAACTTTCGTTTCACCAAAATGGATAGATTTTTTTATGGACTGAATGTATATCAAAATCCAAGTGGAGAGTGAACTGAAGCTCTAAAATTCTTGCTTCCACTAATGAACATAGGATCTGTTGAAGCCCAGAAACTTACTGCCTAAAGCTTTGGACCATTGATCCAAATCAATATGCATCCGAATTCGGAGATTTATTTGGTTTTTACCGTACACTTGAAAATCCCGAAAGAAGCAGAGTTTACGTGTCAAATCCTTTCAGAAAGCGCCACTTGTAGGACACTTTGCCGTCCTCAACGGTAGCAACGGCTCTATGGCAGGGTCATCTGATTTTTCTCATATCGACACGTGTACTAAAAAAATCTAATCTTGTCTTTGTCCACAAATCTAACAACAATTGGACGGTGGGTTTAAGGTTTCTTAAATCCAAGTGTCAGCGGGAAGATTAGTATAATAATTTAGATACAGTAAAAGAGAATTTTTATGCAAACTCAATATTTTTTCTTTACACCCCAATTTTTTAAAAATATTTTACTGTTTAAAAACAAAGATAAATGGGTATAGAAAAAAGAAAATAAGGTGTATTTAGAATCCTTCATATTAAAAATATGATATTGAGACTTAGGAGCTTGGCGTATGTAACATGCAAATTAACTTCTTTATGTTATTTTTTATTTGTCTTATTTAAGGAATATGAACAAAGTCATTTTTCAAATCTTAAATGCAATATTTTCATAAAATATTTTTTTAATCTTTTTTAGTGTAAACCACAGATATCTTTATTCGTTTTAACGGTCTGAAATTAATCATGTTCAAAATTTCGTTACAGTTAAAGTTCTTCATTCCTCTCCAAATGTGTATTTTTTTTTTAATCTATCCTTTTAAGTATGGGCATCGACGACTGCAAGAGCACAATCTTATAAACTAAGGAATTTTTTGAGATCTTTCTTGTATTTTGCTTTTTATTTTATGCTTTTTGTTTTGTTTTGTATTGGTTTTATTTTTAAAATTTGAAAATATAAAACATGTTTGGTTAATATTTTTACATATTAAAAATAAATCTTTAAAGTGATATAATAACTTAATTCGGAAGAAATATTAAAAATTAAATAAAAATAATTACACATTTAATAATAATTTTATCTAATAATATTATCTTCATAATATTAAACAATGTTATTTTATAAAATTTAATAGTAATATTAAATATCATCATTTAATCATATTAGATTTTCATATAATTTAATAATATTAGAACAAAATATAATACTAAATAATATAATTATTTAACTTAATTTTTATTGTCAATAAGATATTGGCATAGTGGGCAGTGCTAAGGAGGAGATCTTAGGATTTTAAGGTCCCACACTCCCGGTTCAAATCTCATCTAGTATGAGATATAATTTAGTTTTTTATTTGTATTTACCAGTTTTATGAAATATAATATGCTGATTATGATTATAACTTTGAATCAGAATGTACTATTAAAAAATTTATTTTTATTAGATAATAATAAAAAATTAATAAAATTCTAAATTATATATGAAATAATAATATTAATTAATAAATTATAAATTATATTCAATAATATTAAGTAATTTACTTGTAAGGATATTAAATTTATTAAATAATATATACTAAACTGATTAATATATATTAAATTATTTAATATTATTTAATGTTTGTGTTCATTTATTTACTAATATAAATTAATTAATAGTAGCAGTGACATATTTAAATTTAATTCAAAAATAATATAATATTAAATAATATTGTTTATTAAAATAATATTTAATTATATTAGATAACCACCATTTGTATTCCATAAAAAAAGGTTGGTGGAAAATATTTATTTATCATTAGACTTAAAAAATTATGTTCTAGTGTAGTATTAAATACGTGAAAAACAAAAAAAAAATGTCACAATTTCATATCAACATGCTAGCAATTTGTTATTTTAATGAAATATATATCCAATTTTTATCGAAATTTTAATTTGTGTAACTTTCTCCTTTTTTATAAAAAAAAATAAATTTAAGAGTAGTGAAGTTACATCTTTTCTATACTAAGGCATGCCACTAGCCCATTAATGAGGTTTACTTATTCATTGAATTTTTATTTGCAAATTTTTTGGAGTTACGAATTACTAGGGGTGAGCATTTGGTCGGTTTGGTCGGTTTCGGTTCACAAAACCGAAAACCGAAAAAAACCGATCCCTTAGGCACAAAACCGAAACCGAACCGAATGAAACTCACAAACCGAACCGAACCAAACCGAATTGATTCGGTCAGTTCGGTTTTGCAAGGTTAAAATCGAATTTAAAGTTTTGGTAAATAAATGTATAAAAGCATATATTATAAATTTGTTTTATTAATATCTCCTACAAGATTTACAACATGTTATCCAAATAAATGCATAAAAACTTCACCAAAAAAAGATAAATAACCAATATTGTTCATAAATTTACTAACTTAAAAACATAGATATAATATTTATCTAATATATATTTATATTTATAATTTATTTTTTGGGTAAATCGGTTTTTCGGTCGGTTCGGTTTACCATTTATATAAACCGACCACCGACCAATTTAACCAATAAAACCGATTAAACCGAACCAAACAAACCAAAAAACCAATTAAACCGAACCGAATAAATCGAAAACCGAACGGTTCGATCGATTTTTTCGGTTCCAACAATTTTTGCTCACCCCTACGAATTACCTACTAATGACTAATTGTGAAAAATTGAACTGGAGTAATTTGCACACAATATTTAAACCTTAATAATTTACATCCACCTATTGGCAACTCGTGTAATTTAATATGATTTTCATATACATTTAAAATTATCAAATTTGGCTACTAATTAAATTATTAAAAGAAACAGTAATTTATCATAAATTACAGGATGAATTATTTTGAATGCCTCAACATATGGGTTGTGGGACCTCAACCCACATCAAAGAACATTAAGTGTTCTTAAAAACAGTGTTCCTTTATTAGCCCTTGCATCAACTTTAAATTTAAATCTTCATTTTTTATCTACCGTTTGACCTCAAAAAATGTAGCCACTAAAGACAGTACTGGAAAAGATCGGAAGGCCCACTTTTCTCCATAATAATTCATGATGAATCATAATGCAGTTTCCTAAGCTAATGCTTTCATTTTCTTTCCCATCTCTCCTTTAAATAAATAGTTAAAAAAAAAAAAAGTTTAAAGCCAAATCCCATTCCATTGAGAGTCTCTTTCGGCGCATGTACTCGAGACAATTCTTTTGATGAACCTTCCTTAGCAGTTGCCACCTCTCAGTCTTGCCAGCACAAGACAAAACACAGCTTGTGGATACATCATTCAATTCATGGCAAACTCAACAACTCCCCAAATTAATTAAAACTTATTTGCTGTTTTACCTCGTCTGTCGGCCTCCTTTATGTTAATTAATTAAACTTTATTCTTCATACCCAAAAGGGCAGAGATTAATTAAGCTAATTTGAATTTAACCAGACAGACTTAAATCTAATAATTGGTGTGTATGTTGCGTTTATATTACTATAAATAAATCATATAAAATCTGAAAGTTTTTGTGTCATAATTTGTGTCTATTTATGTTTTTTTATATTATTTTTATATTATATTATTATATCGTATTTAAAATTATCAGCATATTAATATTATTATTAACGTATAAAGAAATTTTTTTTTTTATTACAAGGGAGGGTTTCTCGTTATAGATTAAGGGAGATTTTTTATTCATTTTGTAAATGGAGAAGACAAGGAGGGTGGTTTGCCGATTGAAACGTGGCTGGCTTAGAAAATAGAAAGTGACCTAAAGATTGTTTTCAAAATGGGCAGGTCAGGTAGATGGAGAAGACAAGGAGGGTGGTTTGCCGATTGAAACGTGGCTGGCTTAGAAAATAGAAAGTGACCTAAAGATTGTTTTCAAAATGGGCAGGTCAGGTAGAGAGAGAGCGAGTGAGAGACAGGTCTTTGGATTATTGTCAGATGTGTTAGTCAGAGACAGAATAAAGCATTAAACGACAAAGTGATGACTACTTTTACATATTTGTAAGAAGAACTTTAATAAATTAATAACTTTTTAATTATAGATTAGTATAATAATTAAAATTAATAAAATTTATGCGGATGTAAAATAATTAATTATCTTATAAACACTTAATTAATCCGAGTGGATGTTGTGTCAAATGCAAATACCCTTTATCCGAATTAAACCTATCAAATACCCAGCCAAGGCTTTGCCAAGTTAGGAGGCATTAATTTTCACACGAAATATTAAATATACAAAGTCATTTTCCGGGAACTTTCTCACTGGAATTTCGGTAAACTTAACACCTCCACTCCTTCCGTGTACTTGCCCAAACGACCGTTACTGACAGTCTAACGGCGTGGTTTTTAATTTTCACACTAAATATTAAATATACAAAGTCATTTTCCAAGCACTTTTTTTTTTGTTGCATTTTCCAGGCACTTTCCTAAGTAATTTACACAAATTTTCACTGGAATTTCGGTAAACTTAACACCTCCGCGCCTTCCCTGTACTTGCCCAAACGACCGTTACTGAAAGTCTAACGGCGTGGTTCTTAATTTAAAGCACGGCCCCCAATTGGGTCAAAGCTTATATAAAGCCAACGGCTACATTATCGTTTCTCCTCCACTCTCTCTCTTGTCGTCGACAACTTCCTATTTGCATCGGAGCAGAGAAAACCGGCGAAAATATCGCGCAAATCAGAACGGAAAAGCACCATTATCGGAAGAGAAAACATGACGAGCAGTGTAAATTAATCGGGTAGTTTGGATCGCCACCTCCACAGTTTTAGTTGTTTTTGTTGTTCAATTTAAAAAGCTCTCGTTTTAACATTCGCTTTCGATTCTTCTCGAAAAGAATCCGCTTCCTCTCCTGACCAGGTTTGGAATTTTACCCTTTGAATCAGAGGAAAAGAAAAATTTGCAGCTATGTCTCAGTCTCTTTGACTGCCATTGCAGAGATTGAAAGGAGGAAATTTTTTATCTCTTATTTCAATTTCTTTCTTCGTTCTTCATTCATGTTATTGAGTTAGACAACAAAAGCAAACCCTTGTTTCTTAATTGTTCACCAGAAGAAGAGAAAAACAGCATTTGCAGAAATGTCTGTTGCCGGTGTTGCCTTGAGTCCTGTTCGTCAAGAAGCGGTTCACTCTCGTGGTTATTGCAATAACCAACCGGCTGAGTCGATCTTGATTTACCTTTCGTTTGCCGGTTCGATGATTCCAATGCGGGTTTTGGAGTCAGACTCCATAGCCTCCGTAAAGCTTCGGATCCAGACATGTAAAGGGTTTGTAGTGAAGAAACAGAAACTTGTTTTCGGAGGCAGAGAATTGGCTCGTAACAATTCGCTTGTTAAAGACTATGCCCTAAAAGGTGGGAACGTTTTGCACTTAGTTTTAAAGCTTTCCGATCTTTTGTTTATCACTGTACGAACAACTTGTGGGAAGGAATTTGAATTGCATGTTGATAGGTATAGAAATGTTGGGTATTTGAAACAAAGGATAGCTAGAAAAGGGAAGGGTTTTGTGGATGTTGATGAACAAGAAATATTTTGCAATGGAGAAAAAGTCGATGACCAAAGGCTAATTGATGATCTATGCAAAGATGATGATGCTGTAATTCATTTGGTGGTTCGGAAATCAGCCAAAGTTCGAGCTAAGCCTATTGAGAAAGATTTGGAACTTTCGGTTGTCGCTGAGAGTGATTTAGATGAGAGCAGAGGTAGTGTAAAAGGAGAAAAAAACCAATCCGAGGGCCTTCAGATTGTGACAAAGGAGCCAATTGTTGGAGATTTTCGGTTGGAACCGGTTTTTGTTAATCCTAAGGTGAAATTGCCTTCATTCATGTGGGATATGATAAATTCGACGTTTGATGGATTGGAGAGTGGAAATCAGCCAGTTAGATCGTCTGAAGGGACTGGGGGGACTTATTTTATGCAAGATAAAATGGGGCTTGATTATGTGTCCATTTTTAAGCCAATTGATGAGGAGCCAATGGCTGTGAACAATCCACAGGGGTTACCTCTATCAATGAATGGTGAAGGGTTGAAAAAGGGTACAAAGGTTGGAGAAGGAGCAGTAAGAGAAGTGGCTGCTTATATATTGGACCATCCCAAAAGTGGACCTCGATCTTTCTCTGGTGAGATGATGGGGTTTGCTGGTGTGCCACCTACCTGCATGGTTCAGTGCTTGCACAAAGGATTTAACCATCCGGACGGGTATGAATGTCCACCTGAGAATGTTAAGATTGGATCCTTGCAGATGTTTATGAAGAACTCTGGGAGTTGCGAGGACATGGGTCCCGGAGGTTTCCCTGTGGAGGAAGTACACAAGATCAGCGTATTTGATATAAGAATGGCAAATGCTGACAGACATGCTGGGAATATCTTGATTGGCGAAGGGGAAGATGGCCAGACAGTGCTTATTCCGATTGATCATGGCTACTGCCTACCTGAGAATGTAAGTATAGTTTTATCATTATAATAATCCCATGTTTGGTTATTAAGAGTCAATATTTTTCCTTAAAGTTTTTGCACATATATTACCCTCATGTATGAAAATTGTGACTTTAAATCAATCTGTGAGCATCTAGTTGAAATTTGAAAACATGGGTTAGTTAGTTGCTGTAATTTCTTTCATTCAAAGTTAAGAGCAGGTGGCAAATAGACATAGGAGGCATTAAAGTAGGGAACATGTGTTAGGAGCAATATCCAATATCCATTTCAGTTCTTCGGTGCAATGTTTCTGAAAAGTTATAACTAGTATGGTATGATTGGTAACATGTGTTTAGTTGTGTGAATCTTTTTGAAATTCTAGATTTTATTTGTGAAAATAAAAAAGTAATGTGCTCAGATGGAGAAGAGACACATAGTATTATGCAAACATCTTGCGTTCATGCTGCCTTGATGTCTATATATGCACTTAAGGGTGCAGTTAGTATATCTATTTCATAATTTCTCACTTCTGTTTTCGGGACAATTATCATCATATGGGGATTTTCTAAATTGTAAGGATTGATGACATACTACCATCTTAACAAAAGGAGAGACAGATTGTTTCAATTTCTGAACTAGTTTCACTTTGCTCTATTTACAGTTTGAGGATTGCACATTCGATTGGCTTTACTGGCCACAGTCACGGCAGCCTTACTCTCCAGACACTATCGACTACATAAAATCACTGGATGCTGAACAAGATATTGCACTTCTGAAATTTTATGGGTGGGATGTTCCTGTTGAGTGTGCTCGCACGCTCCGTATCTCCACCATGCTTTTGAAAAAAGGGGTGGAGCGAGGTCTCACTCCCTTTACCATTGGAAGCATCATGTGCAGAGAAACTGTGAACAAGGAATCTTTCCTCGAGCAGATTGTCCATGAAGCTCAGGATGCCATATTTCCAGGCATGAGTGAAGATGCATTTATTGAAACTGTTGATCAAGTCATGGATTCTTGGCTTGACAAGCTCAAAAAATGACACTACCTAGTTCCTGGTACATATCTACTTAATGATGAGTCCATTTTTGTATGGACTGTAAATTATGCGAATGTAGATGGCTTATCTTGTTTTACACGAGCCTGAAGCTTTCGTTTTGTTTTTTTTATCTTGCACTCTGTCAAGTTGTTACTTGGTCGCGTATCAGTGTATTGAACAGAGTCGAAGATAATGACTAATATGTACTCTGCTAAGATTCTACATAGATTACAGGAATCTATCACCAAAAGAGCTATAAAAGTTGTATATATTGTCTTTAATCTGAAATTTAGATATGAAGGTGTGTAACATTGAACAGAGTCAGTGTTAATGAATAATTGTTCAGTATTTTTCAGGGAATATTATAGATCATTCACTATGTTGCAAACTGTTTATATACCATTACACTAAAGCAACTTACAATTATTTGTTGCATTCGTGTATTAAGAAAGAGGGTACTGAATAAAGTCACACTTAATCTAGGCCTTCTGTTGATTTGTTGATAAAATCTATTGAATTGAGTTTGGACTTATAGAATTAAGTATTCTATAAGCTTAAATTCAATTGAATCGAATTGAACTTAAAATTTCAGAATTTTAAATAGCTTAAGTTCAATTGAACCAGATCGAACTTAAAATTTTAAATCAAGTTTGAGTGTGATGCTATATCGTTTCGATTGGATTACACCTTGGAGGGTCCTATTTTACTGTTATTGCAGGTCCATAGTTCATTGTTTCCCTGGTGAAAGACTCTCAATCAGCTGGTCGGCTGGTGGAACCTTTTGTGTGCAGCTAGAATCCAGTCCATCAATCCATCATCCTCATCCTGGCTATGATTATTGCTTTACTGGACCATCCCCTGGCTCATTCGGCATCAATTATTGCGGGTTTGGCAATTTCTTCCCCTCTTCTGCCATTGCCAGTGCCATCAAACTGTTTTTTCCACTGCGAGAGAGGTACTCAGTAGTTCCCTTCCCAAGGGTCTCCCTCAGTTTCCCCATTTTTCACACCATCTTAGAAGAAATCAAGTTTCTGGTGTTGACAAAATAATACCGGTGAGCATGTGGAAAGGAATCTAGATCTCTTACCTAAAGATTTTCCTTTGACTGACAAGTAAGAGGAGACGGTAGTAAGCTTTCTTTATTACAAGCCTATTTCTGTTGGAAAGCACAAGTAAAAGGAATGTGATTGTCGTTTACAGTTAAAAACTTGAATCTCTTCTTACAGCATCGGCCAAGCATATTAGTAAAATCTGAATTAACCGTTTTCTTGCAAGGAATCAAACCTCCCCAAAGTAGAAAATCCAAAAGATCAGATCAGATCTAAGACTGAAGTAACCCAAAGTCCGAAAGTGAATGAGCTGATATGAGAATATCTTCATGGCCTCATCTTCTCATCCATTTTTATCTTACACAAACATTCCCTTCCTCTTTAATCCACTTGTACCCAGTTTTCTTTCTGCCGATCTTGATTCCTTTCTCCCAAACATCAAAAACCCAAAACCCAAGCTTTTTAAACATCCAACAGGACTCCAAAAACCCAATCCTATAAAAAGACAAAACCACAAAATGAGAACAACCAAGACAAATTAAAACAAAAAGTCTTCACTTTCACTGTTTCACATCACTTACATTACACCACTTTCCTCCCCAACACTTTAAGTGCACTCTCTTCCACACATCCAAACACTCCCTTCTCTCATCACCTTCCTTTCTCTCCTTAGATCACACCCAAGAAAACAATTAAACCAAAATAAATATTCAATTTACCAAAACCCCACAAAGAAAGAAGGGAGAAAAATCATGGTGAAGCGTCAGAGGCCGCCATCTGGCCGTACAAATCTAGCTTCATGTATTGTAGCTACAATTTTCTTGATCTTCGTTGTAATAATAGTTCTCATTGTTTTCTTCACCGTTTTTAAAGCTAAAGACCCTAAGATCTCCGTTAATGCCGTCCAGCTTCCGTCGTTCTCCGTCGGTAACAACTCCGTCAGCTTCACTTTCTCCCAATACGTCACCGTTAAGAACCCTAACCGAGCTGCTTTCTCTCACTACGACAGCACTATCCAGCTTCTTTACTCGGGTTCTCAAGTCGGATTCATGTTCATACCCGCGGGAAAGATCGAGGCGGGTCGGACTCAGTATATGGCTGCCACTTTTGCCGTTAAGTCTTTTCCCTTGGCGCCAGCGAATGAGGCGTCGGCGGCAACGATACCTACTACTACGACGACGACGACGGGGCCCATCGGGATGATTGATGGGTTTGGTGGGAGTAACAATGGTTATCGAGTAGCGCCGACGTTGGAGATTGAGTCTCGGATGGAGCTGGCGGGTCGGGTTCGGGTTCTGCATTTCTTCACCCATCACGTGGATGCTAAATCTGCGTGTAGAGTCACCATTGCTGTGAGTGATGGGTCTGTGTTAGGGTTTCACTGCTAATTTTTTCCTTTTTCTCCACGTTTTGTTCATGTGACTTGAGACTGCTAGCTTGTTCTTAAATTTTTTCAGCGTTGGGTAATGATTTTGTTTACCTAATTTGTTGAAAAAAACTGTAAAAATAGATTTTTTTTTGGGAGGTTGTTGCAGGTAAGCTCTTTTAGTATGAAGAATCAAAGTTTTGAGCTTGATTTGTGAATTATTAAAGTAGTAAGTTTTAAGTGTTAAGAAGATTAGTGCTGTTTAGCGCATTTCTAGCAAGTGATTAACTGAAGAGCAAGTAAAGCGCGATGCTTTAGATTTAGACGTGTAATCATGAGACTGAAACTGAGACTCTGTTTATTTGAGATTATTGCATGAAATTTGTTATTTCAGTATATATTATTTTTTTAAATTACGTTATCTAATCATATATGTAATAATTAAATGCACAATATTTGTTTTAATATATTTATTAGTATTTAAAAAATAATTAATAATTATTTTTTAAATAATATAATTACTATAAATAGTTTTTAAAAACTTTATATAATAATAATAATACTATAAAAAAACCATTTGCTGTCTTATTTGAATTGAGAGGGTCCAGGTTAAGGACAGTGAGTAATGAGCTGGAAAGCAGGGCAAAATGCACCTCGCTTTTCATTTTCCCATCTTTTTTGAAAGATGGCTGCAGTTGAGTAAGTTAACGACGTCGTTTTAATTTGTCATTGGTCAATCTTGCTTCAGGTGCAGCAGATCAGTAATGCAGGGTTTGGGATCATCACCGGCGAATTAATTGACCCGGATTTTTGGTGAAAGTGCTGTTCTGTGTCTGTGTTTGTTTGTGGCCGGCGGCCAATGGCCAGTGCTCTGAATGGGGTTATAATTGGCTTCGACTTCAAGTTTTAAATTGCATCGGATCAAAAAATCTACTGGAAAATAAATTCCTTCATTTTGATGACAACAAAAACTATTCAAAAAGTTAATCAACGTTAATCAAGTTTTATTTTTATTTTCAAAGATCAGAAAAATGAAAATTAATGTTAATTAGAAAAGGATAAAAAAATGAAATTATTTTCAAATTAATTAAAAATGACTAGAAAGGAATAAAATCTACAACGAATTGGATCAACAAAATAAAATGTTGTGTAAGAAGTAGTCTCAACTCACTCGTTGGAGTTATGCTGGATTTCGCCATTTGCGATAAATAATTTTATTATTACAGTAATTAATTTTATCGTTGTTTTTTTTAAAACATTAAAAAAACCTTGAATCATTGTCCACTAACCTGGAAACTAGAGTTTATGGTCGGTGTTAAAAGTAATTTTAATTGCTCCCAATCAATGGAAAGATGCAGGGTAGTTGGTGAGAGTAAAGATTAACTTGAGCTGCGTTGAGATTGAGTAATGGCTTTCACTGGAAATTTTAACTTCCTTCAATGGATACCGAATAAGAGTTAGGTTAGAACTGTAAACAGATCCAAAAATGAATTGACCCAAACTCAGTTTTCCCAATATCCAAGACTAGAAATGGTGCAAGGTTTTTACTCCGGTTGACCTCATAACTTCATTGAGATCAGGAAAGAAATTAATCCAATCCACAAAACTAGACCGTGTTGTAGATTCAGGTGCGAACAAAAATTAATTCAATCGAGTGAAGACAATTTAACATTAAATTCAAATTCGGTTTTTGTAGATGTTTTTTCTAGGTATACATGGATTTACAAGTGAAGCACTGTCCTCTTTTATTCATTTCAAGAAATTAGTAGAGAAACGGTTTTCAACCTCCATTAGAGTCTTACAAACAAATTAGGGAGAAGAGTTTAGAAGCTTTATTTCTTAACTAAGAAGGTATAATTTTTAGGCATTCTTGTCCTCATACTTCTGAGCAAAATAGAGTTGTAGAAAGAAAGCACAGACACGTTATTGAAATAGGCTTGACTTTACTCTCACAAGCATCTTTACCTTTTAAATATTGGTCTAAAGGCTTCTCTGCTGCAGTGTTTCTTATTAACAGGGTGCCTAGTATGGTTCATCAATCCAAGTCACCTTTTGAGATCCTACACAAGGTACCACCAGATTACTTCCTTAAAGTTTTTGGATGCTTGTGTTTTCCTTACCTTAGGCCCTATAATCATCAAAAATGGAATTTAGATCATCACCCAGTGTATTCCTAGGCTATAGTCCTACTCATAAAGGTTATAAGTGTCTAGATAGGAACCATCACTTGTTTATATCTCGACATGTTGTATTTGATGAGTCTAAATTCCCATATCTTGATTTGTTCTGTAACAAAAGTTCCTCTAAAACAAATTCTCAATCATCTGTGTTGTTTCCACCTTCCTTAGTTGTCCAAAATTCATAAATGTCTTTTGATTCTATAAATACAGTTTCTCTTACTCAACCACAGTCAAATCCATTATCACCTGATTCTCCTTCTTTTTCTTGTTATAATTCTTCACAATCTGAAAATTCTCATCATTCTCAGTCTCCTGTACAAAATGAAAATGAAAATCTATGTTAACACCACATCATGACTTTGTAATTGTAAGTAACCAACATCCTATGACAACTAGATTCAAAAGTGGCATCTTTAAACCAAAGGCTTATTTGATTGATCTTGATAATTAAGAACCAACCACAATAGCACAGGCTCTTCAACAAAAAAGGTAGACAGAGGCAGTACAAGATGAGCATGATGCATTGGTGAAGAGTCACACTTGGTCCTTGGTACCTTGTCTAATTGACAGATCTGTGGTAGGATCAAGTGGGTTTTTAAGCTCAAAAGGAACTTCGATGGCTTTGTATCAAGGTACAAGGCTCAGTTAGTTGCTAAAATGTACCTTCAACAGCCTGGAATAGACTTTGGTGAAACTTTTAGCCCTGTGGTAAAACCAGTTGCAATCAGAATCATCCTCACTATTACCTTATCTAGAGATTGGTCACTAAGACAAGTTGATGTAAATAATGCCTTCTTGAATGGCACTTTACATGAGGAGGTATATATGCAGTAGCCACCTGGCTTTGAAGTCCATAATAGTAACCAGAATTTGGTATGCAAGCTGCATAAGACACTTTATGACTTGAAACAGGCTCCAAAAGCCTGGTATGATAAGCTCAAATCTTTTCTTCACTAGCAGGGCTTTGTTTCATTTAAATCTGATCAGTCTTTGTTTGTTAAGTAGACAGCCTCTATAAGCTTATGTGTTGGTGTATGTTGATGACATAATCATCACTAGTAGATCAATTGTAGATGTAGACAAGCTTGTGCATAGCCTAAATGCCACTTTTTCACTTAGAGACCTTGGTTCCCTGAGCTATTTTCTTGGTATTGAAGTGATGAAGCTGCCTAATGGAATTCTCCTTAATCAATCAATATATCAGGGATTTGTTAGCCAAGTTCAAAATGCAAGATGTAAAGCCCTTGCCTACCCTTATGGTGAGCTGTTTAAAACTCTCAGCCAATGATTTTAATTATTTATGATGGAAGAACCTAGCAATGCCCACAACAAGATTTTATTAAGGGTAAATTCCACCTATGTTATTGAAGTTTAGATCTAACTAAACTTTAGTCTATTAATATATAAACTTAATATGAATGTGAATAATTGCTTTTCAGAAATATCCTTGATCAGACTAAATTAAACACATACTACATTTATTTTTATTTAATCAATCCCAGAATATCATTCTTATGTTTGTCCAATAACCTTAGAAAATACTTTGTTAAGATATACCACGAGTCTACTGGTTGTAAATTAAATATCATAATATAGATATATTAACTTAATAATTTCTTAATTTTCAATCAGATACACAATTAAAACATTGCATTAATTTTTTTTTAAATCAAAGAAAAATACTACAAGTGAAGTGAGTGTAAGAAAATACTAAAATTGAAATCTTACTATCCTTTGTTCATAGACAATTTGGAAATCCGAAAAATTCATAATTTAAAGTTTAATGAATTTTAAATTGTAATAATGGATTGTAGCAAAAAAAAAATTCTAATAACGGATTGACAAATTATCCTGTTATTAAAAATGAGTAATCTTTTACAACCCTAAATTTCATATATTATTATATATTATATATAAAAGCCAAGGACACTCGCGTGCGGGGGACCCATCGGCCTCGCCCTCTTTCCCTACAAGACTCTGCCACCGGCGAGCTCATTTCCAAATTGCAGAGGATCAAATACAAAAACAAGGAGCTAAGATGACCAAAAGACGTGAACTAACTCTGGCTCAAAGAGAAGCAAAGAAGGAGCATGATCGCCAAAGGCGCTTCAAAGAAAAAGTACACGCAACACAATTATATACTCTTCCTGTATTTTCATTTTCATTTTTTGGTTCATACTTGTTTCTAATGGTCTTGTTTGTTTCTGTCTTTGCAATTGATGAAGATGGAGGTCAAGAGAATGGGACAGGTGGAGGCCGATTTCGAGGTCTTGCGAAACGCATATGGGGAGATAAAAGAGGACTACGAAAGGCTGAACTCTAAGCTGTCACAATTGATGGACACCATACGTCAACTACGTCAACAGAATTCGCAACTACAAGAAGCCCTGAATCAAGAGGTTTTGCCCTTTTCTAAAGCTTCCCTAACCTCGAAAAAGGATTTCATGTACATTAGCATTTCTAACAAAAACCCTTTTCCTTGTTTACTGTCCTTTACCTTGTTGAATTATTCATTTCTCTTGAGTGGCAGGAGAGGCATTGATCTTCTTATCCTGGAATGTTTAAATCGTTATTCTTTTCTGTTGATTTGTTTTCAGGTTGACTCATGGGTTGACTATGATAAGTTTCCAAGTCCAAATGAAGAAGTTGCAAGTGATTACCCTATTACTCAATGCCCTGGGAGTTCTCAAAGTGCTATACATTCAAACCGGCAACAGCAGACTAAACCAAGTCAGTGAGCAGTTCTTCACTTTGTCCTCAAGGGTTTTGGTTTTACAAGTCTTGTTGTTTTTGCATATATATTTTCTGTTTATGACTCTTGTTTGCTTAGTTTCTTGGAAGTCTTGTATAATGATGTTTGGGGTCCTGCACCTATTACTTCAATGATGGATTTAATTATTATGTCATTTACATTGATACTTCACAAAGTATATTTAGTTGTTTCTAATCAAGTTTAAGTCTGATTTTCCTCCTTCAAAGCACTGGTTGAAAAACAATTTGGTGCTTCTGTTGCTTCCATTTATTCTGATAATGGTGCTGAGTATAAAAAATTATCTCAATTCTTGGCTCCACAAGGCATATCTCACCTAACAACTCCTCTTCACACTCCTCAACACAATTGCACAGCTGAGAGGCACAGACATGTTACTGAAGCAGGTCTTACCATAATGCATCATGCCTCCATTCCTTTGAAATTTTGGTCTAATGCCTTTTAGGCAGCAGTTTATTTGATCAATTGCTTATTCAAACTAGTTCTTCAACTCAAAAAAACCTTTTGACATGCTATTCCAACATCCACCAAATTAGAACAATCTGAAAGTAGTTGGTTGTCTGTGTTACCCCTTGTTAAGCCAAAAATCGCCAAAAACTTCAACCAAAGTCTAAGCTTTTTGTATTATGTGATGTTCTTCCGACCTAAGCGCTTTTAAGTGGTTTGATCCAGTTTTTTTTTTCCTAGACACATAATCCTTTCACGAATCTTTATTTCCTTTTAACTCCATTTTCACCACATCAACTAGAATCACTGGACTTCTGATAGAATCTATGTTGGTGCATTACATCCTTCGGTTCTTTCTACTTTTACTGTAGAGACCATGGCATGCTCAAATCCTGCTTTAACAAAATTATTTTTTCAATACAAGACAATAAGTTTTAATAAAAATTATTTTTTCCAAAAACCCTTTATACTACTAATGCATAAGAACTTCTTATATTAAGAATTCTCATGCAGGGGGGCAAAATGTAGATACTTAATTTTGGAAACTAATATTTATTTCATACTATAGTAAAAGACAACCTCTTCTTAGAATAAATATTTCACAAGAATAACTTCTTTTTAGAAGAGTTTCTTCATAAGAATAACCTCTTATCAGAAGAGCTCATTACTTCTAGAAGAACTCATTCACAGAATAACTCTTCTCATAACAGTTCTTCTCGGAACAACTCTTAACAGAACAACTTATTCACAAACCAACTCATTTATAGAACAACACTTCCAAGAAGAAGTGAAGATAACTTCGGAATAGGACAAGGTTCTTGAGTTAACTTCACTATTGGGATGTCTTGGAGAGTTTGGCTTGGTGGATCAGATATGGAGATAGTTAAGAGTTCTTCTCTTAACCTTTCTTTGAAGTCTGAGTGCTTTTTCCTATTTCTTTCAATACACCTTCTCCCAAAACGTAACTCCCATTAGACAAAGCATTAATACTTTGTAACTGTCAATTCTCATTATTATGTTATTAATACCAAAGATATGTAACTCTCATTCTTTACTCCTATATATAGGGGTTCTTGTTATCATTGAAAGGACTTTTTGGGCAAATCAGCTAATCCAGAAGCTCTCTCAAATCCTCTCTATACTATTTTCTCTATTCAGCCTTATTCTCAACCTTACCCAACCTTCTACTGTCACCTGGTGCTGCACTCATTCTTCAAGGTCTGCTCTAGTCATCTTCTCTCATTTAACTGGTTTGCAACGTTTTCTTTCCATAGCAAAAGAACTCATTTACACTTACCTAATCTATATTGAAACTTTTTATCAGATTTCTGTTCACCATACAAATTGGTGCAGATCCATCAACAATATCCATTCAGCCTAAGAAACCTAACATGGATTAAAAACCAAAAGCGCATCAGCATAATGAAGAATCAACCAATTCAAAAGCAAGCCCACCAACAGAAATGTCTGAAACCCACCATAATCAGTGCATCTTTTTAAAGCGTCATGAAACTGAAGTAAATTACTTGATAACATTGCTTAGCCAACTACATTAACTTCTAAAAACAAACGGCATACTAAAAGATTAACTAGATCAAGACAAACCCATCAAGATAAACGGCTAAAACAATCAAACATCTAAATGCTTCTTCAAGACTGAAATGAAGGAAAAGAAAAGATGGCAATTCTGCATCAGAACAGTTACAAGAAACGACAATGACAGCGTTAATTGACAAAAATTGCAGGAAAGATTGTTACCTTTGTGTGGAATTAAGAGGTAATAGCAGATCTGGGTGCTTATATATATATAACATTTGTGAAGATATTTGTAGTAAAGTTGAGGCAGCTGGTTGGCAACGCAGGCATGAAGCTACGTTAAGATGTCTCTGTCATCCATCGTAAGTTTTAAACAATGTGCTAGCTATCTGGACTTATTGTGATTCCTGAATTTATTTTTATTTTAAAAAAATTTATTTGACAGATATTTCTTAAGGAGTTTTAAAAATAATAATAAAAACATGAAAATTTCTTAATTCTCTTTGTAAAGTTAAAATTTTTCATTGTTTATGTACCAAACACGAGTTCTATTTTTAAATGCAATTTCTCTTTTAACAGCATTGTCTAACTATTTTAATTCGCAGATAATTAAAGGACTACAACTCAAATTTTAGAAAATTTACCACAAAAATAAGAATAAAATAAAAAGCCTTTTGAAACGAATTTTAAAACAAAAGCAGATAAAAGATGCGGCAAATTATTTGTATATTATATATTAATAAAATGTCGCATACACAACAAATGATGTTGCTTTCTGAATGATGGTTAGACTATTGCCTTGGTGGAATACAACAATAAAACCCCACAATCCCCAGTGTGACAGCTCATAAATGAAAAAAATGATGCAGCTGTTTATATACCAGAACCAGCTTGAAGAATCATAAACTCAGTCAAAAGATAACAACAAAGAGGGTTAATGGTATGGTTTATAATCCTCCAACAGGCATAATTTCTTTGATACATGAATAAGATAAACAAGGACAGGAACATACTGGAGTCTCGCTGATAGCCTTGTGAACCAGATCCTTCAGAACGGAATGAATCTGAAAAATGTGAAAAATGAAATCAATCCAATTTGAAGCATGACCATATGACCTATCATCATCATCATGAGTCTTTATCCCAATAGATTGGGGTTATGACCTATATAAGTGAAAAAACATGACATAGTAGAACAATTATGTACTATATAAGTGGAACGCTTAGAGTGTATATGACTTCAATGTGGAGACTCCCCTCGCACTTCCTTAGCAGAAGACCTAAAGGAGTTCAGTGCCTGTGACACATCCATGATCCCTTCCCACCCAGGAAATGAAACAGTGATCTGTACTAAATTCTAGAGATTTGTAAGATATGGCACGGCATGAGAGAATGGTAAACACAATAAGCAAGAAAGGGAAAAGCAACAGAGACCTTGGTAGCATTTATGAACATTTTGGAGTAAGGTAAGACAACTAAACGACATCTCAAAAATCTCAATTTTTTAAAAAATTTTGTAAGGAAACAATCAGAGCTGAACTAATGCTAAGGAAAAAAGAAATGGAAAACCAGAATAATCTGCACTTGCCAAATTGATCATGACGTGGCATTGTTATAAAATTTTCTTTCATACCGCAGCAGCAGCAGCCTCAGCTGGACCTCTGATAGTAATTAAACTAGATACAATCAAACGACGATATCCTTGTTCGGGGGCAATTAAATGAGGTTGATAACCATCAGCTTCAGTAATGAGCTTCTTAATATTCTCCATTGATAGTTGCTTCTCAAATTGCAACCTTTTCAAAGCAGCAGGAAGTTGGTTGTCGAAAACATTGTAAACCTTATCACCACCAGGACGCCTGTGGACAACAATGAAAATTAAAATAAAATCTCTACAAATATTAGCAAAAATGAATGAATCTGGATACAGGTGACTTAAGAATGGTATAAACAAGACATTTGATACATACACGCCATCCAGATGTTCTCTGTAATTTTGAGAAAAAATACGGCAAATCTCCATGATTGTGTACAACTTCCCCTGAATAAGCACCTCAAATATCAGCAATTCCCAAAAACTGATAATCAACTGCTAGTGGAAAAGCTAAAGAAATCCAAACTCCACACACACAAAGCAAGAGTAACACACTGACGCCTGCATCAGCTGCAATAGGCTTTCACAGAAATCCAAGGTCGGCAATTTTTTTATTAATAAGGGATTGGATGCCTAGGATTCTGGACTTGATTACAGTTTCCAAATGCTGAGACATGATCCAGTATACAACTGAAGAAATGTAGCACTGAATCCAGTTCTGTCCTTTGCAAGAGAAAATTTATGTACAAAATGCCCAGTAGCATACCTTCGAGAGCATCTTAGCAAGATGCTTAGACCCATTCTGTGAGCAAGGTGCTTATACTCTGGCGTATTAGCAAAATACTCTCGCTCTCTACACCGAGCAGCAATCATGTCCACATTCTTGTTAATATCTGCTTGTGAGCTTCAAAAATCAAAGCTCGCGGGACGCATCCTGCGAGCTAAGTTGCGAGCTCAATCTTATGCATAAAAGTTATAGATTTTCTTGAGACCTCACAAAGCCACATCATTTAGCCCATTTTTCTTCTTTCTACCTGCTACTTTTGTTATTGTTGATGGTTAACGTGTCTAAAATGGAAAATCTCTCTTTGTGCTTCTCTTCACGTGCACGCCGTTGGTTTTTCCACCAAGAATTGTTTGTCTGAGCGCCTTAGTCAAAAACTTGGGTTAAAAAAACAAACCTCCAACCCCATAGCCACCATAGCCAAGCCGCCACCCATATCATCACTTCTACAATCATAAGCCACAAACCCATACCCAAATAACTGGCCACATCACCAATCCCGTATCTTTTTTTATTTCTATGCTCTCGCAACGAAGTGCGGGCATCATTCTAGTGTTAATAATGTTGCCTGCCAACAAGCCAGGTAACCATTCAATTTATTAAATATATATTTAGGAAAAAAAAACTTCAGCTATTATTTTTAAACATCAATTGTCTTCTGAAATATGAAATCAATGGAAGACATTTATCAACATAACATAACATAGAAGAAAGCATATTGTTAAGACATGTTCCCAAAAGTATAGGAAAACGCATATCACTTATTCCCAAAAATTTGAGGAAAATGCTTCTCACTCATTTTTAAATTTGTAGGGAAACGCTTCTCATTTGTTCCTAAAATTATAAGGAAATGCTATTCTTACTTGTTTTTCAAAATTTTAGGAAAACGCTTCTGACATGTTCCTAAAATTTTAGAGATATGTTCTTTTTACTTAATTGTTCCTGAAATTTTAGAAATGATTTACTTTCCTGTTCTCAAAATTTTAAGGAAATACTTTCCTAAAACATGTTCTCAAAATTTTAGAAAAACATTATTCTTACTTGTTCAAAAAAAATTAAGAAAACACTCATCTTACTTATTCCCAAATTTTTAAGAAATTCCTCTCACTTATTCCCAAACTTTTAAGGAAAAACTTGTTTCCACTTGTTTTCATTTTTTCAAAATAACTTCTACTCATTGGTCAGAAAATTTTAGGAATAACATCTTTTTCACTTATTCCCAAAATTTTGGAATAATATCTTCTCACCTATTCTTAAAATTTTTTTAAAAAATTAGAACATCAAATATAAAATTAAAAGGAGTTTAATTATTTTTTATAAAAATTTTGCATAGAATATTTCTTCTTTCAATAAATTTCTATGCAGGGGACAACATAACATAAAAGAAGAAATATATTTTTAAGCGGTTGTTCTATTAGGCAGCTGTATTGATAGGCACCTATTCTGCCAAGTCATTATTTTGTTATGCTGGCAGACAAAAATTATTTAATTTGTTAGGAAAATTTCATCCATTATGCTAGACAATTGTTCTGCCAGGAAATTTCATTCATTATTCTGCTAGAAAATTTTCATTCATCATTAAAATTCATACCGGGGCAATAATGAGTCTAGCTTAAACAATTTCAATGCAAGACACTAAATTTTAATGAGATATTATTTTTCCAAAAACCCTAGATTGTACTAGTGCATGAGAACTTCTTATAGCAGGGGGCAAAATGTAGATTCTTAATTTTGGAAACTAATATTTTATTTCTTTAGGTTTTATACTATAGTGAAGGAAAGTCTGAACAAGTAATAAATTTGTTTCACATAACAACCTCTTCTCAAAATAACTCATTCACAAGAACAATTTCTTCTCCGAAGAGCTCATTACCTTTTCTTGGAAGAACCCATTCACATAGAAGCTACTTCACAAAATAGCTCTTCTTAGAACCACTCCTCACAAAATAGCTTCTTCACATAATAGCTCTTCTCATTTACATAACAACCTGTTTTCAGAACAGCTCATTCATAGAACAACTTGTTCTTAGAACAACTTATACATAGAATAACACCTTTACAGAATATCACCTTCGTAGAACAACATCAACATCTTCACTGAATAGCACTTTCAAGAAGAAGTGGAGATAACCCCGAAATAGGGCAAGGTTCTTGGGTTAGCTTTACTATTGGGATGTCTTGGAGAGTTTGGCTTGGTGGATCAGAAATTGAGATACTTAAGAGTTTGTCCCTTAACCTTTTTTTGAAGTATGAGTGTTATTCTCTATTTCTTTTAGTACACATTCTCTCAAAGCATAACTCCCTTTAAACAGAGCATTAATGCTTTGTAACTACCAATTGTCATTATTATGTTATTAATATCAAATATATGTAACTGTCATTCTCCACACCTATGTATAGGACTTTTTGTTATCATTGAAAGGGACTTTTGGTAAAGAAACTAACTCAAAACTCTCAAATTCTCTCTACACTATGCTCTCAACTCAGCCTTTATTCAGCCTTTTGCTTTCTCTACTTAGCCTTGTTTTCAACCTTGCTTAGTCTTCTACCATCACCTGCTGTCACACTCGTTCTTTAGGGTCTACTCTAGTCTTCCTTTCCGTCGCATCTCAGCACATCTCGTTTTACTGATTTGTAATGTTTTCTCTCCACAACAAAGAACTCGTTTACAATTATCAAATTGATAATTTTAGATCAGAATTTCCATTTCTCAAACTAATAGATTAATCTTGAATAAAGGTTGAAATGAAAAATAGTGACTTAGATAGAATTTACCCTAAAGCAAATTTAATTGGTCCCGAGCAATGTTAAGATGGCAGGTTAATTGCTAAGGAGTAAAGGTTTAAAGGGGTTAGTTCACCTAAGATACGTTGAAATTAAGTAATGGCTTTTACTGGAAAATTTAACTTCCATCAATGGGTACTTAATAAGAGTGACTTTAGAACTGTAAGCAAATCCAAAAATGACCCCAACTCGGCTTTCTTGTTAGCAAGACATATATATCCAGGACTAGGAATCAAAATGGTGTAAAGTTTTGCTTAAATTGCATTCATAACTTCGTGAGATCACAAAAGAAATATTTTCCTTCACAAAACTAGACTACATTTTGGATTTGATCACAAAACTAGACATTCAGCTGGCCTTAATACGTTGAGATCGCTAAAAATTGTGTGGGCTGAAAAATGTTACAGAAAAAACCCAATGCATTTTGGATCAGATTTTTTTTAAAAAAAAATTGAGTTCTAAATACTTAATTATTTTTGTTAAAGTTATTATTTTTTATTTTTTAATGAAATATTTGATATCATTTTAAATAAAAAAAAAACTTCTTATCTTATGCAAAGCTAATGGAGTTTTTATTTTAAAAAATTGGCATATATTTTTTTATATTTTTAATATAGATCTTAAAGAAATATACGATAAGCCAACAACCTCTTGACTTAATGGTTAAGGATGAGTTGTGGCATATTGTAAGTCTTGAGTTCGAATCTAAGAACCCCTCCTCAGTTATTTAATATTCTTCTTGTAATTAAAACAAAGTATACGATAATTCTCTAATTTCATTAATAAAAATTAAAAATATCACCCACAATGCGTGAAAATAGTTTCATTACAATACTAACAATATGATTTTGAATAATTGCTTTCCTGAAATTTCTTTTACCAGATTATCATACTACATTTATTTTTATTTGAACAATCCCTGAAGATCATTCTTATCTTTGTCCAATAAACTTGGAAAATACTTTGTTAAGATATACCACGAGTCTATTGCAAATTAAATATCATAATATAGATATATTAAACTTAATAATTTCTTAATTTTCAATCATATACACAATCATAAGGTTGCATTAACTTTTATTTTTTTGAAAGAAAAAAAAAACAAACAATCAAACCCCTGCAAGTGAAGTTGGTGCAAAAAAGTCAGGGGAGCTCCTGTTCTGGGGTCCCATCCCATCGGGCTCGGGCTCTTTTCCTACAAAACTCTTTGCCGGCGATCTCATTTGCTTCAAGTGGTGGAATTGCAGAAGATCAAATACAAAAACAAGGAGCTAAGATGACCAAAAGACGTGACCGAATTCCGGCTCAAGAAAAAGCAAGGAATGAGCGTGATTGTCAACGCAGCTTAGAAGTAAACACAATTATATACTCTTCAGGAATTTTCATTTTCCTTTTTCAGTTCATACTTGTTTCTAATTGTCTTGTTTGTTTCTGTCTTCGCAATTAATGAAGGTGGAGGTCCAGAGACTGAAACAGATGGTGGCCGAATTGCGAAACGCAAACAGGGAGTTAGGAGAGAATAATGACAAGCTGAACAATAGCCTGCTAGAATTTGAGAACACCATTCATGAACTACATCAAGAGAATTCGCATCTACGAAAAGAGCTGGAACAAGTACTGTCTCCTTTAAGATCTATTTTTCTTTTCTTTCTTGTCTTGTTTTTTTACTCTCTCTTTAGATCTTCATCCATAATTCAATTTGAAATGGCAACGCCAAGTAAAGAAAGGCCTCGAATTTCTTGTTCTTGGTCGAGAAACCTAGAGAGGTTTAACCTCTAAAACAGTATGAACAAGGATCTTAATTTGGGAAGGGGGATTAACCTTTATATTTATACCATAACCCTTTCTATTGCATTAAATATGATCAGTTAAGACAAGTCTTTGATTACCCATGATGCTTTGATGATAATTCGTGTCTTTTCTCAAAGGCATCAAGAGTTTTTGGATGCTTTAATCTAAACATCTATACATATATATATATGATGATTTAATACACAAATATAAAATTAATTTAGTTCTATACACTTTCTTCATGTTCTATTATATGATTTATATTTTTTTAATCTGACCTTTAGCCGTGCTTTTACCTTCGTGATTTACTACTTTCTTTTGAGTAAGGAGAGGATCTGGAATGTTGAAATCGCTATTCTTCTTTTCCATTAATTTGTTTTCAGGCGTACTTATTGGTTAGCTCAGATAATTTTCCAAATCGAAATGAAATAGTTGCAAAAGATAAGACTATGGCAACTACTGAATGCCCGGCGAGCTCTCAAAGTGCTAGACAGTATACTGATGAGTTCGTGGAAAATTTTATTAAGAAACTTGATGCCAAGGAAAAGAGCAGCGTGGACTTTTCAGATTTCGATGGCTTGAAAGAAGAAATAATGCGTACAAATGATATAAACAGTTTACCACCATCTCTGGCAAGCATCAAGGAGGCCATTGGTGAAATTGCTGCGGATAGCACACAGAGCAGCTGTGCCGCTATGCCTAGCCTTATTCTGTTCTGTGCTGCGATCAGAGAAATGTGTAACTTAAAACTTCGCGAAATTGATGAGAGAAAAATCTTATTATGGAGAGATGCAATCAACAGTGCTCTCAACATCAATTTCAAAGTGGAGTTTGCCATAATACACTTGAAGAAAATTGCTCGTGCATACTTTGGTCTAAAAGCGAGGTGTGAAGAAGCCAATGATCTGGAACTTATTAAGTTACAGATCGAATGGCAAGCCTTGTGGGCAAAGTATACGCAGATAATAGAGCAGCAAAATTCTGAGACGATGAAGCAGTGTATGAGTGATGCAGATTATTTTGAGGGCAAGTCTCTCAGCGCTGGCCTGTTGCATTCACATCCTTCCAACCAGGTGACGTGACTGTAAGAGACTGCAAGACAATCAAAGCAGCAGCAGCTAACCAGTAACCACAACCGAGTTAGTGAGCAGCAGCTGCAGCGGACTAAACCAGGTCAGAGAGGAGTTCAATTTATGGTCAAGTCTTTTGGTTTGTTTTTTAATCATTTCAATGAACAGTCTGTTCGTGTCTCTTGTCTGTTGTCGTTTTAATAAAAGCAAGTTCAAAAGCTTTTGAATTGTTGTACACTGATGTTTGGGGTATTGCAAGCCTTATTACTGATCTGATGTTTACCATTTATTTCCTTCCTTCAAAGCAGTGGTTAAAAAATAATTTGGTACTTCAATTACTTCAATCTATTATGATAATGGTGGTGAGTATAAAAATTGTCTCGATTCTTGGCTCCACAAAGCTTATCTCACTTAACAACTCCTCCACAGCTGAGAGGAGGCACAAACATGTTATTAAAACAGGTCTTACCTTAATCCACCATTCCTCCATTCCATGAAATTTTGGTCTCATGCCTTTCAGGCAGCAGTTTAACCAGTTGCTTATTTACACCAATTCTTAACCTTAAAACACATTTTGACAGGCTATTCAAGCATCCACCAAATTACAACAAACTTAAAAGTATTTGGATGTATGTGTTACCCCTAGTTGAAGACCATAAACTTCAAAGAAAATCTAAGAATTGCGTATTCGAGGGATATTCTTCCAAGCAGAGTGCTTTCAAGTGTTTTGATCCAGTTACTCAAATTCTTTATTTTTCTAGACATGTACTCTTTCATGAATCTATATTTCTTTTTAAAAATACCTTCACCGCATCAACTAGTCACTGACCACTCTCTTAATCACTGCACTTCTGATAGAATCTGTTTTAGTGCATTACAACCTCTGAATCTTCCTACTTTTGCTGTATTTATTCAGAGACCATGGCATGCTCAAATCCTTTTGCAACTCAGGCTACTCACTCGACTCCTGCATTTTTATCTCCTTCATCTGGTAAAATTTCTACCCTCACAATGTTTCTTTTATGCATTCACTAATGCATAATTCTGCTCCATTAATGCAATAACTTATCAGAACTCACTCTATAGAAAGGTACAAGGCTTGATACTGCAAAGAGATTTCACCAAAGACATTTAGTCCGGTAGTCAAACTAATTACAATAAGAATAGTGCTCTGAATTGCTTTAGCCTATGGCTGGTTCATAAATAACTAGATGTTAATAATGCCTTTTGAAGAAGCACTTTATATTATGAGGCTTACATGGCTTAACCTGCTGGTTTCATTCAAAAACACAAACCTATGCATGTTTGCAAACTACACAAATTATCTATAACCTAAAACAAGCTCCTCAAACTTGATATCAAGAGCAAAGTTTGTTTTTGTCTCGATATGGTTTTCAGAATTCAATTTTAGATGCTTCCTTATTCATCTATGCAAAAGACTCTATTTTGATTTATTTCTTGGTCTATGTGGATGATCTTTTAGTCACACACAATGATAATGATACCGTGCAGTCCTTTTTAGAGCAATTAGCTCACAGATTCTCCTCAAGATCTTCATTGCTTGAATTATTCCTTAGGTGCTGAGGTCTTATCCACTCCACAAGGCCTGTTACTTTCACAGCAAAGATATATTAGACACATCCTGAACAAGTTTGAAATGACTAATGCTTAGGAATTTTGCAGTCCAATGGCAGCTGGTATAAAACTACAGTTGAAGATTTCAAGTCCTGCTGATGAAACTCAATTCAGACAGTTAATTGACTCCTTACAATATCTATCTCACGCCATTCTTTCTTTCACCACATTGCATACCATGGTTATGAAGTTTGGTAGTACTATAATATTAATACTAATGAAAGGAATTTTATTCTCACTTAACAAGCTAATCTTGTGCATCTAGCATTTGTTAAGAGTTTCTTTTACTTTCATACAAAGATTCACAACTATACATACATACGTACGTAGGTACATATATGTATATATATTCTATATGTATTAAATTACCCCATATAAAGTATGCTTACCTAATCTATATTGAAACTTTTTATCAGATTTCTGTTCATCATTCAAATTGGTGCAGATCCATCAACTTCCATTCAGCCTAAGAAACCTAACATGGAATAAAAACCAAAAGCGCATCAGCATAACGAAGAATCAACCAATTCAAAAGCAAGCCCACCAACAGAAATGTCTGAAACCCACCATAATCAGTGCATCTTTTTAAAGTTTCTCATGAAACTGAAATAAAATATTTTAATTCAAGTGGACCAACTTAAAACTTGGGCCTAGTTGTAAAAAATGAATGAAACACACCACAGAAGTTTTAAACATTATGCGAGCTGTCTGGATTTATTGCCATTCCTGAAGTGGTGAGAGCTATAGACATCGATGGGTTGGGCACTTGGGCTGTTGGAGCTTGGGCTTACGATTGTGGTCTTAAGTGGACTAACTTAAAATTTGGGCCTATTTGTAAAAAAAAGGATTACAAAAATTTGTTCGCAAATGGAAGACGAAAACAAAAGATATTTTCATTTGTCTATATATTTTTTTAATGCAATTTCCCTTTTAAATTAGAATAGCATTATCTAACATTTTTAATTCACCGATAATTAAAATATTAGAACTCAGATTTTAGAAATTTTAACGCAAAAATAAAATTTAGAAAAAAAAATGTTTGATACATTTTCAATGGAATTTTTAAATAGAATTAACAAAGCGATACATACTCTTTAAAATACACTAAAAATTTTAAAAAATATAACTTGTGATAATATTTTGAAGTTAAAAATATTTATTATCAGTATATTATATATATAAATTCTTATAAAAAAAGGCTTTTGGAAATGATAATTTTTAAACGACCAAATAAAATATGGAGGAAGTGAGTGGTGTTAGGAATGGGGCTTGTTTGGCCACAGAATGGAGTGTAACATGTTTTTAGTTATGTCCGGGAATTCATGCAATGCATTACAAATTGAGAAGCCAAGCAAGACAGTTTGTAGTATTTCCTGGCAATGTCCACAACAAGATTTTATTAAGAATAAATTTCATCTAAATTATTGAAGTTTAGATCTAATTTAATTTTAGTCTATTAATATATTAACTTAATATGTTTTTGAATAATTGCTTTTCGGAAATATCCTTGATCAGATTAAATTAAACACATAATACGTTTGTTTTTATTTGATCAATCCCAGAATATCATTCTTATGTTTGTCCAATAAGCTTAGAAAAATACTTTGTTAAGATATACCACGAGTCTACTGGTTGTAAATTAAATATCATAATATAGACAATAATTTTTAAATTTTCAATCAGATACACAATTATAACATTGCATTAAATTTTTTTTTAAAATAAAAAAAAATACTACAAGTGAAGTGAGTGTAAGAAAATACTAAGATTGGAATCTCACGATCTTTTGTTGATAGAAAATTTGTAAATCTGAAAAATTCGTAATTTAGAGTTTAATGAATTTTAATTTCTAATAATGGATTGACAAATTATTCTGATCTTAAAAATGAGTAATCTTTTCTAAACCTAAATTTCACATATTATGAAAAGCCAAGGACACTCGCGTGCTGGGGACCCATCGGGCGCGCGCTCTTTCCTTAGAAAACTCGGCCACGGGCGAACTCATTTCCAAATTGCAGGAGATCAAAAACAAAAACAAGGAGCTAAGATGACCAAAAGACGTGAACTAACTCGGGATCAAAGAGAAGCAAAGAATGAGCGCGATCGCCAAATGCGCTTGAAAAAAGTACACGCAACACAACTATATACTCTTCCGGAATTTTCATTTTCATTTTTGGGTTCATACTTGTATCAAATTGTCTTGTTTGTTTCTGTCTTTGCAATTGCAGAAGATGGAGGTCAAGAGACTGCGACAGGTGGAGGCCGATTTCGAGGTCTTGCGAAACGCATATGGGGAGATAAGAGAGGAATACGAAAGGCTGAACTCTGAGCTGCCACAATTGATAGACACCATACGTCAACTACGTCAACAGAATTCGCAACTACAAGAAGCCCTGAATCAACAGAATTCGCAAATACAAGAAGCCCTGAATCAACAGAATCCGCAACTACAAGAAGCCCTGAATGAAGTACTGTCTCCTTTAAGATCTATCTTTTTTGTCTTGTCTTGTTTGGTTAGCTCCTTCATCCAAAATTCAATTTTGAAATTGCAATGCTAAGTAAAGAAAGGCCTCGAATTTCTTCTTCTTCCTCGAGAAACCTAGGGAGGTCTAACCTCTAATACAGTAATAACAAGGATCTTAATTTGGGAAGTGGAAAAACCCTTATATTTATACCATAACCCCTTCTGTTGCATTAAATTTGTTCAGTTAAGACAACGTCTTTGATTTCCTATGATCATATCAATATGCCTTGATGATAATTCATGTCTTTTCTTGCGGTGTTTTGCCCTTTTCTAAAGCTTCCCTAACCTTCAAAAAGGATTTCATGAGCATTAGCATATCGTACTGAAACCCTTGTCCTTGTTTACTGTCCTTTACCTTGTTGATTTTTTCATTTCTCTTGAGTGGCAGGAGAGGCATTGATCTTCTTATTCTGGATGTTGATATCGTTATTCTTTTCTGTTGATTTGTTTTCAGGTTGACTCATGGATTAACTTGGATGATCCAAATCCAAATGTCGAAGTTGACACATTCAACCCAGCAGCAGCGGACTAAACCAAAGTCAGTGAGCAGTTCTTCACTTTTTGCTCAAGTGTTCTGGTTTAACAAGTCTTGTAGTTTTTGCATATTTACTTTCTGTTTGTGACTCTTGTTTTGCATATATACTTTCTATTTATGACTCCCGTTACTTAATTTCTTTCAGTTTTGTATCAAAACCTTTTGAATTGTTTTAGGAATAATAGCCAAATAAGCCCTCGACCTTAAGCCCAAAATGGAATTAAGCCCTCAACGTTTTATTTCGTGGCAATCAGTCCATAAACTTTTATTTTAGTAGAAATAAACCCTCAACCTTCTTAAATTATGCAATTAAGTCCAAATCTGTTAAATGACACTAACTGCCGTTAGTGAAAGCTGACGTGGATAGCTTACTTGGCTGCCACGTGGCATGCCACATGTGCAATACTAACGGCAGTTAGTGTCATTTAACAGATTTGGACTTAATTGCATAATTTTAGAAGATTGAGGGTTTATTTCCACTGAAATAAAAGTTTATGGACTGATTTTCACGAAATAAAAGGTCGAGAGCTTAATTCTATTTTGGATCCAAGGTCGAGGATTTATTTGGCTATTTTGCCATTGTTTTATAATGATGTTTGGGGTGCTGCATCTATTACTTCAATTGATGGATTTCACTAATGTGTTATTTACATCGATCACTTCATACTCCTCTTCATACTCCTCAACACAATTGCACAGCTGAGAGAGGCACAGGCATGTTACTGAAGCAGGTCTTACCTTTATGCATCATGTTTCCATTCCATTGAAAGTTAGGTCTCATACCTTTTAGGCAGCAGTTTATTTGATCAATTGCTTATTCACACCAATTCTTAACCTTGAAAACACCTTTTGACATGCTATTCCAACTTCCTCCAAATTAGAACAAACTGGAAGTAGTTGGATGTCAGTGTTGCCCCTTGTTAAGCCAATAATCACCATAAACTTCAACCAAAGTCTAAGCATTGTGTATTGTGTAATATTCTTCCAACCAAAGTGCTTTTAAGTGTTTTTTTCCAGTTATTCATTTTTTTTCTAAACATGTAATCTTTTCACGAATCTTTATTTCGTTTTAAATCCATCTTCACCACATCAACTAGAATCACTGGGCTTCTGATAGAATCTGTGCTGGTGCATTACAACCTTCACTTCTTTCTACTTTTACTGTATTTACAGATTTAGAGACCATGGCATGCTCAAATCCTGCTTTAACTCAGCCTACTCACCCAACTCCTGTCAATTCATCTCCTTCATCATTCTGCCCCTCCTAGTGTTTCTCTTATTCATTCACTAATACATATCTGCTCCATCAGTCCAAAACTTATCAGAACTTGCTTTGTGGTACCTAACACATTCAAGCGCAAGAAATCTTTAACAGTGTCTAAACATGCTTTACCCGCATCCATTCAACCTACATGTGAAAGTCAGGTGATAGAAGATGACAGCTGGAGACAAGCTATGACAGAGGAATTCAGTTTCTAGATTAACAGCAGGAACTAAACTCTCGTTCCTTCATCAGTAAAACGAAACATAGTTGACTGCAAATGGGTGTTTCACATAAAAAAGGAAACCTTATGGCCCTATTGCAGAGGGATTTCACCATAGACCTGGTATTGATCTTACTGACACATTTAGTCCAGTAATCAAACCACCTACAATTAGAATTGTGCTCTGCATTGCTTTAGCGTACTGCTCTGGTCCGTAAAATAACTAGATGTTAATAATGCATATTTACAAAGCTCTTTATAGCATGAGGTTTAAATGGTTCAATCAGCTGGTTTCATTCAAAAAGACAAATCTATGCGTGATTGCAAACTACAAAAGCTATCTATGACCTAAAACAAGCAGCTCAAGCTTGATATCAAGAGCAAAGTAAGTTCTGCCGCAATATGGTTTTCAGAATTCAATTTTAGATGCTGCCTTATTCATCCATGCAGAAGACTATTTTGATTTATTTCTTGGTCTTTTTGGTACGTCTTTTAGTCACACACAAAAATAATGATGCTGTGGAGTCCCAGCAATTAGCTCACAGATTCTCCCCAAGATCTTGGTTCCTTGAATTATTTCTTGGGTGTTGGGGTCTTATCCTCTCCACAGTGCCTGATACTTTCACAGCAAAAATATATTACAGACATCCTGCATAAGTTTGAAATGGCTAATGCTAAGTTTGCAGTCCAATGGCACCTGGTATAAAACTACAGTTGAAAGATTTCCATTCCTACTGATGAAACTCAGTTCAGACAGTTAATTGACCCTTTACAGTTTCTATCTCATGCCATTCTTTCTTTCACCACATTCCATTCCAAGGTTATGAAGTTTGGTAGTACTATAATACTAATGGAAGGAATTTGATTCACTTAACATGCTAATCTTCGTGCATCTAGCATTTGTTAAGAGTTGCATTTACTTTCGTACAAAGATTCACAACAATACATACATACATACATACATACATACATACATACATACATACATACATACATACATATGTATTAATCTTTTCTATACATATTAAATTACCCCATATAAAGTATGCTTACCTAATCTATATTGAAACTTTTTGTAAGATTTCTATTCATCATACAAATTGATGCAGATCCATTAGCTTCCATACAGCCTAAGAAACCTAACATGGAAAAAAACCAAAAGCGCATCAGCGTAATCAAGAATCAACCAATTCAAAAGCAAGCCCGCCAACAGAAATGTCTGAAACCCACCATAATCAGTGGATCTTCTTAAAGTTTGTCATGAAACTGAAATAAATTACCTGATAACATTGCTTAGCCAACTACATTAACTCCTAAAAACAAACAGCATACTAAAAGATTAACTAGATTAAGACAAACCCATCAAGATAAACGGCTAAACAATCAAATATCTAAATGCTTCTTCAAGACTGAAATGAAGGAAAAGAAAAGATGGCAATTCTGCTTCAGAACAATCACAAGAAACGACAATGACAGCGTTAATGGACAAAAAATGCAGGAAATATTGGTATCTTTCTGTGGAATTAAGAGGTAAGAGCAGATCTGGGTGCTTATATACATGAGAATGTGAACACATTTGTAGTAAATTTGAAGCAGCTGGTTGGCAACGCAGGCATAAAGCAACGTTAAGATGTCTCTGTCATCCAACGTAAGTTTTAAACAATGTGCGAGCTGTCTGGATTTATTGCGATTCCTGAAGTGGGGAGAGAGCAATCAGCATTGTTGATTGTACGATATTCGCGCCGATCCAGTACATTGAAACAACATCGATGTGTTGGCTCAGACTAGGAGTTAGACTCGGAGCTTACAAGCGGAAGCTGAGCTTACGTCGTGGTCTTCAACTTAATTTGGGCTTTGATGTTAAAAAATTAATAATAAAAACAAATTATTCACAAACGTAGGAATAAAAAAAATATTTTCGTTTATTATAATAAAAATTATTCAAAAATACTCCGTAAATGAGATTTTTAAATTTTACTACCGAAATTTGCAAGATAAATACACATTTTCCAGGAAACATTAAAAATTTCAAAAAAATTATTTTAAAAAATAAAACATGTAATAATTTTTTAATGTGATATAAAAACTTTTCACTGTTAATAATACGAACTCTATTTTTTAATGCAATTTTCTTTTAAATAGAATTCTCTAACTATTTAATTGACGGAAAATTAAAGAATTACAATTCAAAGTTTAGAAAGTTTACCACAAATAAGAATCAAACAAAAAGAATTTTGAAATGATAATTTTAAAACAAGAGATAATAACACAAAATATGGCAAATCATTTGTATATTAATATTATATATTAATGAAAATGTCGCATACACAACAAATGACGTTGCTTTCTGAAAGATGGTTAAACCATTGCCTTAGTGGAAAACAACAGTCCCCAGTGTGACTCTGCCCACAAATGAAAAAATGATTCTGCTGCACTTTACTTGGACCAAGCAACCATATCGATTTCTGTTTGTGCACTCCTGTATAATTCCAGCCTCTTCGCCAGAGCACTTCGTCGCTCCATGATTGCCGGATCCTCATTCAATAGTGCCGATAATCGTTTTTGCTGCAAGAATTTTCCCAGAAACCAATCACACTGCTAATCTGTTTTTACCAAAACAAGCAAATATGGAGATAGCACGGGGGAATCATTCTTACCTCCAGTTTACCCAATTCGGTGTAGAAAAAGTCAAGCAGGCTTCTCTTAGCTTCGCGGACTTGACAATAAACGATGGACTTCGGAATGGAGTGGCGCAAACTGGTGCAAACCATATTAACATAAGACAGAACGGTTGTTCCTGCTCGTACATTGTCAGAGAACCCATGATCAGAAATAAAAAATACATTGCATTTTAATATTCTTCGTCAAAACTTCTTTCTTCTGTGTCATTGAACCTACCAATTCTCCTCAGGTATGCGTCATTGTATCTGTCAAATATTGATTGTGTAGGGTTGCCACCCTTATCCACATCTTGAGGAAGCTTTCGGAAGAAATCAACTGTGAGGTAAGTACATTCCATATCGACCAGTTGAAGTGTTGCTTTCTTGCTTTGTTCTCTCATTCTGTCAAGAGACTCAATTGCAGCATTTCCAACTTCCGCCCTGAGAGCAGGATACTGCTTTAACTCCTGAAAACCAAACCAAATCGATGCTTATATACCACAACCAGGTTGAAGAATAATAAACTCAGTCAAAAGATAACAACAAAAGGGTTAATGGTATGATTTATGATCCTCCAACAGGCATAATTTCTTTGATACATGAATAAGATAAGCAAAGACAGGAACATACTGGAGTCTCGCTGATAGCCTTGTGTACCAGATCCTTCAGAATGGAATGAATCTGAAAAATGTGAAAAATGAAATCAATCCATTTTTTTTGGTACATGAAATCAATCCAATTTGAAGCATGACTATATGACCTATAATCATCATCATGAGAGTTTTTATCCCAGTACATTGGGGTAAACTGTATGAAAAAACATGACATAGTAGAACAATTATGTACTATATAAGTGGAATGCTTAGAGGGGATATGACTTCAATGTGGCGACTCCCCTCATGCTTCCTTAGCAGAAAACCTAGAGGAGTTCAGTGCCTGTGACACATCCATGATCCCTTCCCACCCAGGAAATGAGACAGTGATCTGCACTAAATTCTAACGATTTGTAAGATATGGCAAGGCATGAGAGAATGGTAAACACAATAAGCAAGAAAGGAAAAGCAACAGAGACCTTGGTAGCATTTATCAACATTTTGCAGTAAGGTCTCAAAAATCTTAATTTTTGAAAAACTTTTGTAGGGAAACAATCACAGCTGAACTGATGCTAAGGAAAAAATAAAAGGAAAACCAGAATAATCTGCACATGCCAAATTGAACATGACGTGGCATTGTTATAAAATTTTCTTTCATACCGCATCAACAGCAGCCTCAGCTGGACCTCTGATAGTAATTAAACTAGATTCAATCAAACGACGATATCCTTGTTCGGGGGCAATTAAATGAGGTTGATAACCATCAGCTTCGGTAATGAGCTTCTTAATATTCTCCATGGATAGTTGCTTGTCAAATTGCAACCTTTTCAAAGCAGCAGGAAGTTGGTTGTCGAAAACATTGTAAACCTTATCACCACCGGGACGCCTGTGGACAACAATGAAATAAAATCTCTACAAAAATTAGCAAAAATGAATGAATCTGGAGACGGGTGACTTAAGGATGGTATAAACAAGATACATACACGCCATCCAGATGTTCTCTGTAATTTTGATCAAAAAGACGGCAAATCTCCATGATTGTGTACAACTTCCCCTGAATAAGCACCTCAAATATCAGAGCAATTCCCAATAACTGATAATCGACTGCTAGTAGAAAAGCTAAAGAAATACGAACTCCACACACACACAGAACAAGAGTAACACACTTACGCCTGCATCAGCTGCAATAGGCTTTCCAAGGCGACTCAATTCAGTTTCAAGTTCAGCAATTGTTTTATTAATAAGGGATTGAATGCCTGGGATTCTGGACTTGATTACAGTTTCCAAATGCTGAGACATTAACCAGTATAACTAGGTTAATACAACCGAAGAAAATGTAGCACTGAATCCAGTCCTGTCCTTTGCAAGAGAAAATTGATGATAGAAAACTTTAAAACAAATACAAAACATGCACAAAATGCCCAGCAGCATACCTTCGAGAGCATCTTAGCAAGATGCTCAGAACCCATTCTGTGAGCAAGGTGCTTATACTCTGGCGAATTAGCAAAATACTCACGCTCTCTACGCCGAGCAGCAATCATGTCAACATTCTTGTTAATATCTGCTTGTGAGCGATTCACAACACCAATCCAAGGAAATTTCAGTCGATAAGATTTTCCTTCCAATATCTAAGTCAAAGGAAACAGGAATCAGAACATGAAAATTCATAAGGCATCCAATACTCAAGAATTTAAAAGGTGCATGTCAAAATCAACTTACATCAACTGCATCAGTGCCCTTATCCATCAGATCAATCTTTGTCAAGACGCCAATAGTCCTCTCCCCTAAAAGGTTTATAACAATGCTTAATATTAGAAAATCCAAAATGTGCAACCTTAATACTTTGAACAACCCATTAGTCAAAAAGCTTACATATCATAGCAAATTTTTTTACAATACGGGTATAAATTTAAAACCACCCATGGCTTCACATGATATTACTAATGAACAAGTTGAGGAGATGATAATCTTGAGGTGCATGACAAGTAAAAAATAATGTTGAATGAACTGGTATTGCAAAAAAAATACCTGTAGGGTCAACCTCACGAGAGATTTTAATTGCATCCGATGTAGCAAGATCTTGATTAGCAGGTGAAATTGCTAAAATTATACAGTTGGGCTGCATAAAAAGTTCAACAAACAAAACAGTCCAACACCGTTCAGCTTTTATTCTTCATATGCCATGAAAGAATGTACACTGCAAACTTATTGGGGGAAAGAGAAGCAGCAATGCAGCAAAAAACTATTCACTATCAACTTATACTAGGAATTGAACAGAAATAACATTAAAAATATTTCCTATCATAAAAGCATAATGTAAATCTTATTGCAGTAAATTTTCCTAGAACTGGAGCACTGACAAAAAGAAAAAATGCATTTTACCTTCTCAATAAAGGAGCGAACCATATTCTCGATATCTTGCACAATGCTGTCTGGTTGACCCTCTGCATTGACACAAGATAAACGATCAATTTCACATAAAGTAATAGAGAATTTTGCAAATTGTATTTTGATGAGAAGGGAAAAAAAAAGGTTTCAGGAAAATGCTATAGTTATTAACACAAGGGAAAGAGAAATTGCAATTTTGAAGATCAAACTTGTTTTTTAGGTCCCCGTGATAATTTATTGTCAGTCAATCAATAACGGCACACGAAAATGGAGTTAAGGGCTTGAAATTTTCTGTAAATTTACTAGGAATTTCCGTAACTTACCAACTGCTACCTTTGTAAGACCAGGAAGGTCAATCAGAGTCAAATTGACAACTGCAAGAAATGAAAAAAAAAAAGCTTGTAAATTTACAAACAATCAAATAATCAACAAAAGAAAAAGAATATATTTTTACAAGCAGATCATACCGTTGGGAGAATATATACTAAGATGAATTGGAACACTGGAGATTTGTTTTGTTCGGCCAGTTTCTCTATCCGTCTCATCTTGAATCTCCTTCCTAACAGCAGCTATAACACAGATAATAATAAAGTTAAGATCAAGGATTAATCTAAAACGGAAACAAAAAAAAGGAAGAAATTTACCAAAATCGGTGAATCTTTTTCTTGGAAGATGGAGAAACTCGGCGTATTCTCTGCTTCCTTCATCACTCTTGTGAAGCTGTAACACCAGAGGTCGCCTAGTAACAATTCCTGCATTAATTTTCAAACCAAAATGAAGAAAAAAAATCAGTTTCTTAAGTACCACTTCTTAGCAAGGATAGAGAGAGATTAATTTAATGAGGTATTTTATTTTACCGGATCCACGAGGTAAAAAATCCTTGCCGACAACGCTTTCCAGCACCGAAGACTTCCCTGAACTCTGTTGAAACTCAAATCTCAGATCAACTGAAAATAAGAGATGAAAGAAAGAGAAAAAAACTAACTAAAATGAAAAGATAAGGAAAGATCGAGTGGAGACCTGACCACCGACGACGGCGATCGCTGGTAAAGAGTCCCAAAGAGTAGGCAATGCGCTTGCCTCTCCATGGTCACCAAGAGCCGTGCAAGCTCTTTGAATCTTGTTGACAAGAGAAATCAAATTCTCCATTTTTTTCCTTTTAAATCAAAGATCGGTGCCGGTGACTAAGACGGCGACGGATTCAGATCAGCTAGATCTGACCTGATGAAGTAAAGGAAACGGCACCGTCAGATCTGTGTGAGAACCAGAAGAAGCACCGTCTAGTGAAAGAGAGGCGTTTGAGTAACTTTTTGAAGTTTTGAAATGAATAAAGAGCTTGGCTTTAAACTGAAGCGCGTTTCTTTATTTATTTATTTTTCTTAATTTGATAATTTTTCCACCGTTTTTTCTTTTTCTTTTTTTATATTTATTTTGTTGTTTGAAGTGAGGCGACGATGACTTCTAACACTAAGGTGAGTCAGTCAATACGACAAGAAGCAGTCTGCAACGCCGTTGGTAGTACTTTGATTAGCGAGTGATCTGGGTAAAAAGATTTTCGACTCGCGAGTTTTTCGTTGCAAACTCACTTTCTATTTTCTACGTACTTATAAGGCTTAAGCTGCGTTTGGGTGGTTTATGTTTTAAAATGTCAAGTTTTTGATAAATAAATATACGATTTACATATATATGATCCACAGACAATATATAATTTTATGCATATCAATGAATCGAGATTAACACCTTAAAAAAGCTGATTAGTTCACTTATTGATAAAGTATTAACATTTTATAAAAATTATATACTATCAATAAATTATATATAAACTTATAATAAATATAATAGTTACTAAAACATAATGGATTTTTTTTTTAGTATTGTTCTCAAACAGTCAATGAACTTCTTGGATAAACTTTTTTTTTTCATTTTTTTATGAATAAGTGATAATTATTCCGTTGTTTTTAAGTTCAAAACTTTTGCCCTCCAAAAGATATACACACTTTAAGGTGCTTTAAATTTTTAAAGTCAAACTTGTAATACTAAATTAGATTATTAAATTATAATTATATGTTTATTACAATTGAAGATTGATTTAACGAAATTTAATTACAATTAATTTATCAATTTCTCATATGTAGCCAACTAGCTATCATCAATTTTAAAATAATAATTCAATTGTCAACAATTTTTAACCGAATCGGTAAAAAATAATTATTACTCTTTAAGACTCAGGTTCAGAAACTAGCTTCACTGTTCATAGCATTAAATTCAAATTGTTAAAAAGATTGTGTGAAATCATTTTTTTATGAATTCGTTTCAATTTGATGTAAATAAATTTATTTGAATCGAATAAAAAAATAACAAACAAAATTTAAGATAAAATATCATTTTATGAAAAAAGTTATTTAAAATTAAAAAAACTTTGAAATAAGTAAAAAAAAAAATCAAATTACTCATCATTGAATTCATAAACTTTGGTTTTTCTCCTAACTTTCGTAATTGTCTATAGTCAGACCTTCCAAAATTAAAGCCCAAAACAAGGACCCACCATCTTTATAAACTAGCTTTTTAACCCAACGGCACAATGCCACAATCACATATGGCAATTGGCAACTATTGGCGATTCGTCCTTTTTCTTTTATTCTTTATGTTTGTATCATATAGCACTTTGAAAATGGCCGTTATTTGTGGATGCGTTTGTAATTCACATTTGTCAAACAAGTAATTCTTTTTAGGATTTATATATGATGCATTAATAATGTATAAGTGGATGCGTTTGTAATTCACATTTGTCAAACAAGTAATTCTTTTTAGGATTTATATATGATGCATTAATAATGTATAATTTTTATACATTATTAATGCATCAGAAGTTAACACTTCATCAATAGGTCCTTGTATGCAAATATAAATAATTTTTTTAATTTGTCTATAAAGGCATATTGATGAGATATCAACATCTGATGCATTGACAGTATATAGAAACTATACACTATCGGTGCATCATATACAAACTCTTCTTTTTATTTTATTTTTTTGATCGTTTTATTAACATTTTTTTATAGTTTTTTCTTTTTATTAACATTTTTTCTTTTTATTAGTAATACATTTTTGTTAGATAGTTATAGTTATAATCAGTATTTTATATTTTTTAAATTAGTAGTTATGAAAATTATTTTATTTAAATTAAGTAAATTAATAAATAATTAAGATTAAAATTAAGTTCACACATGATAAAACTTAATCTTAGATCCTAATATCTCAAAATATATTTTTTGTCATTAACTCAAATCTCATTGAGAACACTTAATAAGAATTCTTATCTAACATTTTTATCGCAGTTTCTTTCTTGCTATCATAAGTCTTCGCATATTTGATGCATTAAATTAGTAAAATTAATGTTTTTGTATTTTATAAAATTTATTTTGATGTAATGTCCAATAGAAAAATCATTTACACCATCAAATCATAAAATAACACTTAATTAATTCATAAAACATAATATAATTCTTTTAAAATAAATACTCTTAAATAAACCTTATACACCAATAATATATAAAATATATATTCAATTTTATATAATATGAAACATCAAATGAAAAAGAAAAATTAAATAAAGAATTAAGAGGCAATGAAAGATTTTTTATTATTAGATAATAAAGATGAAATTATTTGAATTTGAATTCAAATTTTATCATACGTCACAATTTATAAATCCTTTTAATCGAGTAAATAGTTATTAACAAAAGTTAAAATAAAAAAAAGGGTTGTGAGAGAATGAAAGCACTATATTAAAGTTAAGAATTAAGGATTGATTTTAACTGTTATTATCTATTTTCAAAAACAAATATTAAGTTCAAGGTTTCCCTTTCTCTATTACCTCCCTTAAAAAAACCTCTTCCTTAAAGCCGTTGGACTTCGGCCCTCCTTGCCACTGGACCACCACTGTCCAGACTCCAGTCTACCGTTGGCTCTTGCCTTTGTAGTGGTGGACCGGCTGGACCCTCCCACCCTGACACCCACCAACTCCAAACGCGAGGTCTAGGTCAAATACTTTAATTACCGAAAGCCCCCTTAAATTTTACTTTTTGCTAGCCTCAAGCCTCAGCTTTGCAAGTTTGCGAGACAACACTGTTATCATTTGCTAGAGTGTTTATATGTAAAGCACTGATAATTAGACCTGCTCAAAAGTTGGATTACTCGTCTAAGCTTAAAGGCCCGCTCGATATTTGATCGGGTTTAGACAAAAATATTTGATAGAATAATCGAGCTTGGACAAAATTTTAGGCCTGTTTTAAAAATGGGCACAGGCCCGGGCTTAGCCTTTTAAAGCTCGGACCCGACCCAGCCCTATATTTATTATTATATTAATTTATATTGTTTTTATATATATTTATTTAGCATATATAATTTTATATGTATAAAAAACATTATTGATTAATAAATATAATTATAAAATATTTAATATGAAAATTAACATATAAATTTTGATAAATTAAATTAAAATTTAAAGAAAATAAATAATAAAAATAAATAAATAATTTAAAATTTAAAAAATAAATAAAATTATATTTGGGAGGGCCGAGACCTGGCTCGTGCTTATAATACAAAAAATAAAACGAGCTTAGACAAAAGTCTATGCCCAAATTACGGGCTGGGCCGGGCTTGGGCACCTATTAATTGTATTATTATCTGTCATGAGCCTAGCTCGAGCCCAGTCGGACCCATGAACAGGTCTATTGATAATATTTAATATTTATATATTATCAATACATCAGATATTGATATTTTATTAATAAGTAAATTTAAAAAATACCAAACCTTTAAATAAAAATAAAATATTTTTTTTCAATTTGCTAATAAAACCTTATTAATGAGATGCCAACTTTTAATGCATTAATATTGTATAAAAACAACACACTATCAGTGTATCGTATATAAATCTTTTGACAAATTAATCTTAATCTTGATAACCTTTTACACAAAATAAATATATAAATATTTTATTTTATTGTATAAACTGTCAACTTTTCAAAATAAAACAATTAAATTCAAATCTATTAAATGATATTAACTTCTGTTTGTATTGCATACATGATGATTTATGTCAATTGCACATATATTTATGCACTTTTATAATAAAATAAAAAATTGAGAGCTCATATCCCTTTTTGCAAAAATTTGAAAATGTATTTGGATATTAAACCTTGTTCTTTAAGATCATATGCCTAAGAAACATACAAGTTAGGACGAGGGGGAAAATGGCGTATGAAAGACTAGAAATACAATTTTTCTCAACATCGAAGATGAATTAAGGACAAAGAGGGTATTGTCATTAAAATAATTGTACTTCTTTAACAGGGTAAGAAACAATTTACTTCTTTTGATAATAGCCACAAAGAAAATCACTAGCAACGAGGGGCACAGCAAAAGCTTCGGAGCAATGGAAGCAACCTAAACAAATTACCCCTTATTCTCTATAAATCTGTAACATCTAAATGATATATCTGTGAATAATGAAAGTTAGGAAAACCTATTACCCGAAAAGTCTTTATGAGAATCACTGTGTGACTGAGTCTTGGCACTCAGTCGAATCAGGAGTTCCATATCCATATGGGTTCTTGCTGGCCCAGTTCCACAGATCCCTGCACATCTCCTCAATACCGTATTTTGCCCTGCAATGGCAACAGAATTGATGCAAGAATTATAACATAATGTGACTAATTAACTGTACTACTTTTTTCTTTCTTCTGAAAACAAAGATCGCTTGCATGCAAGCTCTTACTTCCAATTCAATTCATGCTCTGCCTTCTGCGTTGAAGCATAAACAATTTCAGCATCACCAGGTCGACGTCCAGCCATTACAAGAGGAATTTTCTGGTATAAGTAATAAATTCAGCATGTTAAGTAAATACCAAGAATAACAAATGACTATAACTCGAAATATACAAAGGTAGCAACGAAACAAGGGACAATACCTTCCCGGATGCCTTTTCAAATGCAGCAACCATCTCTAAAACTGATGTTCCCTTTCCTGTTCCTAAGTTGTATACCTCACAACCTGTAATACCATAGCTAGTAAAGGACTGGTTCTACTGAATTCTAAACTCAATGTTATACTATATTCAAAGAATAAATAGTTGTAATTTGTAAATCCAGAAAAGAACAATTAAGAAAGAACCACTTCAAAATATGACTTTGCTAAGCTACTAAAACCAAATACTTGAGGCATTTTAATCAAAACAATTGAGTAAAAAAAATAAAAGGAAAAGGAATAACAAGAAGGGACTAAGTTTAAAAAAAAAACAAACAATGCTAACATACCTATATTTGGATCAGATAATTTACGTAGTGCAGCAATGTGGCCATCTGCTAAATCAACAACGTGGATGTAATCACGTACCTGTAAAGAGACAAGTAACCAGCACTTCGTCAAAGTGGTCAAAACCTTGAATCAAAATTTACCAAAAATAGACGTTTAATTTTAAAAACAGAAAACAACCTTGTCAAAGCTAGTGCAAAGAATAAAAAGTCCTGAAGCATATTGGTTCAAAATGTTGACGCACATACTTTCTACAAATTCCTCTCTTAATGCGAAAGAGCGAATCACAGCTTCATGGGTGTGGTCTAGTTTAGCATGGGGAAAAGAGGGTTTGCTTAAAGGAATGATGTGGCAAGTGGCAAATGGGGATTCAGTGACTATGTGGGAAGAAGCATGGATTCCCAGTCTTAACGAGTATTCTCTAAGTATAGAAGGAAGGAACCAAAGGAAATGTTTGGAATTTAACATATCTAGCATAATTGACAAAGAAAGCTATAGATGGAAGCTAAATAGAATTCAAAATCATATTACAGTTCCTAGAAATATTCAAAACCAAGTCTGAAATATGAGATAAGATCTATTGGAATCTAAAACCCTGTTATGCTGATAAAAACTTACCCCAGTACCATCATTTGTTGAATAATCATTTCCGAACACTGTCAATGCTAGTCGCCTCCCAACAGCAACTTGTTGCACAAAAGGCATGAGGTTGTTTGGAATACCCCGGGGATCCTCACCTATGTAACCACTAGGATGTGCACCGACTGGATTAAAATATCTTAGAAGTATGATCTTCCATTCAGAATCAGAACCATGGATATCACGACAGATCTCTTCTATGAAAAGCTGAAAGACCAACCATGTCAAAAATGATGAGATGACGCTATGGGGGAAAATGTTAAATGACAAATGCCCAAGTACTCATAAGAGATTCATAAACAAATCTAGTAAAAGCATAATGACATTTGACAGTTCTTTCTTTATCCATACTGTTTCTTTGAGTTGTTAAATAGTGTGCATTTAAGAAATGTTCTGTACGTACCTTGGTTCGTCCATATGGATTCACTGCAGCCAGGGGGGACTCTTCTGTACATGGAACCTCCTTTGGCCAGCCATAAACAGTGGCAGATGATGAAAATACAAGCTGAGATGTATTAAATTAGAGATTGGTCAAGTTCTAGAATTCAAAATGACAATCCAATTTATACATAAACTAATTCAAGATTCAATTGGGTCAACCTCTGAAGTCACCCAACTGTATGTATGTTCAAATTGATCCAGAAGAAAACAAAGTGTAGAATTCTAGAGGAGGATTTCTCTTCTCCTTTGCTGACAGATAATCTTCCTGATTTTTAGGAGAAAATCTCCCTGATTTTTAGGAGAGATAACTCTCCAGTAATTATCCTTTTCTAGTAGATATTCTCCCTGATCTTTAGGAGAATATCCCTGCAGCAATTTAGTTTCTGTTTTTGAATAACCTAGCTGTTTGAGGCATGTCTCTTCAGCTATTTATATCCTACAAATAAGGCTGTATTTTTATATAAAGCAATATAGTAAAAAATGCCAAATTGTTCTTTTATTTTCTACACAAAGTGTATTTCTTTTTTATCTCTACTGTTAATGATTTCCTTAGTGATGCAACATAACAAAAGGCCGGCAACTGCATTTTATTTATTTATTCTTTTGTAATACCCAAAGTTATATCGCAGCAGATCTATCATACATAAGGAAGGGATAGAGAAGTACATTTTTACATCCATGTGCAGTCATCACTTCCAACAAGGTGATTGTCCCAATGAGATTGTTGTTGTAATAGAGCAATGGTTTCTTTACACTTTCACCAACTGCTTTTAGTCCAGCAAAGTGAATCACAGCATCAAACCTGCAACATAATCATAATAACCTTAGAAGCTGAGCAAGAGAAAAAGGCAAAAGAAGCACTACATATTGATTCCTAACAGTACTTTGTCTCAGCAAAAAGTTTTTCGAGCACTGCTCGATCCCGAAGGTCCACCTGCGGGTGAAAGTAGAGGTTCAAACATTAGGGCCATCAAAGATTTAAGTTAATAACAAATCTTGGGTACATAAATAATAATTTAATTATATAATATTTTCTTTAAACAAAAGTACTGTTACAATAATTCAGCAGCACATGATGGTGACTGTTGGCCAAAATCAGACAAATTCCAGTATACACTTTGATTCTTAAGAGAAGCAAAAAAACCATAACGATGTAGATCCTTTGCTTGATGCAAAGACAGTTGTATTTCTAGCAGTTTAGCTGCCACTTTTGGTAAATAAAATCACTAATTATCTACCAAGTGTGTGTGTGTGTGTATACTGCAAGAGTTCAAGGAGATCAAAGGTTAACAATGAATTACCAAAGAAAAATTAGTGTAGAACTTTTAAATATCATCCAGAAGAGCAATCAATAACAGGTAAAGCCCAGTAGCGATGCTTCAGTAAAATTTAAAAAAAAAAAGGTAGAAAGACAGATCAAAGATATCAGAAAATAACACTTTTGGGTTACTGACAATAAATAATACTATTAAAACACAAAAAAAAAAGAAAAGAAAAAAAAAACAGGCTTCATTAATATTGTCATTCTTTTTTTAATTTAAGGAATCTTCACTGACAACACAGTAACTTTGTTTAATCAAATTACGTAGCTAACTCAGTTTTTCGATTTGAACAATAAAAGGCCTAACTGTTTCCACGTGCATTTGAAGCCATCTCTGATAAAACTTTTAGAAGCAGTTATAATTTGAAAGTTACCATCATAGTTCATTTAAAAGCAAACAAAGCCAAAGGTATTTATAAATCAATTCAGTAATACCTTCATCAATCAAAATTAAAACTAAAAAAAAATATAGAAATTTAAAAGTAAAAGTTCATCTACTATTCGCAATTATTTCAACATCATGTCACCGAATTTTACAACACACCATGTTGCCAGCTATAGCAATTCAATTATCGACCAAGCCTTAAGATTAATTCAGCTATAAAGATAAAAAGATTAAATAAGCCTTCCTTCTCTGGCAACCAACTCAGCGGTCTCTAATTAAAAATATTTAGAAATACGCCCCCAGACATTTTTTTATTGTTTTATAAAAGTGAAAACGGTGAGTTCAACCGTTCGACGAACCTGGCAAAAGGAAAGGTTTCTGCCGAATTCACCGGCGAGTTCTTGGACTCTTTTGATAGCAACTAGCGACGAATTATCCAGATTATCAACGACCACCGCTCTGTAGCCGCCTAAGAGCAACTGCAACACCGTGTGGGTTCCGATATAACCGGCTCCACCGGTCACTAGAATGTTCTTCGACATATTGATTCAAGCAAGCCAAAAGAGATTTAAACAAAAAAAAAAAAACAGAGCAGAGAAGAGAAAAACGGAAACCAGAGAGAATAAGAAACTGAGAAAAGCGCGTTGCGAATATAAAGGCCTTTCCTTTGAATTAAAGGAGAGAAAAGGAGGGGAATTTATACTCGCAAGATTGCAGGAAGGAGAATTATTTAAAAAGAAATAAGAAATCAAAAGAAAAAGGAACAGATTTTGTTTGTGCTTTTTCGAAGATGAGAGAAAGAGAGAGCCGATAGGATTCGCCACGTGGAGAGTTCAGTCTATTTTCCAAGTCCGGGAAGTCCCAGATTACGTGGCGGTTTTGGATCGGTTTGGACTAATCTAACCTTTTGGAATTTTATTTTTTGTCTTGTTTGGGAAGGGACATTCTCGGGGGTTCAGTATTTTTTTTATCTAAATCATTCGGTATTTTCATATTTTTAGTATAGAACTAATTCGAATTCGAGCCGGACAGGATTCAAAGGACGGTAAAGCTCCTCCTCAAGAGTTTTAATACAGTTACATACCAAAGACTCGAATTCGAAACTTTTGATTAAACTAAAACAATTTCTTACCAGCTGATCAACGTGCTTTTGGATGGGGTTATGTATTTTTAATTATTGTTATACAATCATTTCCGGAAAATTCGGTGAAATTTTGATTTTTTGTAAAGACTTGATTAGAAAAAGGAAGGGTAGAAAGAAAACTGACTGAAGCTTGAAAAGAAGTATTTTGATTAGATACAGAGATCAGTCGGAAATATAGTCAAAGGAGAATGCAGAATTAAAATAAAGAATCGAAGAATTATTATCGCATTAAAATGTCATTGATTAACATAGATTTTTCATATCTGCTTTGAAAATGAAAGTATTAACTGTTGACGGCTTTCTTATCGCTATCTAGTCAGACAACCTCTTTTTCTTAACATTCATGCATGTTGACGGGATTTTCGTGTTCATAAACTGAAATTTCAACGAGAGCTTAATTAACAAGTTGATTTAATTGTCAGAAAACATCCAAAATAAAAAATTCGCAATATATTTCGACGCTCAAATTAATATTTGCAAGAAAAAAAAAAGAGGTGCAAAATGAAAGAAGAGCTGAGAGTAAAAGAGTTAGAAATAAAATGTTTAGATTTTTTTTTTCAATCTATGACCAATTGTTTTACAAGTTTAAATTGATGTTTTATATGCGAATTTTCCTGTAGTCCAAGTTTCATTCAAAAAAGATAATTGAGATTAACTATTCTTCACTTGTGAATTGAGAAAATTGGACTGTTCATTGAATTTAAAATTTTTTTATCAAAATTTAAGAAGTCCTATAAATTATATTTTATTGCTGGAATATAAACTTAAGCATTGCTAAAATTCCCTTTCAAAACTTGAAGCATTCATTTTTTTTTATTTAAATGTTGTTACTCGAAAGAAACTTGTACATATAACATAGTTTGGTTATATCATTGAAAGATGTTCCATTTTAGAAAGGAGAACTAGCAGTGAGTTAATGCACCACTGAGAATTGCATGAATGAAATTGCATTGCATTATGTGGATAGTGCGGCGGTGAAGAATAGACAAATCACAGCCTGTGCCCTCTGTGGTGGGAAAATTGCATTATCATGTGATAGGGCGGCGGTGGACAGCGGACAGGTGGCAGTGGTTCATTCCATTGTACTCACAATTAACAGCCCGTGGTGGGAAGGTGCAAACTCCAACATCAATGATACATTGAAAAGCAGCTAACAAAATCGTTTATGACGAAAGAGGAAAGAAAATTGTTTTTAAATCGTGACAGAAAAGGATAACTGAGGAGTTTGTTTGTTTTGTGTATTCTTTAATGTACCCTTTTCACTAAAAAAACAAAAAAAAGAGGACAAATATCTAATACAAACAAAAATAGAAAGATTAAAAGCGTTAAACCAGCACGGTTTGTATCATAATGTTAAAGATAATATTTTATTATTAAAATATTAGTTCCAACAGAAAGAAGGGTAATACACGGAAGTTCTATGATATTTCGTGAGTGCATTGCTCCGGAAATGAGCAAAGTCAGTCCTACAATTAGAAGGAGAAGAACCATGAAGGTTGAGTTTACTTTCTCCCCCTTTTATTATTAAAAAAAAAAGGTAAGAAAAAGGAAGCTTGAGCCTTTAAAACGAATAATAATTAAGATAAATGGCAGAATATAATATTTTAAGGTCATCTTGTTGTTCATCTTTGGAAAATGATAAAAAACTTTAATTTTGATTAAGCTTTGAGTAAAAATAGTCTCAGATCGTTAAAACAGATGAAAATACATGTAATTTACACAAAAAAATCATCTTGTTGTTGATTTTTTTGAGCTGGGAATTTACTAACAATTTTTTTTTCAAATCAAAGTGATTGTATTTGTTAAAAAACAAACAAGAGAAGTGAGAAGATATGGAAAGTAAAATTTCCAAACGTGTTGAACGATCAATGACGATGAAACAAGAAGATATAAAAAAAACCTTGCAATGAAATAAGAAAAAGATTTTATGCCTGGTTGAGTTAGATGTTTTTATAATTCATAATAAGTAACATAATGACGAGATTGAAACGCTTCTTATATGGCATTATTATTTAGAAATCACGTGCATTAGTGATGTGACACACCAAAGCTTATACTTGAGAGTGACTAAATCTAATAAAAAAAATGAAGATGCATGTTACTTTTTATCTTATAATATATTCTAAAAGACTAACTTTTTGCAAACAAAAGCTAATCGCATTTGCATCTGATACTTCCTTCTTCCACGCACCAAAGAAAGGAAAAAGCATACAGAAGCAAACAATAAAAGAAAAGAGAAAAAGGAAAATGTGAAGTGAAGGAGTGTTGGTTTGCGACTGAACTAGTTGGAATTGGTTTCGTGTTACTTGGAGCAATGGCAATGGACACATGTTGATACCCTAACAACACAAAAGATGGACCGGAGTTGGACCGGAAAGTGAAGCCCAACTCCTTAAATTCTTCCAATCTAACGTTGCGGCAAATAGAAAATTTCAAAATGCCACCAAAACAATCAATCACTATTGTTTTCTCAGTTCATGGTACATCTATTTGCTCCAAAATCATGTGGGAAATGAAAGTACTATACAACAGACTGCGACTCGAACCAAGTTATCCAGCAAGTTGTTGGAAGAGCTTTTGGCTGTGACTAGGATAGGAAAGCAGCCAAGTATCTATGTTTTGCCGACATCATCTTCCCACATATGATCCAGCATTAGTCATTGAAAAACTTCCAAGGGTATTTGGATCATTCACAGACATTTAATCTCCAATGTTGATGGCCCAATTTATTTACTGATCCTGCCAAAAGACGAATGCCCTGGGGCCAGAGAACAGGATGCTCCTCCTGGTTGATGCTTAACCATGCAAAGTGCGTTAAGAATGCCCTTAATATATCCTTAATAGAAATGAGTGAAGGAAAAGAATTCATACTGACAACTTAACGTGAATTCATGTATTGGTTCATATAACCTACTCCACTATTGAGACAAAGGCTCCAGGATAATGATCTGCATTGCTGCTTCAGCAGCTAGAACATCAGAGTCCATTTCTACCTCAATTTCGATCATTTAAGAGATCTGATCAGTAAACAAAACCACATATATTAATCTGACGTGTTTCACAAAAAAAAAACAGAAAAGAAGAGTTGTTAAGGTTTTCATAGTAGAAAGACATACTCTTGCATAGCTATAAACGAGTTCAATCCTTCCCGAGGGAGTTCTCCCCAAGCCTCTCGGAGCCTTTTGATTCCGATTCTTTGGGAACTGAAAACAGATAACAAAGAAACCATTGTTGCACCCTACTAAATTTGAAGCAAGAGATCTTTGAGCCATGTGAAAACACGATGAATGCCGATGGGAAAGATTTCTTGAGGCCAGAAGGCATAATATTAATTAGGAAAGGAGGAGTTATAAGAATGTCGAAAGAGTTTCAACCATGGAAATTAGGAAGGTTCTCATACAGCAAAAATTCTGTTCTCAGTTGGCACATGCGAGTCAACATTCAAACCTACAGCAGGAAATGGAGCAAAGTTCTTGAATAAAACTTCAAGCCACCTAGTATCAACTGATATTGAAGACTATGACTAATGATTGATTGAGGAGTACGACTAATCTAACATATTTGGAAAAATGCGAGATGCCAAAATGCATGTTCTTCGAACTTATATAGTCCAATCAAGCTCATATATGGTTCAGCACTATTACATTCACCACCTGTATACAATATGCAAGTGTCTGAGAAAATTCACAGGATCCATTGAAATAGTGGAATCATATTGCAGAGTGAATTATATGATATATCCCGATTGCCATGTGCAAGAAATAATACCTTAAATCACCAAAGTGATACTGTCAGACAATAATTAGCATTTAAACCAGAAAAGTGGAAACAAAGTGCCGTGAAAAACTTATAGCTGAATGATAGCCCTCAAAAAGGGTTGGAATCTTGATGATCACAGGGCTTTAAGGTTTTATGAGAAAAATGAAAAGACTCTTGACAAACATATGTGCATAAAGGTTCAAAATTATGCAATTAAAATCTAGATTTTGTGCTGCGCTAGCAGTCTTAACAAACATCCAATTCTAGAAGTTCTAAATACTGAACAGGCAACACCAATAGCTATGGTACAAATGGAACATCTAACAACTTTTCCAAAGGAACCTTTAAAAAGAGACAGACAAAACCAAAAAGACCCAGAAGGTTTTTTCAATCAGAATTATCCAAAAGAACATCATTTAGAACTAGACAAGTACAAAAAAAATAGATTGGTCCACAGCTCCTCACCAGGAGAAACTCCTACCATCGAGAATTCTAAGAAGCATCAGAGACCCGTAAAGACGCTGCCAAGCCCTGAACTAATCTAGCGTAGATACTAACATGGATCTTGAGCATTTCCATGCCCATTCTCACTTAGCAGCTATCACCAAAAGCATTCAATAGTTAAAATAGAAATAAATATTTTTCAATGTTTTGAAGTTTAAAAAAGGGGAAACCAGTGTCGAAACTGGAACATTACGTTCTCTTTGTGAGGGAGGGATCTTTCCACCCTTCAACTACGGATGCTTTTTAACTGCAATGCGCATTTTGTTGATTATGTCGCCATGCAAATTGTACGCCGTGCAGGTGTGTTAAACACACAGTAATTAACCACATATATATTCCAAGCATTGGGCAGCTGAGTTCTGCCTTATCAGAGCATCATCTTCGGTTGCTCTGACTCTGACCACTTTTTAATTTCTTAAATGGCCTCATGGTCATGGACTAGAATGTTATGTACTCCAAGGGATATTAATGTATTTAGCACTTCTCCCACTGCTCAAGGGGAACATTCCAAATAATCAAATAGCAAGAGAAAGAAAACCACTATACATCCCTTAGTTCAGATAAAACTGAAAGTACAATATAACTGAAACGTCACATTCTCACATAAAAAAGCTTGAAAGAGCATGTTGATATTTGATAGCAGAAATGAAAATTAACAAGGCAGCATCAAGCACCATTGGCTTCGCATCCAAGTAGGCAGTCAGAAATGATCAGACTGCTGAAAAGCTTTTCCTAACAGCTCAAGGAATACATCTCACACACCATCAGTTACCAAATCGGCCTCTTCCCCAAGGCATTCTTTGTCGACCACCACCATTACGTTGTAGAGCATTGGCCTGACGTGACAATACCTTCATTCGCTGTTCCTTCATATTAGCAAATAGCGAATCTAGTGTTTGAGACCTTTGCTTTGTTACAACATTTCCTTGTCGATTCTTCTGCTGCTGCTGCGGCTACAAAGATAAAATCGCTTGATTGGCATCAATGCACAGCATAACTAGTGAATCAAGGGATTCATTTAAATGACAACTTGGAACTGAAAAGAGGATTCCCAACACAATTCAAAATGAAAACAATTAATTTGCAAAGTCAAGTTGGTGCCATAGAATTTATGTTCCAAGCCATGAAATATATGCATTACAAAACCCAATCCACATCCCATGACCAACCATATATAACTTCAATTGAGATAGAAGAATACCTTTGCTGCATAACCTCCATTTGTAGCCCTCCTTTGGACAGGTGGTGCTCCAATCCTGCACTCAGAAGTGAAAACCATAAATGGATAACCGAAACAGCACAAAAAATCAGAGAGGTAAGTCCGACAAGAGACTAGCTTTCACCCAACATGCCAGCGACCAGCACCAAATAGTTGAGACTTGAAAATCTTACCATCAGAGGAAGACTATATTAATTTCCAATAAAGAGAAAGATAAGACAAACCATCCGTAAAATAACTCCTCTATTCTCAGCAAAACGTTTCCAATTCAACAACAGAATCAGGAGTCTAAACCCCATACTGGAAATGCTTTGCTATTACAAAAAACAGGGAGAAAGTCCTCCAATGCAGTAGCAAAATTGGGGAAAACGACAAGGGTGAATTATCCAGTCTGCCTGACAAGCAGCAAACTTCCATTTGAATAACCTTGAAACCCCACCTTGTAAAGAAAATCAACACACTCCGTAGATACCACGAAAGCTTGCGTAACAGATGTCAAATTTACATCTAAACAACTAGATAAAATCAACTTAGCCCTTTCAACATTCCCAAAACAAGTATTCTTCCGACTTCATTATTTCTAGCTCAAAGATTTCAATATGGCACCATATACAACAATATGTTCTCTTCACCAAAAATTATCCATTTTAAATGAGTATCATTTTGTCAACAATCAATTCATGGTCCTTAAGCAAGGATAAAAAAGGCATAAATCCCAGGCAAGAGAAATCTTAGAAATGATGAGAAAGATGAACCATCGATAAATTGGGAAAGAAGTGCCATTAGATAAACCACATGCCTCTGGACTAGTTAAAACTAGATGTGTAAATTGAAGGCTATGTGACCCCACAATGATTAAAGTCATTAATTAAAGAATCTGAAGTGGCCATAACTACTTGATGAAGAAAATCAAAATCAAAGCAACGATCCAGCAGATGGAACTACAAAACCCATTAGCATGAACATGAACAACCCAGTTAACATTTCTAGGCATGTGAAGAGTTTGTCCAATCACATAACAAGATGTTAATCTTTCAAATGCTTGAACAATAGCAATCATCAAACTTGGCGTCATGTTTTTCTAAATCCACCTTCTTCAAACATGAGAACCACATTCAACACTTGCTACGCCATGCTTCACGTCAATATCCAACCCAAAAGGCAACAAACCAATTCCAAAATATGAACCACTTAACCTGATTAAGGGACTTTACACACCATAGGTATGATGTTTATGCTATAAGCATACTATTTTGAGTAGTGTGAACTGTGAACAAGAAAAAGCCCAATACTTTCAAGAGAATCCCAAATTTGGCCACTTTCTCTCAAATAATGTAATCAAATATTCGGGAGTTCCACATAACATGCAACTTTAAATAAGTTATTGAGGACCACACATTCCAGAGGTCATTAATATTGTAGAAGATCCATAAATTACCTGTAATGATTCAATGATAACAAAAATCAGGATGTATAGTCATCGTTATTATAAGCAAAACTTTTCCAGCTACTAGAAATCATAGCTGCTAGCATAAAGCAACAATATGAGCTATGAGGAATCCATGTACCTTGGTTTGTTCATATTAGCCACCCTCCTTCCATTAAAAGCTCTAACTCGAAATGGGGCAACTGCAGCCCTACGTGCAGCCTCAGCTGCCAAAGGGAACCGGTTCCCCTGGAAATTTGACCTTCTTTGAGCTAGAACCCCCTGATCATACATGGAGCAGAAAGGAAAAGAACGAGTTGAAGTAAATGTCCGCACCCTGAACATATTGCAAATTTATCAACAATAGCATTAAAGATCCACACCTGTCTAAGAGAGGACCGCGAGTCCACATACTGCCGCACCTTCAAAGCCTTCTCTTTAGCAGCATTAATCACAGGTTTCTGACTTTTATTCTGATGGTAAAGAAAAGAACAGATTAGAACATCAACTTAACCATGTGGAAAAATAAATGTGTTTTCTGAGGAAGAAAATTCTTACAGGTGTCCTTCGCTGATTCTTGGCTTTATTTGAAGTAGTTTTTGACATTTTAATGATATCATCTTAGTCCAAAGAAAATTAAAACTAATCAGAACACTGTTTTCTCGCTAAACAAATTAACTTTACAAGGCAGAAACATCTAAAAGCTCACCCAATGCCATGTCCATTTTCTTTTCAGTGAGAGCGATTGCTTCACTTGTAAGTGGTTTAGCCGCCATCTGACAATGTAAACAGCATTAATCCAAAACAATAGATGGAGATAAGTCGAAATAAAGTAAAATAAAGGAAATATTTTTCAAACTTGCACCTCAATCTTAAGAGATAAAACATACAATTATTGAAAGGGGAAAATCCAAAAAGGAACAAGCTTTTAAGTGATTCTAAAATCAAAATTAGATATAATAAATAACTTCCATGATTAAAAAACAATTCCACAGGTTTGCTGTCGAACAGTCAAATTCAAAAACCCTAAAACATTAAGAATTAAGCAAACGAAACAAAAAAATAAAAACCTTCGTTCACCAATCAGCATATAATAGAAGTAAGTAATAAATCTGCGATTAAAAAAGAAAACAAAAGAAGCCTAGCCAGACAGCTAGGGTTTCCGCAGGTGTTCAACCAACCAAGAAAAAAAGTCAACTCACCAACCAAACAATACAGATATCGATTTGCAGATTACTTTAAGAGAGATTCGAGAAAAGGTAAAGGGTTGGAAGGGAGAAACTTACAGATTTTGTAAAGAGAAATTAAACAGGAACTTTGACGAGTAAAGCGAAACCAATTCAAGACTTTGGGTCAAGCTGGGGCTAGGGTTAGGGCTTTCGAAGTTACTTCTTCGAAGCAGGAAAAAGGAAAAAAAGAAAATATTGCAACGCTTTGGATGCTTCGTGGTTACGCCAACACCAAAACGAGTAATTCAACCTTGTGGAAATTGGTTTCATATACCGTTGGCTCCGCGGATTTCAGGTTCACTAAAATTCAGTCATTCATCGTTTAACATAATTACATTTCAAGTCCGTCTCTATTTAGGAAATTTTAGGGAATATTCCGTGTACAGCTCAGCATCACGAAATAAAGATGAGAAAAGTCAAATCTTTAACGTGGCGTACTGTCATTGGCTTTCATTAGAATGATTCTTTAGCAACATTTTAAATGACCGTTGTTTTTAGGGCACTCAAGATTTGTTCCTTTTATTTTTTATCTAAAATAATAAAAAATTAAATTTAAAAATTTACGTATTGGTATATGTATCCTACTAAATAGGAAAAAATATAAAAACTATTCCACCAATATATAAAATAGAAAATAAATATTTTAAAGATTATTATCACACGTATCACCAATAGAGTTTTTAATTACATAAGCGATATTAAAATGATAATATATAATTCATTTTTTTTAATATTCGTAAAAAGTTATGTATAAACATTTTAACTTTATTTATGAAATTAAAAAATTTTATTAATCGTATCTAAAATAATAATCTACTTAATTTAGATAAAATTTATTATATTTTTTATTAAACTTTAATTTGTGTTATTTTTATATATATTTTTATATCGTATACTGTATCATTTCTAAAATGAACAAATTTACTAAAAATACATGTTATAATATTCATATAAGCAAAGAAAGAAAAAAAGCTCAGAGCCTTGGACTAAGGAAAAATAATTAGCTAAGGAAAATTGCATTATTTCCACTTTATAATTTAAGAGGTGAAAGAGATAACTGTTTTTGACGGACAAAAAAAAAAGAACGAGATTATTGTTGTTCGAGCAGTAGCTTTTCACAGCAAAGCTGTTTGCTCACCTCGATAAACAGGAACTTATTCTAAAAATTATGCCTCTACCCCACAATTGGTGTGGGACTAAATTTTCCTGAACTACTGGTTAAGGGGAAAAGAATGCCTCGTCAGTTGACTCCGTAGATCCATTTCTCTGCGTTGCTTGTATAGCTAACTAGTTCGTGTGGCTGGAACCACAAGTTGATTTCATTCTTGGCAGTCTCAGGACCATCACTCCCATGAATTATGTTTCTGCACGGTGGAAGAACAACCAAGCGTTAGATCGGTGGTGCAAAAAGTCATCATTGTAAAACTAATGTGCAGCAACAACAAAAGCTTATACCTCCCGACAACCACTGCTAGATCACCTCTGATGGTTCCAGGCTCTGATTTCTGGGGATCTGTTGCTCCGATGAGTTTCCGGCCATATTTTATCGCTCCCTCTCCTTCCCAGACCTGTGTACAAATGAGATTATTTCAGCTAAGCTCAAAGCAAATACTACAAGAAGAGACGATGTCTTGTTCCTCTTACCATTGCAATAACAGGGCCAGAGCTAAGGAAATCGCAGAGGCCGTCGAAGAAGGGTCTTTCCTTCAAATCATCATAATGTTTCTGGGCAAATTCCTTTGAAGGAACCACTATCTTGATAGCCACAAGCTTGAACCCCTTGCGCTCAAAACGTGATATGATTTCTGCAATCTGGAATATATACATGCTTTAGCTTAGCTATCTGTCATGCTTCAGTTCACAATGGAAAAAACTACTAAACTTGAAAAGGAGATATAATTTTTAATTTTATTCTATTATGTTTAACGGTCAACAAGTAAGAATATAGGATGATACAACACTGTTCATATTCATCATTTCAATCTAAATGACTGGAATGACATCTTAAGTAGATGGTACAGATCAGATGAATCTAACCAGCCCTCTTTGTACTCCATCAGGCTTGATAGCAATGAAGGTGCGTTCCATCTGAACGAAGAAAAATGGTTTGTTATCCATAGAGCAGAATGAAATCTACATGCACACACACACGCATAGAGAGAGAGAAATAGATGAAGAGCATAAACAGTGAAAAAGTATAAAGTATTAGCTATAAAATCTAAGAGCGATGGATTACCTCTGCAGCATGAACCTCCTGCTCCTGAAGCATGTAAGCTACAAAGACAATGAAAACAAACATTCAGGTTATAGTTTTTTTCACCTTTCTTTGGTGACGGAGAGGCATGTGGAATTTTATCAACAGAGATCATAATTATAAAGCCACAGTTTCTTCTTTTCAATTTTAAGTGATAGCACCCCATGATATTAATGGTAACTTCATTCTGTTTTAGAACAAATTCCATGAGTAACAGTAGGTAGAAAGTTTGAGATATCTAGCACATAAAAGAATTCATCATCATCGTCATCATCATCATCATACAACTGATCAAAATTATTCCAAGGATGTAGCTCCCCAACTAGTAATGGTCTTATGAATTTTGATATCATAAAATTGACTACTGAAATTTGACTGTGGTTTGCATGTTCCTGTGAAGCCATGCAGTAGATGGATATGAAAATGAGAGTACAAAGGCAAAAAGAAGAAAAGTTGCAGAATCAAGTTATCACTGCAGAAATATGATGATAGCCAGTACATTTTCATTGTTTGGAGATCTGGGCTCAATGTTAGCAGAAATTTACAGTAAAAATAAAGTCTAAAATGCATCACAATTGAGTATTTCCCCCATTATTGTGCTAATGCAAAGTATAATTACTGTTGAAGATGTCCAAGAAGCCACAATGCTAAACTTGAGCAAGGGACAAGGGTGCAAGGCTCCTCTTCTTTCACCCAAAATTGTAAATCTAGAAACTCAACTTGGAACTTTTATTTTTGCCATGATGTATATTTTGTTTTAAGACATGAGTGGGGATAACAGAGAGAATTAATTCTAAATGACAATAGATGTTTGCATCCGAATCAGATTACATAAGTAACAAAGGAGAAAACTGAGGAAAAGAACCCAAACCTGCCACTGGAAGAGCAAAAACTCCTGAAAGCCATCCTTTAGATGCATTGGCAGAACCACTATTTCCATAAGCTGATGCTAAAAGAGGCACCTTACCACTAAGGGAAACTGCTGCTGCGGCAGCTACTGCACGCCTTTCTGCAGACAGTAACACAAAAGTTAAACAGCTTAAAACAGAGCGTTTTGCATATTAAAACATCACATTTTCAGCACATGGACCAAAATTAATAAGGTGTATGCATGTAGAAACTCACACATTCCTCTGCATAAACAGTCACATTTAATGCAATAGAAATTACTAACCGACGTTTTTTAGTATAACATACATAAGTAGTTTCTAACACATGTCCTCACTTAAGATTGATGACCCAGGAAGAGGATTAAGCCCAAGCACAACTTAGGAATACCCTGACCTCATTAAAAAAAAAACCCTTGTGCATCCGTTACTTTTTCACTAGACCAAAGCATGTTGTAGCTTACGCCATTTTCTTCCAGAGAAAAAAAAAAGGTGTCCTCAAACGGATGGATGAAATCATGAAAAGCAGGAAAGAATACAAAACGAAAAAAATAGAAGCCAAGACAGATCATGTAGGTAGCATGTATGCAGAAAAGATGTGGAATAAATCTTTTCATTTCCTTTTTCTCTTTAATAAGTAATGGATGGAAAGCAAATCAGTTAGGGCCAACAAAACAGAATCGATTCTACACACTTAAAAATGTGAAAGCAACGTTCCTCTTTTAGTCTTTTCCCTTTTTGAAAGTCTAAGTCAAGAACAGTACCACATTTTAGGTTCAACTTTTTCAGCTTGAAAAAAGGACAGCACTAACAATAGTGAATAAGTAATAAGAATTAAAACTAAAACTAAAATTAAAAAAAAAAGTGGCATTAGGTTGCCAAGCAGGCGGCTAGGAAAACTTCCATCCAAGCAAAATTGAAATACAAAAGGGAACAGTAATTTCAACGTAAGTAAATTAAAATTAATACAACAAAAAAAAAATTCAAATAAAAATTATCAACGTTTGATGCTTGATAGACAAAGGCAATGAATTTCTATAACTAGTTAAAAATCAGAGTTGAAAAAAATTCACAGGAGTGATCGAAAACTAGGAATAAGAATCAGGGATTTAGTAGTAAACTGAAAAACAAACAGCTTCAAATCAATATTCCACATTTCATTTAAATAATAACAAAAATTACAAAAATCTACATATTCATCAAAAATACTTCACGGATAAGCCGTCTATCGGCTCATAAAAGACAATAGAAAAATGAGAAAAGCGTTACTGAAACAATGAGATGAGAAAGCTATACCAGAGTAAAATCGAGCGGTCTTGGAAGCTGAAAGGAGAGACCTGGCAGCTCTAGAAGCAGATCTGAAAATCTGAGAGCTCATTTTTTTTCTTTTCGGATTGAGGGGTAGAAGCTGAGAGCAAAAGAAGTGTTGCGTTTGGATCGTATGGAAGAGAGAGATAAGGAGTGGAAGAAAATGAAAGAGATGCGCTTTATAGTGGTGGTTAGTGTACCATCGGACTTTAATGACTCGTGACTGAGTGAGTGAGATTTGATTGGGTTTATGATGAGCTCACTTTTTTGTTTGGTCAATAAACGAAACCCCATCTTCTAGGGAAAAGTACGAAACGACATCATCTAATCCGCCAATACATAACCGTATGTTTGGATGCATTTATTGTGTACTAGGAAGTTACCGGCGCATTACGTTGCGTTGGAAAAATTAAAAATCAATTTTTTATCTTTGTAATTTTTGATGAATTGATTAAAAAATTAAAAATTAATTTTTATGTTGACATTTTTTTTACCAAGTGATTAAAAAAAAGTTGTGTATTTATTTATTTTATATTATTAATATTTATTTTACAAAATATTTATATTCTCATTTTTTTAATTAATGTTCATTTATCTAACAAATTAAAAAACTTCTTAATTTTCATAATAATTAATTATTATTTTTTAAGATAATTCAAAATTATTTTTTTATTGAAGTAAATTGTAAAAACTTCCTTACATTTCAGTAAGTTGATTTTATGAGTCTCCAACTTAAAAAATATTTTCAATTTGTTATTATAAATTCTAAAACAATTTTCACCACTAGAGATTTTTCAAATAATGATTTTTATTATTAACTTTAAAAATAAAAAATATATCTAAAAAGTGGATATATTTGTAAAAAAAAGTTAAATAAAATTAAACTACTTATCATTTTTATTGACTAAAACAAATAAGAGAGTTAAACTAAAAAAAGTTGAAGAGTTAAATATAAATTAAGGAGTATAATTGGAAAAAAATAAATAAAAACAAAATAAAAGGTTTAATAAAAAAGGGTTTAAAATAAATTAAAAAGCATAACTGGGTAAAACAAAAAATAAAAGCTTATTAAAGGACTTAACTAAAGAAAATTGGAGAACTAAAAAATAGATTAAAAGCATGACTAAAAAACTAAAAAAAATTGAAGAACTAAAAAACAGAAAAGCTGAACTGAAAAAAAAAGACTAACAAATAAATAAAAATGACATGTGGCAAGTAACGGTGGACTGGAGACAAAAATATATATAGGTATATAATCTCAGTTTTTCTTTTTTAATTTCTAATAGACACCTTAAATCCTCTTCTAAAAATATTAGAGGCGGTCATATTTAATAATTACTTTTAATACTTTAATTCTTATTGAATCACATTACTTTATAGTTTTAAATGGAAAATGGGTTACTCATGTGAGAAATAAAAAAAATTAAAGTATGTGGATGCTAAAAAATATTTTTTAAATAACTTGAAATTGTAAGTAATTAGTTTTCATGTAAAATTAAAAAGTGATGTGATCTAATAAAAGTGAGAATATTAAAAGTAACTGTCAAAAGTGATTGTTTTTAACATTTCTCAATCATCTTTAGCTCCTTCTATTTAAAGTTAGTTTGAATGCATGGTGAAATTAAACTCGATGAGATTGAAAATAGCGATTGATGTAAGATTAGTTAATGTAATAATGAGATGAAATCAATAATAAGATATATGTTTACATGCAAACATACTTGTGACGATGAGATAAAGTGTAATGAGAAGAAAAAATATTTATATATTGTGCACTGACAATATATAATTTCTATATACTGTCCATACATAAAAGATTGATACATCGTCAATAAGCTTTTATGAGCAAATTAAAAAAAATATTTGTATTTATATTTTAAGGGCTTGGTATTTTTTTAGTTTGCATATTGATAATGTGTTAACTTTTAATACATTTACAATATATAGAGATTATACATTGTTATGCATCATATATAAACCCAAAGAAAAAATGAACATTAAAAGCATTAAATAAAATTTGTGTATAATTACATTTATAATATATATTTTTATTTTGTAAATTAGATAAATAAATTAAAAAATGATTAAAGTTATTTTATATCAAATTAAAATTTTGTTCACAAATTAAAAATTATTTTTATATCAAATATACATTTGTTATTAAATTAATTTAAAAATATTTTTATTTATACATATATTAATTTACTATATAATAACAAAATTTTTATGTATTTATTAAATTAATAAAATTAATATGATATTTTTAAATTAAAATAAAAAAGAAAAATTAGAAAAGACAAAATGGTAAGCATTTCACTTCAATGGGATGTTTACATTCCATGAGAGTCTAGACCCAATAGGGCCTAATGAGAATTGGACCATCAACATGGTGGGGTTGGCTCCCTAAAATTCCCTTGGATTGCACCATAAAACTAAGTCTTAATTTGTCAAAGGAAGACACTATGATTCTAAACTCTCGCGAACTAATAATCTCCAAAAATCTATTCAATATACATATCATTTGTTTGAACTAATGCTCAGTTAACAACTTTAAATTGTTTTGGACAGTGGATTTATATTATGATATTGAGTCATCGGATCAGGTTTTTGCAAAAATTTGATCCAATTTAAGCAGATTTTTTATATTGTGATTCATGTCCAATATGAACTTATCGAATCGAATTGGATCGGTCATTCGGATTTTGAGTTCAAATAATTTTAAGCTTTATTTCAATTTATTATTGGGCATTTAAGCAACTTTGGATTTTATTTTAATTTTTCCTTAGGCTTTTTAATTAAATATAAAACTTGATCTTTTGATTTAAATAGTAATAATTACAAAATATTAAATAATAATGTATTCGGATATAATCTGTATCCAAACCTATCAGTAACTGAACCAAACAGAATTAATTCAGTTTAATGATGTCATTATCATAATCCGAATCGAAATTTGTTATTATCTAAATTGAATCGATTCAACGTTCTCTGTTCAAATCGGTTTTTAAATTTCCTCAATTTTTTCTTAACTTTTAGTTTTTGGATTAGTGATTTAATTAATGTAGTTATTTTATTAATATTGTATAATTGTAATCTAATAATTTCAATCGATCATTATTTATTAAATTACCTAAAAAAGAATTTGAATAATATTTATTAAACTTAATATGAAAAGAAAAGAAAAACGTTATATTATATAAAACATCAAATAAAGTAAAAAAAAAAGCATGCAATTTTAGTGATAAACTTGATACATATAATATTATTTTGAAAATTATAAAAATTTATTCATACCAAAAAAAGAAAATTATAAAAATTTATAATATATAATAATTACAATTTTGAAGTGATAATCCCATGCCAAACACTACAAAAAAAATCTACTTTTTTGTAATAATAATAATACGTGTCTTTTAATGGAGAGTGGAGGAAGTAAAACAACTGAAAAGGGGCAATGGTACAGCAGGTCTACATTTGTTCTCTCTGTTTTCCGTTTTCTTACTTTTATAAAACTTTTTTTAATTTACTATTTTCTCCTCTCATGCCAACCGGAAAGGTGAGAAAAGAAAAGGCTTGATAGTTAAATGTATGCTCAATTTTTTTTGCATAAAATATAATTAAACTTTTAACGTTTTATAACATGAAAATCAGTTTATAAATTTTTATTTTATTGTAAATAAACCATCAACTATTCAAAACAATATAATTAATTTCAAATATGTTAAATAATATTAACTTGCGTTATTATTGCATACATAGCATGTCATGTGGTAACCAAGTTATCTGTGCTAGCTTTTACATAAGATGTTTTAATAGCAGTTAGTGCCATTTAATAGATTTAGACTTAATTACATGATCTTAAAAGATCGAAGATTTATTTACAACAAAATAAAATTTTATGGATTAATTTTCACGTGATAAAACATTGAAAGCTTAATTTTATTTTATGTAAAAAGTTAAAGGTAAATTTGACTATTAAAGAAAAAAACAAGACAGCAATGCCCTCATTGGAGAAGGGGAAGCTTCTTTCTCCCTGGCACTTTTGTCTCTGGAAAAGATGGAAAATAATGAGGAAGTTTCTCCTTTTTTCAATATTTCGCAACTACATGCTGGGGATTTCATGTTGTTTTAATTAGAAATTCTTCTTTGATAATTTAATCCCAACCACCCCCGGGCCCCAGCAGCTTAAATACTTTTCTCTTTAAATAAATTTTATATTTATAGTCATATATAATAGGAAAATGAAAAAAAAGTATTATTTTTTTCCTGACTAGTGTTTGTTTCAAATACCAAAAATGAAAACCAAACCAAGTCAGAAAAGATTACTGTTTGTCTAATACTTAATTCACACCGAAGAAGAGATTGCTTCTCAATCAACATTATGCTTTGTGATTCACCTGTGAGCATAAATTATTGAAATTAAAGCTTGTAGGCACTGTATATTTAAAAGGATATTCCAGTTTTATGAGATCTTTGTTCTTTCTTGTCGCATTGACCACGCATGAAGAAGCTCAATCACAAGAATGTGGAGGGTTCTTTCTGGAGAAAAGCAGTAAATAAAGCTTAAAGCCCTCCTACTGAAATGCTTTTGGAGATCCAACAGCTTCCTTAGCAGAAAAAAGAAGTTATTCCTTGGCATGCCACAGCAACCAAGAATCAAAAGGGGCAATACAAGGCAGAAGCAGATTTATTGAAAATGCCATCATATGTACATAAACAAAAGAATTGTTAGTGGGATCTCAGTTATTCAATGTAAGCTAAGTTTCAATCTGCAAGTTAAACTTGATCTATAAACAAGTTACTGTTGGAAAGAATCTGTACATGATTTTACTTTTCACTGGAACCATTTGGAACCTTAACATCAGAACCCACCTTGCAGTCTGTCTGCAAGGCCGATAACCAGGCATCCACCTAAGAAAAGAGAAAAAAGACTACAAGTCAAATTTGATAAATAAATTTTCCATGCATAAATAGTGAAGTTCTATAATAGGCTGTCCCAAATTCAACTATGCTCCAAAGGTTTCTTTCATCCTTTTTAAAATGTGTAAAATAAAGTGAGAACAATTTTGAAGTGTTCTCACAAATCACAATTTTGACAACTAATAAAGAAAGGAAAAAGACTCATAATTCTAATTATGAACAGACATGATCCAAATCTAGCAGTGTTTACATGCACGGACACCGTTGAGTCCTAAAGAAATCAAAACATTTTATGGCATTTTAATCATAATCAAATATCATATATTTTAGCTAGCTTAAGTGCCAAAGATTGTCATGCAGATTGAAGTTCTGGTTTCCTCCAAACGTTACTTAGCTTCATCTTCATCAATTGAAAATAAGAAACCAGAGAATAAACCTAAACACGAGATATAGTCCAAGTGAGGTCTTATTACTGCACTTGATCAGCCTCTACAAAATAACATAAAATAGAAGCAAGAGCATTTTATGAGTTTTAGAACAGCACGATTCTATCCAAAAAGGATCTAAATGAGAATGGAAATAAACATTTCACTCTCTTGATATATATATATAAATATATATATATATATATATATATATATATAAAGGACACAAGGTATACCTGTATTTTAGAAACTTGTGAACACTCATAGCGCAGTCCTTGACGAGTTAAAATATAAAATGAATATTGCATCCCTTCATCTTCTCTCATAAAGCTCGGCAAAGAACCTACTTCAACAACATCAGACAGCAGGGTGGAATCCTGAGGGCTCAAATCTGCAGAGTACAAATTAAGAAGTTTATCAGAAAGCAATGTTTATAATCCAGCAGCCTATTACTTAAATCTTTCACTGATAGTGGTTTAATTAATGTTTGACTAAGTTGAGCTTAAAAATATTAAAAAACTTGATTTGAAACTTAATGATGTGTTCTTTAAAGAAGAGAACAATTAAAAACTGCTTGATCATCTTGAATTTGAAATTTCAGCTCCTGTACTCCTGACAAAATTTTATGTTATTTTCCATTCTACACCAACCACGTAGCATGTGCCACATAATCCAGATGCAAGTTTTAAAGATAATAGAAGAAAAAAGGAGAACACATCAAAGTTACCTGTGGAGGATAAATAAAAGAATATACATTGGCCATGAAGAACAACAAATCGAGGAAGCCAGTCATCAACATCAATATCATCAATAGGAGCCGGTTCTCCAGGTAATGCTGTCCACCTCTGTGAATGAAAGATATGTAGGTAAGTCATTAACCGGAACAGTAGCAATGCATTAAGAGAGGATGCAGCGTATACAAATATTAAGAAAGATAACAAGATGAGCATATTCATACAGTTCGGATGTACAAATAGCCAGAAAGACGAGCGGACCGCAAAATTTCATCGATATGTTCCAACCTGAAAAAAAGAAGAAGAAAAAAACAGAAACATCAATGAAAGAAATACAAAAATAGTGTCTAAATCTCAATATACAGTAAGTAATGCTAGGGATTGTGGATATGTAAGCTCAGGAAAACTCATAAGTAAATCTAGAAACACTATGGTTCAAAGACCATTATTTGCAAGTTGGGGCTTGACTTGCAGTTCTGGAAACAGTAATTCAGAATTCTAGACATCAAGTATAGCTATTTCTTCTGTCATTCTGAATTAAAAGTTCAAATTTCAAGGCTCAAACTGTCAAACATCATCTTTCCACTGCATTAAATTATTACAGACATACATATACAGTTGACCAAAATATGCATCATAGTTCAAAAGTCAAAGATTCAACTCTTCCTTACCGAGCCTTCAAGTGAGCTTCTCTCTCTTCTATATCACCAAGTTCTGATCTAAGTGATTCCAACTCTGCAGCAGTCAACTGAACCTGAAAATTTAAAATTTGAAGTTATGGTGATAAGGTATGAGTGGCTATCAATAAAACAAACAGTAAGCTGCAAAGAGGTTGTTAAATGAACCTTTTCCTGACCATCAGCACCAGAACTCCATGACAACCTACGTAAACTGAACAGATTCAACATGACAGCAGCACTTCTGAATTTTCGCCCAGACCATAAACTGCTACAGGACCTATCCTAAAGCAGAAGCAACATATTGAGAGAAGATGAACTCGGAATTCTTAATTTGGTATCTCTTTGATCTTCAGAAAGTTATACCTCACAGAATTATCAATTCTTGGCTGTGAATCGGGTGAACTTCTGTTTTGAGGAGAGTCACCATAGGAAGTTGAGACTTGAAAATGATCTGCAATCACCTTGATCTTCCCAAGACGGTCATCCATATAGTTCTATTCGCTATAAGAAGATGTAGAAAACTATGGCCAACAAAAAGAAAAAATGACAATCACAGTCATTATACATAACCAAACTTATGATATATAACAAGCCTCCAAGCCTATAAATTTGTTTGAGAAAGAGGGAAAAGTAAATGCTCTGATCACTGACTTATTCACCAGCATTACAACACAGAACAATATGTTGGAGAAACTGATATGTCAAGACTTAAGTCGCTAAGCACTTTGCACAAGTACTTGCCAAATGATAAGCAAATTACTTTCCAAAAAGGGACCGATTTCTTTCAGAAGAATAAGCAATTGTATGACCTTAAAACATTGAAAACCTATAATCCACAGAAGTATACAACTAAGAGATCTTGATGAACATGCTAAAATCAATAAAAAAAATTAGGAGAGTGGTTCATGCTTAGCTAATTTCCAGCAAATAACAAGGTACACATATATGAAAATGTCCAGCATTTAGGGAATATATAAGCCCCAATTCTGCACTAGAGGACCAAAATTAAGCCCGAAATCACAAGAATAATCATCACTCAAACCTCATAGAATTAAAACTTCTAAAAGCTACTGTGCCCAAATTCCTAACTATAAATGATTAACCAACTTAATATGCAACAGGGGCAAGGTCACCATGAACTGGAAACAATCAAACCATTGAATTTTTATTATTCCTTATATACCTACCAAGAGTTGATCAATTAATTCCATAATTAACAGCTCAAACCATTAGAAAGAGAATTAAAGGGGGAAAGAAAGAAAAATCGATGCCCGTGATCAACAGCTAAAACAATAACTAAAAGCTGCCCAGAAAAAGAAACCTAATAAAAAACAAAAGCCCCATAGTCTAAACCAGATCAAAAATAAGTAAACAACCAAGGATCAGCAAAGCTTACCAAAGTTGATCTCTTGGAATTGTACAAGCAGCAGAAAAGAACAAGCTTGATAGTGATTTGATTAAAATAATCTATTCCAATAAAAAATGAAGAGAAACCCTTTTCTTCTCTTTCCCTTTTACCGCTGGAAAGAGACTTTTAGACAAGGTAGAAGACAGGGAGCTAAGGAGAGGAGGATCTTGTGTTCACGGAAAGTGTTTTGACCTTCCTTAAACTATGTAACCATCTGCCCGGTCGGTACAGTAGTTTCTTTCTTTCATATTCAGATTCGATCATCCTGTATAATATGAAAAGACCACTACACCCTCATCTTGACTTCTTTCCTCCTTTCTTTTACCTTGTGAGGACGAATAAAACACTTACATAAATCGTTTGCACTGGTGATATATTATTAACGTATTAAAAATTGACGTTTTATCCATAAATAAATTAAAAATATGACAAAATTTTAAAATTAAATATAATTAAATTTTTTTAATTTGTTCACAATAGCTTGTTGATTAGGTTTTTTTTTGGTCTAAAGCTTATTGATTAGGTTAGGTGTTCACTTTTTATGCATTAACAGTATATAAAAATTATATTTTTCAATGCATTATATATAAATCTTATAATTTATATATATATTTTTTAATTTAGTTGTTGAATGTAATATTTTATTCACGTATAAATTTTAAAATCACCCAAATAAGTCTAACTATTTATTTGATGCGCATAAAATTTCGACTGATAAAATATACATAAACATGAAATTCATAGTTTTATAAGCTAAGGTTAGGTTAGGATAATGCGGCTGTCATGTCCTAATTATATTTGTTGATTATCTTTTATCTCTATCTGTATGAATCCGCCGTTTGGCGATTAATCGTTTTTGTTATTAATCTAATACTACTAATAACTAAAACTAAAGGTTCATTATCTTATTATTAAAGTGTGATTCTATTTTTGAATAATTATTTTATATATTATTAGTATAGTTTTTTTACTTCATAAGTGAATTAGAATGATGACACATATTTTATTTTATTTATTTTTTATTTTTTTATTTTTTTAATATTTTAAAAAATATATATCATCATCTTAACCCACCTGTATAATAAAAAATTTTTACTGACGATATATAAAATAATTATTCATTATTTTTTGCCATATCTATCATCATTATCCTCCTTTTTATTATTTAATCCAAAAAAAAGAATTTTAATTCTTTTTGCTTAGAATAGTTTTGAAACAAGATAAGAAATCATATTAGGCTTCAAAAATTAATTAAAAAGATAAAACATGTGAATTATGATAGTATTTTAATTTCGTTTGTGAAATTAAAATTTTCAATATAAATTCATAAAACACAATTTCTTTTTAAACAAGTTCTGTATAATTGAGTCAATAGAAGTTAACAACATATAATGATTAAGCAGTGCTGTTGGCTATTGTTGATGCTGAGTTATCATTGTTTATTAACAATACTTAAGCTTAATCACCTAAATCAGCTTCCTCTACCCTCTTGTACAGTTTACAACGTCAAATTAGCTAGCAGCAATTTTTTCACTGCGTTTCTACTCCAGTTCTACCACGAAGACTTTTCCAAAACTATGAAGCAATCCAGAGGCCAGAAGTTTACCTAACTTATCAATTATTCAAATCAGTGTTCGAATAAGGTGATGATGAAGGTAAGTAGCCTTGAACAAAGTGAAGATGAAAAGCAAATTGGATAGTGATGAATGATAATGGTTCGGTCCACCAGTGGACCATTTTTAAGTGCACACTGAATCCATTCCCAGTGGGAGAATTTCTAAACATATCAATTTTTTTACTCTTCATATCCAATGTTTTCGTCGGATTACTGTTCATGACAAAAAAATGAGGTGTGAAGAGTAAAACAATGGGGATATTTAGAATTTTTCTTCTAGTGTTTGCTAACTTGCTATCAAAATATTGAGAGTCCAATGCGAGAGAGGTAGGCGTACAAGGCTGATGTGATTTGTTTTCACTTTCGACTTTCATTTAAAAAAAATTAATAATTAGAGATAGGAGTAGAATTATTTAGAGTTGAATCCAAATTTTATCCTATGTTACAATTTTTCTTAATCACTCAAATAAGAAATTGTTGCTTTTTATATCCCATATTGTTCCCAGCAAAAGAACGAAAACCGTTGAATTTCAAGCTCAATTTGGACTTCATTCGAAAATTCAAAATTCAAAGTTTAATTTGATTTTGATCAAAAATATTCAAATCATTTGAATTCAATTCGATAAACTCAAACTCGAGTCAATAAATTTGAATTTTTTTCGATCATATATTATGAAAATAAAATAATAAATTAACAATCAAAGTTTGATCTAATAGTTGTTATCATCTTTAAAAAGAATTAGGTCAAATGTTTAAATCTCCTTTTCCTTCTTATACTTCCCTATAAAACAATAATGAATAAAATAACTAAACTTGTGAACCGCTTAAATCAAATATTAAGGCCTTGTTTGGGAATGATTTTGTTTTATGTTTTATGCTTTTGTTTTCTTTTTTTGGCAACATAAAACACAAATTTTGTTTGGTAAATTCATTTTGTTTTACAATTCTAAAATTTGGCAATAAAGTTTCCAAAATTGTAGGAAACACAAATTTTGTGTTTCCAAAACATTTTGGAAACAATTTTTTTGTTAAAAACACTGGTGAACAGGAACTTTTTAATGAGGTATTGACTTCGAATCCTACAATTAACAAATTTATTTTATTTTTGTTTAAACCACAAAAAGCCCTAGCCCCACAACCAGCCTTTCCTTTTTCGGTTCTTTTCTACCCAGTCGTTCTTCATCCTCACTTCTCTGTGCTTCAATGCTCCTCTTCCAAATCTTGATTTCTTTGTATTTTCTTCAAAGCGTGTCATCTTTAGTTTATATCTTCATCAAATCTATCATCTTCTTAGACGACTAACAAACAAAGGTTAGTAAAATAATTATTTTGATAATTTAAGCATTGGGTGTTTGTAGATTAATGTACTAATTTTAAGCATTGGGTATTTGCATAATTTAGATTTTTATCTAGTATTATCTAGATTAATTTGATTTCTCTTTGATTCTTGAAGAACTCCATCTTCCTGTTTAATTTGGTTTCTATTGTTCTTGTTTTTTTGCTTTTATTTGTGCTTGCTATAATCATTAGGCTTTTGGGTTCTGGTTTTTGATTTCTAGGATGGCAAAGAACGATATTGGGCATTTTGATCTATGGTGAATCTTACAGGAATATATTGTTACCTAAAGTTGGCATCGCATAAAAATTCTTAGTTTGGAGGCAATTAATTGTCCTGGTCTGTCCTTAGTAATAAGGTTTTCACAATTAAAATCTTGATTGTTGGGTTTATTTTTGTTTTGCTTAAGCTGATGATGAAAGGAATTGGAATGAACTTCTTTATCTTTATACTTATGCTTCATGAGTTTGTTGGAAAAAATCCAAGGATTCTATGGTTGGGCCGATGGAAGGCGTGGGTATAGTAGCATCTGCATAACTTGTTTTACATTGCATAGTCTATTGTGTTGTTTTATCTCAACAGTTCATTTAAGTAGGATTGGTACTTGTTTAGCAACATGATGATTTTCTTAAGTGCTTGGACACAATGTAGGTGCTAGCTTTTGTTTTTTGTAGTTTATTTCTTGATGTAATTTGGCTCTGTAAAAAATTTGCAGAGTTTCTACTGTAATGAAAATCCAATTATGATCCTGTATTTGTCCCTGTTTTGTAAAAAAAAATTGGCAACTTAAGCAAAGTACATATTATGTTTTCATTGAGAAAAAAAATTGTACATAATGGTATAGTTGTTTTCATTATTATAGAAATAACTGTGTACCATTGAAAAAAGCTTGGGTTTGGTATTAATTAAACTCTTGGATATATCCCTTCTACTTAGGTTTAAAAAAATTAATTATTATTGATAAATTTCGCATAAGTCAAAGAATTTAGTTCAATTTTTTTAATGCACACATGATTCCCATACCAACTATTATGGCCGCCTATCACAATAATTTTAAGTTGTTGCTCCTTTTTTTTTTTACAATGAATGCCAAAAATTCTAAAGAAACCAACAATGACATATTCATTTGGCTTAATTTGAATATTCCAAACCTAATTTAAATTGTTGCTCATTTGGCTTAATGGTTTATATGTGTTCTTTTGATCAATTACAGACACTCATCCTTGCGTAATTGTATCGAGCGATGTTTTGGAGTACTAAAAGCTCAATTTCCAATTTTAAAAAGAATGCCACCGTATAGTTTACGCATGTAATGTTTTATTGTTATTGCTTGTTGTGCGGTGCATAATTTTATTAGAACATATAGGATGCAAGATAATATGTTCGAAGAATATGAGACAGACAATCTTATTGTTGATAACAATGAAGAAACTTCAGGAGCCAGAAGTTCACAAGAACATGTGGAGCTTAATGTAACACAAAGTCAATTATGATATATGCATAGAGTTCGTGATAATATTGCTATTGAATTGTGGAATGCATATCAAAATAATTGATTGTTGTATATATATCATGACTTTAACTCTCCTTTTTGTATTTTGTATAATAAATTTAACTTTTTTTATTTTCAATTGTGTTTATATAATTTTACAAATAAAGTATAATAACTTAGTTGTATTAAATTTAAATATTAATTGTGTATAGATATATAGAGTATGAAATAAATCTCAAATAATTTTTAAAATCATAATTTTAAGTGAAATTTTATATAATAAATGATATAAATTTCACAATATATCAAAATTAAGAATAAAATAGCACATTATTAATCATATTATATAATTTTAATAAAAATATGTTCAATGTTAAAAAATTATAAAATTAAAAAAAACTGTTTTAAAACTTATTTGATGCCAAGCATGTTTCTTATTTTTAGTTTTTAAAATTATACAACAGCATTAGCTCACCAAACATGTTTTCTGTTTTTAAAATTTCTAAACAAAACAAAACAAAACAAAAGCAAAATTTTCAAAAATAGAAAACATAAAATTAACAACGATACCAAACGACCTCATTCAAATTTACATCAATTCATTACTTAAGTCAAATTTAACTTAAAAATAAATAAATTAAACTCAGATAATTATCAAGTAAAATTTGAATAGCTCATTTGTTCTTTTACATCCATGTCAATAGTATAGAGCTGACATATCACTATTTAATGATGCTACTAACTATTGTCATTGTAAACAGATGGTTGGCTGAATTTATTTTGTTTTGTCTTTTTTTTTTGGCCAAACATTTTGCTTTGTCTTTTAATATGGGGATGTTGATGAATCGGATATATCCTATCCTATGTTGGTGAATTGTGAGGCAAATAATTCTAGATATAACCAACCCCCAATAGAAGCAATTGTGGCCATAGAAGGGGGCTTTTCTGCTCTTGCTACTATACTTGCTTCTGAAAAATCATGGCTTCTTCCATCACTCTCCCAGCCCTTCAAGGTTCGTTACTTCGATCTCAGTTCCTTGGACAAAACCCAATCTCCCATCGTCCTCAGAAGTCATCTTTCCCAGTTCCCAAACAGCATAAAACCTTTTCCGCCAAGTTTGACCTGTTCGAAATCTTGGGAGGCAGGGGACTCTGCAATGGAGAAAAAGGTTTAGAAGCTGAGCTCAAGAGAAACGTAGAAGAAGCATCATCAGATTCATCACTTGCTGCCAGAGCTGGCGAAAGTTCTGGCAGCGCAGCAATGTCAGTTCCGGAAGATGCTTTTGAAAAGGAGCTGATGGGGCTAACCGGAGGATTTCCAGGCGGTGAAAAGGGATTGAAAAAGTTCATCGAGGAAAACCCACCTCCTGTAAAGCAGTCAGATTCAGATTCAGTGAGTATTGCTAGACTTGCCGCCACAAAGAAGGCAGAACCACCAGACTTGCCATTGTTAATGCCTGGAATGATCGCAATTGTGAAGAATCCTAACAACCCGTTCTACATGTACTGCGGCATTGTGCAGCGGATCACTGATGGAAAGGCAGGGGTTCTTTTTGAGGGAGGAAACTGGGATAGATTGATCACTTTTCGCCTTGACGAGCTTGAACGCAGAGAAAAGGGCCCTCCAATGAAGAATCCTAAATCAGTTGTTCTCGAAGATATGATAGAGAAGGATTCAAATTGATGATTCCATTTCATTTGTCTCAATTCTCACGTATGAACGGTATGAATTATGCGCAATTTTGACTATTAAAGCTTAGCTAGGAATCACTGCCACAGATGCCTCGAACATCAAAAACCAGCAAACTCACAAATCTTCAAACATCAAGAATCAACATTAATGGTTAAAATATACAAATATGCATCAGAAAAGGCCCCAAGTCAATTGTCTTTCTATTTGTTTGTTCACTGAAAATGGTGTTGCCCCTTTCTGTTTTCTATATCACACACCAATATCATTAGAAAATTTAAGTTTCAATATTGTGATAAGAAAAAGAACCAGCAAATTAAAAGCCTGTGAAATTGTCATCCCTCGTTGAAACCCCAGCGGATGATTAGAAACAGCCACCCAGCTGCCAAATGTGTGTCAAAACAGATCAATAGATGTCTAGAAAACCAAAACAGGAGATAAGAAATAGAAAATTTTCATTCTTCCAGTATTATTACATGTTCAATATATTGGTTTAAGCTCTCGGCATGACTGAAACATTTCTCACAAAAGAATAAATGAGCAAAGGGGGACACATCACGAAACAGTGTTACAAACAGCAGAGCGGATATAACAAAAAGATGAAGAAACACATATTATCAACTCATTCTCATAATCAAACCCCATGGAAAAATACCAACAATTGTTTTAGTTTAAAATAAGGCTGTAGCCTTGGGATGGAGACAGAGTTGCAGGTGCTAAGATTTGGCGTTCAAGCATATGGGATGCATGAACCATTTGAACTAAGCTTGAGGTTCAAAATACCAACACTTCATAGCGGCTAAGTATACTGGAATAAATTAAATATTTCTATGCATTTGACGCATTACTGCTTCATAACATGGATAGCTACAATCAATAAATTCTCTGATCTGTATGTTCTCTTATAAGTTTCTTGGTGAGGGATCGCAAGACATATAATGCAGTTAACATAAATGTCCAATGCATAAAACATTAAATTCTGACAACAAGCTGAAAAGGAGGGTTTGACATACCAAAATAGCCTCAATTTCCTCATTGGAAACGGGTTTTTTTTTAGGCTGAAGAGAAGCTCTCCCTCCAACAGTTGCAGGAGCCTTAGAACTAGAGAAAAAAGTTAGATCGCCATCACTAGTTTTTGTTGCAGCTTGAGGCTGCAATCCAGAACCTGCAAAAATTTAATTTGGTTTTACATTTTTAATCAAAACCCATCATGCATTTACATAAGAATGTCCTGACAAGAAAGCAGATTTTAGAACAATTTGACTTTCATTTACAAATTCAAAAAAAAAAACCTTTGTTAAGCATGAACATATGAAAAAGAGAAAACAGATTCAAATACGCATCAAGAAATCGTAAATAAAGCAAAGATAAAGAGGCAATAATCAAGGGATCGATGGGCATGTAAAAGAGGAGAAACGAATACCAGAAGGATTGGGATGCCTTCGGGGAAATTTGATGCGAGGGATTCTCTTCAATGCTTGCGCTGCGTTCATCTCTTTTTCCTTTGTTTTGGAATTTCCCAAGAGGTTTGATGCTGATTTTGAAACAAGAATTCTTCCCGCTTTCAGAGATTTCGTTTTCGGGAAGGGAAGGCGGCGAGATTGAACTCTGTTTCTAGTTAAACGACACCACTTCAGGTAAGTGTCTTCTGTTTTTGTTTCTTTATTTATATTTAGTTAAAAATATTGAAATAATAATTAATAGCATAAAACTGATTTGTTGTTTAGATTGAAGAAAATTAGTAATAATAAAGATTTTTTTTGGTTAGAATAATAAAGATTTTCATATTATAAAGTGTCTTCTGTTTTTGTTTCTTTATTTATTTTTAGTTAAAAATATTGAAATAATAATTAATAGCATAAAACTGATTAGTTGTTTAGATTGAAGAAAATTAGTAATAATAAAGATTTTTTTTGGTTACAATAATAAAGATTTTCGTATTATAATTTTGTAAGGAAAATGTTTTAGGATTTAAATATGATGCATTAAAAGTGTATACTCTCTATTCATTATTGTAGACACTTTATTTTGTCCGGGATTTTAACTTGTAAAAATAATTAACAGAGTTAAGTGACATTAGGGCTGAGAAAAAAAACCGAAAAACCGACTCGAACCGGGGATTTCGGATCGGATCGGTTCGGATAATAGACAAATTCGGTTCGGATTCGGATCATGACATCATTGAACCGAATAAAATCGGTTCAGATCGGATTCGGATACGGATAATATCCGAATACTTTGTTATTTGGTATTTTGTAATGTTTACTATTTAAATTAAAAGCTCAAGTTTTATATTTAATTAAAAATCCTAAGGAAAATTTGAAATAAAGTCCAAAAGTGCTTAAAATGCCTTAAAAAAATTGAAATAAAATTTAAAATTACATTAAAAAAACCGAATGACCGATCCGATCCGCATAAATTCGGATCGGATCACAAAACAAAAAAACCGCTTAATTCGGATCGGATCGGGTTTTTGAAAAAAACCGATCCGATCCGACCTGTTATCAGCCATAAGTGACATTGTATTTTAAGTAATTTAGCAATTTAAATTAGAAATTTTTTTAAAGATTAGAATTAACACTAAAATTAGGATTTAGGAAGAATTAATAAAGAAAATAAGAAAAAAATGAGATAATTAAATAAATAAATAAAATTAATTTTAGGATAGGATAATTAGACTTTTTAGGATAATTATTTGGATTAATATTAAATTTGATAGAGTTAGATTAGGATTAATATAAGAATTAAATAGATAAAATATTACAAATAAGAGATAAATATTAGAATAAGTATAATTGTATTAGGACTCTAATAAGTTTGTGGTTATAAAAAGAGATTAAACCTAAAAAAAAAAAAAGGGGATCGGAGACTAACAATTTTCTACTCTCTTCTCGCCTACCTTGCTTCATCATTAACAACCCGAGAATTCCCTTGCATCGTACATCGCTCCTGCCTATTACTATTGATTGCACAGCTGCTACTCCCAGCTTCGTTAGTTTGCACCGCTGCTGTCTCCACGCTCGGTTCGAAAGTTTACCACCGTTTCTTGCTTCTGTGTGATTTTGCTTTGTTGCAATACACCGCCTCGCTACGTTGCTCCTCCATTTGTTGCCTTCGTCTCTTACAACTTTACTAGTATCCACGTGAAATCAAGAAACAATGCAAAAAAGGTCTTAATCAATATCCAGGTTTCTTTTCTTACTTTATTTGTTTTATTAAATAATTAATTAACAAGTTAATTTAACCTAATAATTAATTGATATCTGTTAACAATGTTGTACTTTAATACATGATAATAAATAGTTTGATAAATTTTATAATTTTATAATAATCTAGATACTAACATTTAATTTGAAAATTTAAAAATACAATTTATCTGATAATGTATATTTTAATATATGGGTCTAAAGATTGATATGTGTTTTAATGATGATTTGCATGTTGATTAAGTCAAGAAGAATTTTAATTGATATAAATTTGCATGATAATTAAAGTGAGTAATTGATTTTGTACTAATTTGTATATTTGTATAATGTGATTTATTTGCTTGACAATGTTATGATAGGAAAATTTGATTTGCATGTCTAACTAGTATTTAATCAAATAGTATAATTTTGCATGATTAATTGATGTAATTTAATATAGGATTATGATAGATGATTTATGATCTGGCATGATATTCATTTTATTAGATATGAATTAGATAGAGAATAAAAATGATAAAAAAAATTTGTGAAAAGAAAGATATAAAGATAAGGTTAAAAAGGATCGTTAAATAAAGACAATTTAAAAAAATAAATAAAAAAGATAAATATGAATTATACTAATGATGAAATTCTAAGAAAGTCAATTGAGACTTCTTGGAAATTCTAGGAAAGAAAATCTTTCTTAAGTTGAGCCAAATTGATGGAATACTTTTGAAAGAATTTTTTAAATTAATTCATGTTTATTTATGATAAATAAAAATAAAAGTAAGATAAGATAGATGGATTAGATATAGATAAATAAAAATGAGCAAATAAAGACAAGAAACAAATAAAGATAAATAAATAAAATAAGATAAGATAAAGTATATAAACAATAAATAGAATTATAATAAATAAGATAAATAAAAAAGAGTAAATATGAGTTATGCCGATGATGAAATTTCAAGAAAGTCAATTGAGACTCTTTGAAAATTTCTAGGTGATGAGGTTCTTTTTAGGTTGAGCCAAATTGATGGGACACTTAAAAGTGAATTTTCAATAAAACATAATTCATGTTTATTTCTTAAAAATAAGATAAATAAGAATATAAAAATAATTAAAATAAATTAGAAAATCTAAGAAATTTATAAAGTGAATATGGAGTCAAAATTAGAGACAAGATTAGGAAAAAAGAGGAATTTCATAAAATGTTAAAATTTATCCGACGATGGAGTTCAAGAAAGTCAATTGAGACTATTTGAATATCTTGAGGTGAGAGGAATTTCTAAGGTTGGAGCCAAATCGATGAAAAAATCTTGGAAAATTTTCAATACATAAGTATATCGAAATTAATATGAACCCAAGGCAAATTATAAAGATAACCTAAAGCTAGTTGGTACTATCTTAGGATGGGCGTTTGTGGGGGTGCTAATCATTCCTCACACGTAACCGTACTCCTGAGTCTAAGAATCTTTGAACGTAGACCATGTCTTATCTTTAGACAAAAATAGGTGACTAATCACACCTTAGGTTTGAATGGTTGGTGGAGACTCCCAGAATTTTAAAGTCTAGCGGTTAGGTTCACGGACCTAGACGTTATGACAATTATCAATGCATAAGAAGTTGACATTTTATTAATAAATCTTTATGAACAAATTGAAAAAAATTTATTTGTATTTATTTTTAAGGGCTTGACCTTTTTTGATTTGCATATTGATGAAATGTAAATCTCTAGTGTATTGACAATATATATAAAGATTATACATTGTCAGTACATTATATATAAATTTAATGTTTTATTCAAAAACTTAGGAGATAACATTTCAAAAAAAAAAAAAACTTAGGAGACAAGACAAGGGAAACTTTCATTTTTTGATATAGGTGAAAATAAGTAGAATTATGGAATTAGAAAATAAATCATTCCTAGCTATTTCCTCAAGATTTTTTTTTGTTCAGAGAAAAAACACAACTAACTCTAAAATCGGTTGGTTTCTTCTCAAGATTTTGATTTAGTAACATGTGTGTATATACATGTTATTATGGATAAAATATAAAATATATTATATTTTACTCTGAATATTTTTTAGATAAAATATTCCCATACAATTATTTTATTTTATTTTATTTCTACACTACAACATCTTTTATATAAATAAATAAGAGATTTTGTACCATCATTATTCGTGAATAAATCATGACAAGAAAAATTTCAACCCATACTACCAATTTTTTTTGCAGATGCTATGTTAGCTGGGGGTCAATGTTAACTGAAATTCTTAATGCATACACGGCCGTCGCCCATGTTAACAAATCCCGGCCAAGCCCAAAAAGCTTACTGCTTGATTTAATGCAAATGAAAGTTCCAAGGACTATTTCTTTTAACCTCTTACATTGGGCTCATCCCGTAAATCTATTGGTGTCAAATGGGCTGTGCTGGACCGTGCCGGCCTATTTAAATATTAACCCATGTGTTTAATAGATTTGTGTTGGCATGATACTATTTTTTAATGGATCGTGTTGGCACGGTCTATGAAATTTAAGGACGTGGCGCAGCACGACACATGGTCCATAGCACTAATGGATCGTGCTAGGCCAAGCCAACATTATTTTTCGTGCCTTATCGTGCCGAGCACGACTCATTAATAAATTTTTACTTTTTTATTATTTTTAAATATATATTAATTTAAATAACATGCAAGATAAATAAAAATAAAATAAAAAAACACATAATTCACTTTGACAAAATGTCTATATCTAAACGAAAACATAATAATAAATATTAAATAAAAATATTGAAATTTACAATCCTAAAAGGCAAAATGCCTATCTCTATGAGAAAACATAATAAAATTTACAATCCTATAAAAAAGAGCAACACGATAAAAAATGTTCCACTTTATGAGGTCTGGGGAGGGTCATTGTATATAGCCTTCTCTTTGCATTAAAAAAAGAATATTTTACCTTAAACTCATGATCTCCAAATTACAAAAGAACAATATTTACTATTGTACCAATGTTTTCCTTTGAAATTTACAATTCTAATATTTAAAAATACAGACACACACACATACACAAATACAAGACTAGAAAACATAAAATATTATTATTTTATTTTTCATTCTCTTCACCTAATTATTTACTTATATAATATGGTTTATCTAGTGCTCCAACTTCTACATTTAACCAATCTTTGAATAAAATAATCTTTAATAATTTATTTTTTGATGAGATTTTATTAAAGTGTATTTAATAAAAAGTTATATACAAAATATGTGACATATCATACATTTTATATTCAAAATGAAAATATTATAATTTTATATATCGATAATTGAAATACTTCATAATTAGAATTGTTAAATATAATTTTATTTATATAAATGGGCCAATATGGCACGGCACATGGGCTTGCGTGCCGTGCCGTGCTAACCCGGTGCTAGCACTGGCCCTTCATGGGCCGTGCAGTGCCGTACCAATCCATGTGCCTAAAAACCTCTAGTCCAGCACGGCACACAATTGTATATCGTGCTTAGACCAGCCCGTCTATTTAAATATGGGTCGTGCCAAACACAATCCACACCGTGCCGAATCGTGTCGTGCCATGGGCCTCCCAGCCCGTTTGACACCTCTATGTAAATCTTGTCCGAATCCATTTCATAATTATAACTCGATATCTCTTAACCAAAAGCTTAAACTATAGTCTTGAACAGTAGTATAATCAAGCTGACTCTAGACAATTTAAAATTAAATTTGCCCTTAACTTGGCTAAAAAATTTAAGACTTGTGATTTGATTTAAACTTGATCAAATTTAGTTTAAAAAAATCGAATTTGATTTTACAAAATATTTGAATTATTTAAATTCGATTCGATATGCTCAATTTGTTAGTTTTTAACCACATATAATGAGAATAAAATTGTAAATAATAAAAATAAAATATATATTAAAAAATTTGATTAGGCTGATAAGTTGTTTGACTTGGATTTTTTTTGTGCAATGTTTGACTTTGATATTAACATACTTAAACTCGAATTGATTGGATACTCAAATTGCTCGAGCTTCATCTCAACTTTCAAATAAATAAATCAAACAGAAATAATTTTAAATCTAACTTAAATAATTTATGAATAATTTGATTTATTTTCGCTCTTAATTATCAAAAACTGGCAACTCCAAATAATAGCAAACCCATATTAAATTTGTAACAAAAAAAACCCATATTAAATTAAATGTCAATAATGAAAACTCCAATATGAAATAGCCCCATCAATCAAAATCCATGCATACTTTCAACTCGCTGCTACTGTTCCAGCTCAGTCAAACTCAAGCCGTGGTCTAAGGGTTTGAGTCAAAATTCGAATTTCTATCCATCCGTGACAAGATAGATGCGATGTTGTTTGCCCTTTGTTTTCCCTTTGAGCCATCCAACACGGGCATTGACCATTAATTTTAAAAAAAATTATTTGAAAATTAAAACATTAAAATCATACAAATAATTATTTATTTTTTTATAAATCACAAATATTTTTCTTCGTTTTAACAGTTTAAAACTAATTTTGTAACAAATAATTAAGATTTTTCACTCCTCTAAAAAATATGTTTAGTATGCATATTTATTTCATAGATATTGTCAAAAGCGAAATCATAATAACTAAAATTATGATTAGGTTAGTTTTTTTTTCTTCTCTTTACGATAGTACTCAATGAGTAGTTATGAGAATATTGAGAAGTGAAAAAAAATCTAGCCTTATAATTCCTCCATCAAAATCATTACTCCACATTGATCTAATAACAGACACAAAAATTCATATTTATTGGTTAGAATTAACTAATTAAGCTTGCTTATACGTTTTCATATTATGATTAAATTATCGGCATGAGTTATTAAAACTCAAAATTTCCGATTAACAGTAAAATTCTAACATATGGGTCCGCGGTCTACGGGCACCAAGTGCTCCAAACAAAACCACGCGTTTTTAGAGTTAGGCATTGACAAGGTATCATTGTTTGTAGTTTCTGTAGAAAACTACATCAGAAGAGCTAAGCTAAAGACCAGTTTCTTTACAGAAACTCGTTTGTCTAACGCTTGTCAAGGCATCTCTTCTCTTTCCGTCTCTGCCATGACTCGAAAAACCCTTTTAGTTTAAATTGCTTTAAAACTTTTACTGGGATATCGCTGGAAGAATCATTGAAAGTTTTCAGTTTGACTCCGTAAACCCTTTTAGTTTAAATTGCTTTAAAACTTTTACTGGGATATCGCTGGAAGAATCATTGAAAGTTTTCAGTTTGACTCCGTAAACCCTTTTTTCTTCTAAAGTAATGCGTTACGTACAAGTTAGTACAAGACAGACAAAGCGTTCAAACTGTCGGTTGCATTAATCAGAAGTAGTACCAATGAACTCATCACAATGATAAATGAAGAATCATGAATTTTTTGTGATATGTGAATCTCACCTGAACTTCCTGCAAACGCCACAGAAAAGAAGGGGAAAAGAAGCAGAAGAAGAAGCAAAAGCAACAATGCGTCATGCATGCGAATTGCTGATTGTTTCTCCACAGTCTGGCCTGCACAGGGGGAAAAGAGGGGCCGAGCATTTGACTGTCAAAGCAAAATTCCAGTTTGACTGAAAAAACAGAAGTTTCATTATCCCGCCGTGCACTTGACGCCCTGACCCATCTCTCCTAGCCAAATTTACTATTCCAGAGTCACACTTTGCCCAAAGTATACTCCCTCACTCACCAATCGCGTGTGTTCTTCCCAGGCCTCCTCTGCTTCTATATAAACTCACCCTGCCTTTAATTGCTCCTGCACAACTCATTTTTATCAGTACAAGAAGTGTAAAAAAGAACAAAAGCCCATCTTTTTTCCCACACAAAAATGCTTACCTTCTTTGCTTCCTGTTTCCACAAGGTTTTGTCCGGTGGAATTGTCGAACTTGAGGAATCCAAGAATGCCTCGAATTTCACGTACAGAGATGAGTTGAGTAAGAAGCAGTCACCAATCAAGCAAAAGAATTACTCTGGGTTTTCCTTGTCAAGTACAAAACCATTGCTAAAAGTTAGGGATGAGAAGGATATCAAGACTAGTACCGGCATTGATGGGAAATCAAGTACCATAAGAGTAAAAGTGAGGATGACAAAGCAAGAAGCTGCTCGGTTGCTTTCGAAATGCAAAGATGGAGAGATTCTTGAATTCAGGGATGCAGCTAATGAGATTGTTAACCTCCCAATGAATCGTGTTAGCTTTGTGGCCCCTTGCCCTGGTAGCAATGTAGTGCTCGATGGTATCCCCGAAGAGTATTAGATAGCACGGTAGAGTACTCACTGTCAAGAGAATATTTCATTTTTTCTGGTTTTCTCGTCAAAACTTTCCCGAGGGAAACTGGTTTAGGCACTGTTTTTTCGATTTCATGTAACTTTTTATATGATACTAGGTTGAAGAAAGGCACATGTCATTAAAAATACAAGTAACACTTCATCCAAATGAATGGGTTCGGTTTGAGATTCAAATACTTGAATAGTTTATTTTTTCTTACCCTTTTCTAATTTCGCATGCCATAATCGAATCCAAACTACTAAATACTGCAATTGATTCTTAAATGAACTTCTAAATGGTACACAAGATCAGTTCAGATTCTTGAGAAACTTAAAAAATCTGACCAAAGGCCTTTCTCAATCCGGGATTCCCCTTCAAACTTGAATGCCAACGTTGTTGCAGGAAGGAGAGTCTGTTAATCAATGCTACACAAACCCAAACCCAAACCCAAACCCAAACCCGGAGCTTATAATACTGCTATTCTGTATAAAGAAAATGAGTTCTGCTTATGCAGTATTAGAACAGACGGATGGCTTTTTTCTTTTCCTAGGTAGCTAGTAAAACTTCTTTCCTTTTTCTTAGAATCTTCAAATGTCTTCATCTGTTCTAATCATGAGGATCTCAGTGAATAAAGTAGTCAAATTCTTCAAGGTGATTGAAAAAAGATATAAGAAAAATAAAATTTAAGTATTGGGGTAGACATTGGGATTGCCCTGGGTGTTTTTGGGCCAATGAAAGAACTAAAATCCCCTTCAAATGTATCCCACTTATGACTTTTATTGTTGATTTTATCCGTTACTAAAGAAGAAGTCACAAGTTTGCTTTTGGTCTTTTCTGTGATGGAGGCATGGAGCAAAGGGGTCCCCATTCAGTTTTCTGTTGGACAAGGAAAAAGAATGGGCCTAACATTGTTACATGGACACATCAACCCATTACCGATTGGAGATTGAAGTATGAAAAGTCAATTGGGTTTGGTGGGCTCAGATGTTTAAATGAAACCCCTTGTTAACCCATTGTTAACAGCCCATATTGCGCCTATTTGACATCTCTAAATCTGAGAAGGAATTTTTCTTTTTCTGGTTCAAAAAACAGTTTTCTCTGAAATTGGATCTGTTGAGGTCTTTTTTGCCTCAACTATTGTTCTTCAAGATTCAAAGACGGATGAATAGGTTTGAATGATCTCGGTGTCTAAAAAAAGAAGATAGGGTTAAAGAATGTCGAAATTGAGATTTCAAGGTGTATTTTGATATTTAAATCAATGTTTGTCTTAATTAAGAGAATGAGGGAAAAGAGAGAGCCAAATGGTTGAAAGTATGAAAGATTTCTTGTCTTGTAGGTGTCCGGGTCCCCTCATCTTACACCTGACGAGCATAGACGAAACTTGGCCTACTATACCTAAGCTCAATATATTTAAGGTCCCAACAGAATCAAATGATTGTATTTTAATTTTTTACGTGTGAAAGTTCAGTAAATCTAAGATTCAGCTTTCAGTACATGTATTCTTCTTGGCTTTTATTGTTGCAGAATTTCAAGTAAAAAAAATCACATCTCTCACGAACAAAAAGGCAAAAAATGTCATCACGAAACTACAGTTCTCCAAGAAGAAATATTTTCGTAATGTATGTTTTATTAAGATTCCTAAGCTACCATTTGATTTTTTTGTTTCATTCTTTGAGCATCTGATTCAATCTGACCCAAGGAACACCAAACCTATTTGAAAAAATTCAAAGGTTGATTACACTCCATATAAAAAAAAACCTGACCATTGGACTAGGTCATTGATTAAGACATGAATGTTTACCGAGTTAGAAGTCGATGCAGTTGTAAAGTTCCATCAATTCAACGCGCAAACGTTGGAAGTTTACCTTTAATTTTAAACACGTCAGGACAACCTTAAACTTAAACGCAGGTTAGCAAAAGAAATTCCCATTTGTTGACTTGATTTTCCGGGAAACAGATGGAATCAACTTCTCTCGGGAGAAAAAGGAAGTTCATGCCATCTTATGAACTTTTTGTTAATTTTTGTTATTATCTTCATAGATTTTTTTTTTTTAAAAATCCGATAAATGAGTCAATCAGCCTCAGTAATCCTACTCTAACCAATCTAAAAAATTCACATTTTCATAACGATTAAATATAGATATGTTAGCATGATCAAAAAAAATATATGTATATATATAGAGAGAGAAATGTTAGCTCCAATAAAAAATAAACTGATTAAAATAACATTTAAAGATATCTTTGTAGATTCCATCCTTAAAAAAGAGGTTAATTAACTAAATTAATTTATAATATGGGTTAAATTAAACAGTTCAAACCAAAAAACGAAAAGTAAATATAATGATGATAATGATATGTATAAATTAAAAATATAAAATCCTATGGTAGAAGCTCAGTTTCAGACCTTTATTTTCTAAAAGACTTGCGAATATCTCTTCTCTAATACTGAATAATATAGCACTGCAGCTGAACGTAACATATTTTTTATCGAGTCCCTATCCTTGCCATTATAGGTGGTATTAAGAAGTAAAATCAGTGATACCGAAACAAATATGAAATAGCAAGCTCTCTGATAGTCTAATGTTTGTCAGGCATCTCTTCTCTTTCGCAAAGTCTCCGACATGACTTGATAAACCCTTTTAGTTTAAAATTTTTACCGGGATATTGCAGGAAGAATCGTAGAAAGTTTGCAGTTTTGACTCTATAAACCCTTTTCCTTCTAAGCTAATGTATTTCATGCAATTTAGTGCAAGAATCATGAATTTCTTGTGAATCTCACCTGAACTTCCTAGAAACGCCACAGAAAATAATGGCAAAGAAGCAGAGGCAGAAGCAAAGGCAACAATGCGTCATGCATTCGAAATAATGATTGTTTGACCACAGTGTGGCCCGCAGAGGGGGAAAAGAGGGACCGAGCATTTGACTGTCAAAGCTAAATTCCAAAATTACAATTTGACTGAAATAAGAGAAGCTTCATTATCCCAATTTCGTGCGCTTGACGGCCTGACCCATCTCTCTTAGCCAAATTTACTATTCAAGATTCAAACTTTGCCCAAAGTACACTCCCTCCTCACTCACCAATCAAATGTGTACTTCCCAGGCCTCCCCTGCTTCTATATAAACTCACCCTGCCTTTACTTGCTCCTGCACAACTCATTTTTATCAGTACAAGAAGTGTGAAAAAGAACAAAAGCCCATCATTTTTCCCACACAAAAATGTTTACCTTCTTTGCTTCCTGTTTCCACAAGGTTTTGTCCGGTGAAATTGTTCAACTTGAGGAATCCAAGGGTTCCTCAAATTTCACATACAGAGATGAGTTGAGTAAGAAGCAATCACCAATCAAGCCAAAGAGTTACTATGGGTTTTCCTTGTCGACTGCAAAACCGTTGCTAAAAGTTAAGGATGGGAAGGATGTCAAGAGAAATAGTACCGGCTTTGATGGGAAAGCAAGTACTATAAGAGTAAAAGTGAAGATGACAAAGCAAGAAGCTGCTCCATTGCTTTCGAAATGCAAAGATGGAGGGGTTCTTGAATTCAGAGATGCAGCTAGTGAGCTTGTGAACCTCCCAATGAATCGGATTAACTTTGTGTCCCCTTGCCTCGGTAGCATTGTGGTGCTGGATAGTATCCCAGAAGAGTACTAGATAGCAAGGTAGAGAAGTCGCTGTTAAGAGAATATTTCATTTTTTCCTGGTTTTCTTGTCGAGATTTTCTCAAGGGAAACTGGTTTAGGCACTGTTTTTTCGATTTCATGTAACTTTTGATCTGATATTAGGTTGAAGAAAAGGCACAAGTGTCATTAAAAATACAAGAAACACTCCTTGGTTCGGTTTGAGATTCAATTACTTGAATAGTTTTTTTCTTGCCATTTTCTAATTTCGCATGCCGTAATCGAATCCAAGCTACTAAATACTGCTATTGATTCATAAATGAACTTCTAAATGGTCCACAAGATCAGTTCAGATTCTTGAGAAACCTGAAACATCTGACCGAAGGCCTTTATCAATCGGGGTTTCCCCCTGAAACTTGAAAGCCAACATTGTTGCAGGAAGGAAGGCGTCTGTTAATCAATGCTATACCAAACCCGGAGCTTTTTCATACTGCTATTATGTGTAGAGAAAATGAGTTCTGCTTACAAGTGCTTATGCAATATTAGAACAAATGGAAGGCTTTTTTCTTTTCCTACGGTAGCTTCAAATGTCCTCTTCATCTGTTTGAATCCTGATGATTCAGTGATTGAAGTAGTCAAATGCCTCATTCGAGGTGATTAAAATAAGTTTTGGAGCAGACATTGGGAGTGCTATGGGTGTTCGTGAGCCAATCAAAATAACCAAAATCCCCTTCAAATGTATCCCACTGATGACTTTCGTTGTTGATTTAGTCCATTACTATGCTAATGAAGAAGACACCCACGTTTATATCCAAAGTCGCAAGTCTCGGCGATTGGTATTCTCTTATGATGGAGCAAAATGGCAGCTTTCTGTTGGCTAAGGAAAAAGAATGGGCCTCACATTGTTGCATTTATACATCAACTCAATTGGAGATTTAAGTCTGTCAAGTCAATTACGCTTGTTGGGCTCGGATGCTTCAATCCAACCCATTGGAGATTGAAGGGTCTCCTATTTTGAAATGAAGGTTTTTTTTTGAGTTAAAAAAAAAAAAATCTGATTTTCGTTATTGAATCAAATGATCTCATCTCAACAATTGCATTTATTCTATCTCAAAATAGGAGGCTTCTATTGTTATAGAATTTCATAAAATAAAAAACTCAGGTCTCTTTCAAGAAAAAAGAAAAAATGTCGTCACTACAAAACTCTAATTAACCCAAAAGAAATATTTTAGTAATGCATGTTTGATTAAGATTCCTAAGCTTTGGTTATTTTTCTTGATTCTTTAAGCATATGATTCAACCTGACCCAAGGAACACCAAACCTACTTGAAAGAATTCAGAAGTTGATTATACTATATAAATAAACTGACCATTGGACTGAGTCCTTGATCAAGATATGCAAGTTAGAAGTTGATGCCATGCTAATGTAAGAAGCTTACCTTTAATTTTAAACACGTCAGGACAACCTTAACCCAGGTTAATTAGTATAAGAAATTTACATTGCTGACTTGATTTTTCCAGGAAACAGATGAAGTCAACTTCTCTCGAGAGAAAAAGGAAGTTTATACTATCTTCTTATGAACGTTTTAATACTTGAAACCAATCATAATCCGAGGAGATTAGTAGATATCAGGATGACTCGGTTATTGTCGTCTTGATTGAGAAATGCAGCATATTTAGAAGCTTAAGACACCGTCATATGGTAGGAAAACTGATCCAAAGTCTAACCTACTAGCTAGAAAATAATTAGTCCACTTTGATAAATAGTCCCCGCTTTTAATTAATGTTTCATAAGCACAGAGATTTCTCCAACTGTTTTGTTGAACTGGTCCGAAATTTCATTGCATTTATAGCTAGGTTTGTGAAACTCTCTGCCCAGTTCAGCATGACGTATTTCTTATCTCCTCTAATATTACTGCAGGTGATCGGAACATATATCTTATTGGGTCCTGGGCATTATTGGCGGTAAAAGAAGTAAACTTAGTCGTACCGAAGCGAATGTGATAGCAAGCTCTCCGCCCTCTCCGTGGTTTTCAGAGGGTCCACATACAGTGATCTGATTTAAAGAATTTTCACAACTTTTGAAGAGAAAAAAGGCTTCAGAATTCCTGGTGGAGACTTGTGATCGGTTGCGGTGTTTTGTGGTAGATCAGTTTGGCTCTGAATCCTGGCATGCTCTATCATTTATGACTCTACCTCATAGTCATCAATCCGGTTTACATCGACATTCAACTCCTATCTGTCGAAAAACATTAATCAGGCCATTGAAGCTCAAATAGAGACGCATATGTATCATGCTATTTGTGAGATATTTGATTTGAGTGGAGCTCATCTTTGAACTGTTCAAATAACGAGTTGTATTAAATATAAATATTTTAATATTCGTTTTGAATCATTTGCAAGTTTAATCTATTTTTTTAAAATAGATTTTTTTATATTTTGTTATTAATTTATTATTTTTTCTTTACAATATATATAATTAAAAAAATTATAAATCCAATTTATCGAATCAAATTCGAGCTAATCAATTCGAAATCGAGTAACTAAAGTATTTTGTTGAATATAACTCGAGTTTTAAAAACTAAGCTCGCCCGACTTGAGTTTCGAATATCAAGTTTTCAACATGAGCTGAACTCAAATCTAATACTAGATTATTTTAAATCAACTCAATTATAGTCCTAAGCTCAAATCTGATTGAGGTTACCTATTAATTCATGTTTTAAGTTCACGCCACTCAAAGCTTTTTCTGATTTTGTATCATTCTTGCCGAAAATAGTACTTAAAACATGTTTCACGCCCCCATCTCTTTCACCCTCTCCCATCTTTCTCATGGGGAGGAAGAGAAGAATTTGAATTAGATTTGCAGTAAAAGATTTGGTGGGTAAAGCTAAAATGACAATCCTTAATTTCTGATTCCATACGGTCCCAAATTTCATCATCAATTCCATAAACGACTGCTTACAAACAACATAATTAGAATGACACTCCATATCAGAACTTCTAAAATGTAACTGTCTACATATATTGTCATCCTCTCAATCCATCAGTCTTTCCAAATCAGATTTGCATATAGATGTATACAAGTGCAGAAAGCTTAAACAGAAGATCCAAGTTTGTAGCAAAGAAAGAGAAAGAGTTCTATATATCGAACCAAAAACAGAAACTTCTAGCTAAGGGAGAGAGAGGCCACATTCCGAACTTGGTTCATAACCTCAAGCCAAAGATCCAGAAAAAAGAAGGGGAGATTCTGGAAAGCCAGCCGTCGAGTTACCCAAGTAAAAAGAGGATCTGATTCTGAAGAATCTGGATCAGAAACCTCAGGAGGAGATGGAAGAAGATTATATTTATGGTGGCTTAGAAAAACCTCAAGGGTAAAGTATAAGAAGAGAAAGAGGAAAAGAAAGAAAAGCAAGAAGGATTGAAGCTTCATGAATCATGATCTGTCCATTGCAAGTCCTTCAAGGTGTTCGTCTTCCATGTTGCTCTCCAATGAAGGTCTCCAGGAATCAACTTTCCCTGACCTAGCTTTCTCCATTCCCTCCACAAGATCCTCCTCTTCCCTCCATTGTTTTTCTTCAGCTTCAGCAAAAACAACTCCAGCTGTTCCTTTGTAAGCACTATCTTCACCTTCATGCTGCCTTTCTTTACTCCATTTCCCTTCTCAATCTCTTCCAACTGCTGCACTATTTCCTCTTCTTCCAGCTCCCTTGTTCTGGGTGTCTTCATCACGCAATTCCCCATGATTTTTTCACTTCCAATTAAAAACTAAAATCCCACTCTTTTCTCTGTAAAAACCACTCTTTCTCGAGTGGACAAACAGTCCCAAAAAACCTGCTCAGGCAAATCTCAGAAAGGGAAAAAAGTTGTTTCTGATGATTCTGTTTGAAGCTTGTGAAATTGTGGAACTGAGTTACCAAGTACTTAATAGACAAAATTAGAGAAGTTAACAATCCCCTGCATTAATTAAATGTACGTAGTCTTCGCGAGACCTGATTTTTCTACGGGCTAACTGAACTGTCCGGTTTACATAAACTATTACAATACTGTACTGCTATGCCGTTTATTAGGACAACTTGATATATTGTATGCCGTATTCGAACTTCGGTGAAAGGACAATATCTTAAGCAAATACAGTATTCCAGCTATGGCTTCCTTGTGATACAAATATACGTCGTCTTAAAATTTTCATATACTGTATTTTATTTTTAATTAGCTTATTGATATTCTCAATCCAAAATTAAAACTTTTTTCAATTTTTTTATACGATGAAAATTTTTTGTTTGAAAAATATGTGTAATTTTTTATATTTAAATTTTAAAATTACAGAAATTCTAAATTTTCTCTTGAAAACACAAAATAAAAAGGTGGGAATATTCATAATGAACTTTTCGGGAAACTTTGAGAAGGCGGAATATTGGAACATTAGCATATAATTGGGGCACAAGCAAAATTAGAATTATGTCAATAACAATATCATAAAGACTCAAATCCGTGACAATGTCACGGACAAGAATGACTTCTTCACTACCTACATAATATTATGTATTAAATTAAAGGTTGTTGAAATTGATTTAGAAAATGAAAAAGTGGAGTCATATCCGCCGAGGCAATGGGATGATTAAGGAAACTCGGTTTTATAACGAGATGCATAAATTTTAGAAATACCAACGAGTTTAATAAATATTCTTAATTCTGTATTTATTTTTTATTTTTTTTAAAAATATTTTATAAAACGTGTTCTTTGTTTAGAGTTTAAGCTTTTGAATTAAAAGCGTTGAGATTTAATCTAAAATTGTTTGATAATAAAATAAAAAGTTTAATACAAATAAAACAAATAAAAAAATTTATATATAATGCAACGATAATGTATATTGTTACTATATAAAAGGTTAACACTTTATTAATGAGTAAACTGAAAATATGATGAACAAATTGAAAAAACTCATTTGTATTTATTTACAAGTGCTTGATATATTTTCAATTTATTCATTAACGAAGAGTCAACTTTTAGTGTAATAACAGTGTATCATATACAAACACTTACAAAAAATTTCAAAATTTTAATGAATGTAAAATGATATCATGCCTAGAATTTAAACAAAAAATGATTTAAGGATTATTATACATTACCGATGAAATTTTTAAATTACACAAATGAAGTTAAGATAGTGACACATATCTCTACTCTATTTATTTTTTATTTTTTTAAATATTTCAAAAGAGTATATGTAACAATCTTAATTTTGCTTGTTAAATCTAGAAACTTTAATGATAATGTATTGTATAATAGTCCAAAACTTAATGTTATGTTAGATATCTAATTTAAAATCAATTGATAATAGATATAAAGATTTTTTTTTTCGAAAGTTAAAATTTTATTGAAAGAGAGATATTACAACCAAGCCAAAAAATCGGTGGAGCGATATATCCCCGATTTGGCAAGGGAATCGGCAAAAAAGTTTGCTTCTCTCAAAACATGATTAAAGGAAACACCTCCCAAAAGAGAAAAGAGATTAAGCAATTTGTTGATGATACTGTTAAACCTCCATTGACTTTCAGAGACTTTGTTAAACCATGAAATAACAACCTTTGAATCGCTTTCGACGATGATCTTCGGGAGGGAATTGAAATCAGCTTTAGCAATAATAGCAAGTGCCTCCACAATGGCAAGAAGTTCAGCAAGATTAGAATCGGCCAGACCAATGCTTTTTGAAAAAATCATCTGAACATGACCATTGCTGTCTCTTATAAGGCCTCCAATACCAGCAGGACCAGGCTTCCCAAGAGCTGATCCATCAACATTAATTTTCCACGAATCCACGGGAGGAGGGGACCAAAGAATGATAGCTCTCTTTTGTTTTGGTCTCTTTGGAAGAACAACGTCCTGAAGATTAACAAAGGGGTTCAACAAATTCAATCCTGGAACTTTAGCTTCCATCCACCATCCAAGTCTGACAATAATAAGATGACTAATTTGCTCGACAGAAGCAGATTTCTTGTTGAAGATATTGTCATTACGGTTAAGCCAGATTGACCACAAGATTGCATAAGGAAGAGAATTCCAAATGATCGATTGATTGCACTTGAGGCAGAGGCTATCCCAACTCAGAAACAGAGCATTAAGGTTACCTGGAACCACCCAATTAATATTCCACCTGTTCATACAGCTGCACCATACTTTCCATGTGAATTCACAATGAAGAAGGATGTGAGTGACAGTTTCTGATTCACAGCAAAAAGAGCAAGAAGAATCTTGTGTCGACAAACAACCTCTTTTCGATAAGACCTCTTTGACTGAAATTGCTCCTTTAATGGTGCTCCAGCAAAAAAGTTCAACTTTTGGAAGAGCGAGCCCTTTCCAGATGTAATAGTCGATCTTATCTTTAGGAATCAAGGAGTTATCAATCTGTTGTCTAAAAGATTTGGTAGTATACAGTCCGTTTGGAGTATGCTTCCAAATCAGCCTATCAGAAGCAAAAGGAGAGATTGTAACCGAATTTAGTAGAGAGATCAATTGATTCCATGACTCTAATTCCCAATCAAAGAGAGATCTTCTAAGAGGAATGTCCCATTCCCACAAAGAACCGTTCCACCTGCCATGATCAGTAATAAGACCATCTTTGAGAATGGCAAGAGTGTAAAGACGTCCAAAGGAATCTTTAAGGGTGAGTTCTTGAATCCAACAATCTTTCCAGAACTTCACCTTCATTCCGTTACCTGCACAAAAAACAAAACTAGATTTTATGAAGTTAGAAAATTCTCCATTCTCCCAAGTGTTTTGGATATCTTGCCACACTCTAGAGACCACTCTCGAGGAACAAAGCTCAGGCCACAAATCCGAAGAAGAGAGATGGTATTTTTCACATAAAACACTCTTCCACAGAGACTGGTCTTCTCTTCCAAACCTCCAAGACCATTTAGATAATAAAGCTTGATTACTGATTTTCAAGTTAATGACTTCGAGGCCCCCATTGCTCTTGCTAATAAAAATAGAGTTCCAATCAATCAATCTAATTTTTCTCCTCTGGTCTGAATCTCCCCAATAGAATTGTCTTTGAATTTTTTCAATTTGTTCCTTCACTCCAGTAGGCATTTGAAATAACGACATGTAATAAATTGGAAGATTAGAAAGAGTGGATTTGATTAAAGATAACCTACCTGCTTGTGAGAGGAGCTTACTTTTCCATATACTAAGTTTGTTCTTTAGAGAATCAATGATCGGTTTCCAGGTTGAGGCAAGTCTTGGATTAGCTCCGAGAGGCATACCCAAGTAAGAACAGGGAAATTTTGCAGCTTTACAGTGAATTTTTGAAGCCCAGTATTCAAGAATAGGGTGGTTGACTTTTATCCCAAATAATGCAGATTTGGATAAATTCAGTTTCAGTCCAGAAGCTAACTGGAAGCATCTCAAAATTCTTTTCACTGTAAGTAATTGCAACTCATCAGGTTCAATGAAGATAATTGTATCATCAGCATATTGAAGGTGGGAGATTTGAAGATTGTTACTTCCCATATTGATACCTTTAATTAACCCGACTTGAGAGGCTTTGGAAAGCAGAATACTAAGACATTCAGTCACCATGATGAATAGGAAAGGAGAAAGGGGATCCCCTTGTCTGAGGCCTCTGTGCATTTTGATCGGGCGAGTGGGAGAACCGTTAATGAGAATTGAGACTGAAGCAGAGGAGATGCAACTTTCAATCCAAGAAATCCATCGTCTTCCAAAACCCATCCAACCCATGACTTCTAATAAGAACCTCCAATTTACTTTATCAAATGCTTTTTCCAAGTCAATCTTGAGTGTCAGGCCACCTTGATTTTGATTTTTCATAGAATGAATAACCTCATTGGCAATTAAGACACTGTCCATAATCTGCCTTCCTTGCACAAAGGCGGATTGAGTAGCATTTATAAGAGAGTTCATCACTTTCTTTAATCTGTTTGCCAAAGTCTTAGCAAGAATCTTTTATATGCTACCAATCAAAGAAATTGGCCTGAAATCTTTCAAACTCTCGGCACTATGTTTTTTGGCAATAAGAGCAATGAAGGAGCAATTCAGTCCAAAAGGCATCTTACCATTATTATAGAACTCATGCATAAACCCAACCACCTCTGTCTTGATTAAGTTCCACTTTTTCTTAATGAAGTTGAAGTTAAATCCATTCGGGCCTGGAGATTTATCACCCTCACAGTCTTTGATCGCATCATAAATTTCTTCTTCTAAAAATGGCATCTCAAGTTCTTTGGCTTGGTCAGATGAAATTCTTCTAAAATCTTCCTCGTTGAATTTGAAGATAGGATCAACGTCAGCTCCAAAAAGAGTTTCAAAATGATCTTCAACAGCTTTTTTAATTTCTTTTGGAGTTTGAAGAAGGTGGCCACTGAAGGAAAGGTGACCCAAGAAGTTGTTTCTCCATCTACTGTTTGCAACATAGTGGAAGAATTTAGAATTTTTGTCACCTTGTTGAAGCCAAGTCAGTCTCGCTTTTTGTCGCCATGAACTCTCCTCAATGTGTTGCAGGCGCCACAAATTCCTTTTCTTCAAAGCAATAAGAGAAATAATAGAATCATTGTTAGGACAGTTCTCCAATTCTGTTTCCAACGCTGAAATTTCATTATTCAGAGAATTCAAGTCTTCAACCTCCCTATTTTTTCTATTATCATTCCATAATTTTATGTCATTCTTTAGCATCTTCATCTTTCTAAAGATTTTGTAGCCAGCAGAGCCTATAATAGATATAAAGATTTAATTTAAATATAAGGACAAAAAATTCAAAACTTAACATAGATAAGATAATATAATCTAACTCATGAAATTATCACATTAATTTTCTATTTACTTAACGCAAAACAAAAGCTATAACTTAACGGATTAATATTTAATTTTTGTTTCGTTTAGTGGTTGGTATTAAAAAAAAAACTTTCTTTAACATTTCATGATGATCGATGTGATATCATTGTTATTTGTTAAGCTTTGTCTGCATGAAAAAGCGGCAGAATTTCATTAGATAATACTCACGAGACTTCACCGACTTTATATTTTTAGCTTTATTTTTTTAATTTAATCTACTTTTTTGACCTCCCAACTATTAGTTTTTTAACATATCTGAAATGCATATTACATGTCTAAATATTTTCAAATTCATAATTTTTTAAAAATTTATTCATCACACATGTCAACCGAACTAATATTCATTTAATAAATATTTTGTTTTTGTGAATTGCATGGATTGATAGTCATGCTTAACCATAATAATAATGCATTTGTGAATACTATGCAATGCTATGTCAAGTTTCCCTTTAGCCTTAGCTTTTCATCCTCTTCTTCACATCTACTGGGTGAAAGGTTAGAAATTCAAAAGTTAAAAGCACTACCAAACAACCTTGTAAATAAAAGATAATTAATGGTTATTTTGTATTACATCTTTTTCTTTTACCATTTTAAAATGCCATTTAAGTTGAACAATGTCATTGATAAGTTTATCTTTTTCACACTATATTTCGTATCATTATTTTTTTAAGCAAGAATTCAACAGACTAGTCCTAAATAAGTAATATCTTCATAATTTTAAGAAATTAATTGGATATAATATAAGTATAGACAACTCAAAGATACCCAGAGTTATACAGATATCAATATAATAGAAGTTGTAGAAAATACTGCTTCCAAGTTGTGCCACATTTTTTGCCATCATTTTTCCACTTTCTGCCATTAGCTTGCTTGGTTTGTTTTGTTTGCTTATGTTTTCAAAGGTAATTTCAAAAAGCTTTTACCCTATTTTGCCCTGAAATTGGCACATGCTCTCCCTCGCCGATCCTCTCCTCTGCAACATGTGTCCCATTCTTGGCCATGCTCGGCTTTGCTTCTGACTTTTTTGGTTCACCAATACATGATTCGGTCATGTACACTGATTTTCGTTGGTTCTTTCTTTTATTCCTTCTTGAATATACTACCTTCTTTTTATCGTGCTTCAGAACACGCTACTCTTTGTGGGCTGTTGGGAATCCATTTTTTCAATTGGTTGTACTCCCCTCTTCTTGATTGATTTGATTTTTCCCTAAGTTGCTCTCGATTTATCGTTCCAGGTCGGCTTCCCTCATCTTACACTCTTGACGGGCAATGCTGAATCTTGCTTCCAACCCAACTTCTTCTCTGCTCTCTCATTATCCTCTTTGTTCTTTTTTGTCCTTAGCCTTTCCTGTGCTGTTCCATCCATTCCCACCGAACGACATTCTAAATGTTTGTATCATGTTTTCCCTTGAGCTCCTCAAGCCTCGATTCCTATCCCTTTGCTTCTTTGTTTGGGTTTTTTCCTCTTTGCACAAAAAAAAATGAGAAAAGAAGAAGAGAATAAACTATGCTCTAAGATTTCTCTCGATTGTTTACAGGCAAGCACCCTTTTTCTCTACATGTAATTTTCATTGATTTTTTGGAATTCCCTTTGTTTTTCCTTCATTGATTTAGCTGTTGATTTTGATTGTTGTTTAGTTTCTCTTGAGAGTTCCCAACATCATTAGAGTGGGTATAGTCTTATTCCAATGACCTTCCTTTCCTTCCGAATAGGTCATTTTCGCTTCTCTTTTTCCTCTGATTGCTTCGTTCTTCCTCAAGGTCATGAGAAACATTGTTGTTGTTTAATTCTTTTGTTGCATACTTTGGTTTCAAGCAAGCCCTCTTCTCTTTCTACTCAGGTAATTCCCACTCTCTTTTTTTTGGTGTGCTTTGTTGCTTCTCAAGAATGTGACAAACATTACTGTGATATTGGCTTAGAGCTTAGCTAGAAGGTGGTTAATTATCTCTGATTCTCTCTTCTGTTGTCTTTTTCAGTCTTTTTTGCCTCATGTATAGTTGGTTTTTGAGTGCCAGTTTCGTTTCCTATTCAATTTTTTTATTTGATGGTAAAGGAAAAAAATGGAAGAATTAAATATATGAACAAGGAACATGTCTCAAGGAGTTTGGGACAATTTCCATGTTTGTAAATTTGAATATGCTTTGAGTTTATTTCCTGGAATTTTAGATGCTACCTGTTTTTCGCTTGTTGACCTTAGTGTGTTGTGTGCTCTCTTTGTGTTTTATTTCTTTGTGAACTCTTAGATTTGTTATTTTATGTTCTATGAAAGTTACTTTTTGATTGTTTGGTCTTGAGTCCAAACTGCTTTCCCTTTGTCATGATTTGTAATGCTTTCCTTCATTTCTTCTTCCTTCTTTGCCTTTGTTAAAATAAAAAAATTAAGATTTTTATAAATTGATTCAATTTTAAGGGATTGTTGGAATGATGAGGGAATAAGTAAGGTGAAATTAAACTATAGATTGTTGATAGATGAGAAGAAAAAAAGGGTTTTAAAATAAAATGTAAATGAGGAAGAAGAACTTAAAGGGAAAAAGTGAACGAAGGATCCTTTCTTTTTGTTCCTTTAAAGTCAGTAGAAACGAAAGAGATGTCTGATTTGGCATCCAGTTTCTTTTCCTAAGATCAACACGTATTGTTGTGAATTATCGAAATTCAAAGTTAAAAATAAAAAAAAAGGTTGTCTTGCATTTTTGAGTACATAGAAATTATTAATATGTGAATTAATTGAGGTCATTAAAAAATTATCATGGTTTGTTGAAAGCAAAATTATGATATGAAATATGTATCTCAAATTGTTCCTTTAAACTGCATTATGTTCATGAAGTATATAGCTGTGATGAATTTCTTGTAAGATGAATAATCCAATTTGGATGATTATAATGTAATCAACATTTCCTATTATGCTCACTTGGAGTTTAGCTAGAAGGTTGTTAAGTATCTTTTTGGCTTTCTGTATGGCTGCATTTTTAGTGTAACTTTCCTTTAACCTTCTTTTCCTGAAGCTCAGCAAAAAAATTTGGAAGAATTAATTATGTTAGAAGGGAACATACCATTGGGAGATAAGAAGTTTTCTTTGTTTTCATTTTGAATGTGCTGCTTCGATTATTTCTTGGAATTTTTCTTTGCAACTCTCTTTCACTTGTTGCCTTTAGTATGATGTGTGCTTTCTGTTTCTTTTTCCCTATTTAAACTCTCGAATTTCCATGTTACATTGTTAGAACCTTGCAAGTTGATTGCTTAATCCTGAGATAAAAATGCTCTTCTTCTTTATTAAACCTTTTCATTTTGATTGTTGCTCTATTTTTTTGGATGGTTTTGCAGTTTCTTTACAGTGAGCAGACTTTGATGCAAGCATCCCTTTCTACTCTTTTGGGCAAGTAATTGACACATTTTCTTTTGTTTTAGTTTGCTTTGTTTGTTTTTTTTTTGCTAAGTCATTCAAATATATTTTATTGATAATGGTGGAAACAAAGCAAGGAGATCAGGCAATGACTGAAAAAGATCAGTCAAAAAATGCCAAATCACCCAACGAGGAGAATTGCACACCAAGATCTCAAACATAGAAATAAGAAAAAGCAGAACTTAAAAAACACAAATCAAACATAAGGGCATCACCACCACGCTGAGAACATCTCCCTTTTGTCAATACTTGATTTTGCCAAAGCATCAACCACTCGATTAGTTTCTCGAGAAGCATAAATCACAGATGAGTCAGACAGCTTCCCTATTAGGAAATCAATATCCTGAAAGATCTTCCAAAGAGACCATGGTCTGTCAAAGGGTCTCTCACACCAGACAACAACATTGCGTGAATCTGACTCAATAAAAAGCTTAGACTTAGATGGCCATTCAGTGTTCATAAAAACCTGTAATGCCACCTTGATGGCAAGAACCTCTGCAACATTTGATTCTTGAGATCCTAACGGCCCAGAGAACATTGCCAACATAAAACCACAATCATTTCTTAATACACCGCCACAACCAGCAGGACCAGGCTGTCCCATTGCAGCCCCATCGACTAAAACTTCAAGCAACCAGCAGAAGGAGGGATCCACTGAGAAACACAAGAGCTGGATTTAAATTTAAGCCTAGAAGGAGCACATTCAGGAGGGTTGGTCCACTATTGATTATCAAAGATAAAATCACCTTCAGAGGAAGCTTTGATCCAATGCAAAGATCGAATTTTTACCAGAAATAATAAGTCATCAGAATGAAAGGACTTTTGATCAAAAACTACTTCATTTCTAGCAAGCCAAAGTGTCCAAAGAGCTGCAGAGAAACATGAGAACCACCATGTATGAAGAACACCAGTAAACTGTTGATCAAGACAACAAAGGATGAAGCTGTTAAGAGACCTTGGTTTACACCAAGAGAGATTCCACCATTGAAGAAATTTAAACCAGAAGGAACACACCCAAGAGCAATTGAAGAGAACATGATCAGTACATTCCATAATCAACGAACACCAGGGGCAGAGACATTGGGAATGAGTCAAAGAAATACCTCTGCTAGTTAAGAATTTTTTGGTTGGAATTCGGTCCAAGACAACTAACCATAAGAAACACTGGACCTTGGGCGGAATCTTGAAAGTCCAAAGCTTGAAGAAATTGAAGGAAGAGTCTTGAAAGAGAAATTCGTTCAAAAGAGTAGAAACTTTTTTAACAGAGAATTGACCTCTGTTATCACTTTCTCAAATAATTCTATCGCTTCTACCATTGATCAAGTGCAGAGACTCAACCTTGGATTGAATTTGTTTAAGCAGATCGGCTTCCCAATCCAATAGATTTCTTCTAAAGAAACAATTCCAATGTTGATGCAAGAGGCAATTATAAATCTAATATTCCCGAACCTTTGCAAATTTGTTGGAGGCTAACAAAAACAACCTTGGGAATGAAAGTTTGAAAGGAAGATCATCACACCATCTGTCAAACCAAAAAAGTGTAGAATTACCATCACCTACAATCCATCTGCATGCATCGATTCCAATGCACTTTTTCAAATTTTCCACCTTCTGCAAGTTAATAATGTCACTCCAAACAATCAACATCTTCTTTGAGTTGCATTCCTTGGGAAGCCAAGATTAGATGTTTTCCCCATATTTTGTCGCCACAACCTTCCTCCACAAAGAGTTCTTTTCATTCACATAGTGCCACCACCACTTAGCAAGTAAAGCTTGACTCTTAATTTGAAGATTCTGCACACCAAGGCCACCTAGCTTCTTGGAATAACACACTTTGGACCAGCGAACTTTCGAGATCTTTCTGTTCAAGCCATCATTGCCCCACAAGAAGCTTCTTCTGATTTTCTCAATCTTTTTTAAAACACCTAAAGGAGCCTTAAAGATGGATAAGTAATAAACTAGAAGACAAGAGAGGACACTATTTACCAGAGTTAATCTTCCAGCAAAAGAAAAAAGATTCCTTTTCCAAAGTGCAAGTTTTTGATGAATTCTAAGGATAATAGATTCCCAAGTAGAAAGCCTCCTCAGGTTTGCTCCTAAAGGAAGACCCAAATATTTAAATGGCAATCTACCCCTACTACAGCCCAAAACTAAACACATCTCAAAAACTACACTATCATCAACACCAAATGGAACAATCACAGATTTAGAAAATTTTATTTTGAGACCCGACAAAAGCTGAAAACATTTTAAGATCTTCTTCACTTTAATCACCACCTCAATTGAAGCCTCCAGAAACAGAATAGTATCATCTGTGAAGAGCATATAAGTAATCAAGAATGAATTAGAGAAACAATGAATACCCTTCACCAACCATTGATTCTCAGCTTCCAATAATAATTGATGCAATCCTCCGATTACAATAATGAAGAGGAAGGGAGATTTTCGGTTACAATTCGGGTTTGCTTTGTTTGTTGTCTAGCTTATGAACAACATTTTCTGTTACGCTCGCCTAGAACTTTAATTAAAAGGTGGCTAATTATCTCCATATCCTCCCCTTTTCTCTTTATTCTCGCGACATTGCATGTGCATCATACTAGTGATAGTGATATGTGTAAGTTAGTAATATAATAATATAAAATAGGTTCAAAAAGAGACTTGATGAATATCTCTCCTCTAATAATGAATAATATAGAACTGGAGGTGAACGTTAACTCATTTTCTAGTCCCTATCCTTGGCATTATTGGTGTTATAAGAAGAAAACTTAGTGATTCCAAAACAAATATGAAATAGCAAGCTCTTTACCACTACAAGAAAATTAACTTTCAGCGACGAAAATTTAGCTACGAAATTTTTCCGTTGCTGAAAAATGGTATTAGCGATGGATTAGCGACGAAATTTATGCTGAAATTAGCGATGGAATTAGTGACGGATTAGCGATGGAAATCTGTCGATAATTAGCAACAGAATATTTTTCGTTGCTAATTATGGCGGGAGGCACTGTACAATTGCACCAAATATTACCGACGGAATTAGCGACAGTAATTTCTGTCGCTATATCCAAAACTAGTCACAAGATTTAGTAACGAAATTTTTTCGTTACTAATTTCGTTGCTAAAGCTCATTAGCGACTGAATTAGTGACGGAAAAATTCCGTCGCTAAATATGCATTCATATTTTCTAAGAATACCTTTATGAAATTAGCGACGGAAAAATTCTGTCGCTAATTTTTACACATATCTTTCATCTAATACGTGAAATGGATTGATGAAATTAGCGACAGAATTTTTTCTGTCGCTAATTCCATCGCTAATGAGCTTTAGCGACGAAATTAGAGACGGAATTTTTCCGTCGCTAATTTTTTTACAATTTTTTCTCTTAACCGTGAAAAAATTTTATAAAAGATTAGCGACGGAATTAGTGACGGAAAAAATTCTGTCGCTAATTTTTATACATATCTTTCATCTAATTCGTGAAATGGGTTGATGAATTTAGCGACGGAAAAATTCCGTCGCTAATTTTTTTTTACATATTTTTTCTCTTTACCGTGAAAAACTTTTATAAAATATTAGCGACGGAAAAATTCCGTTGCTAATTTTTATACATATCTTTCATCTAATACGTGAAATTGGTTGATGAATTTAGCGACGAAATTTTTCCGTCGCTAAAGCTCATTAGCGACGGAATTAGCGACGAAAAAATTTCGTCGCTAAATATGCATTCATATTTTATGAAGATATATTTATGAATTTAGCGACGGAATTTTTCCATCACTAATTCCGTCGCTAATGAGCTTTAGCGACGAAATTAGCGACATAAAAATTCCGTCACTAAATATGCATTCATATTTTCTGAAGATATATTTATGACATTAGCCACGGAATTTTTTCCGTCGCAAAATATTTATATTTATTTTTAATTTTTTATATTGAAACTTTTATAAAATTAGCGACGGAGTGTTTTTCCGTTTCTAATTCCGTCGCTAAAGCTCATTAGCGACGGAAAAAAATCCGTCGCTAATACCTCGTGTAGTGTGTTAGATCTAGTTAGCGACGGAATTTTTCCGTTATTTATATTTATTTTTAATTTTTTATATTGAAACTTTTATAAAATTAGCGACGGAGTGTTTTTCCGTCTCTAATTCCGTCGCTAAAGCTCATTAGCGACGGAAAAAAATCCGTCGCTAATACCTCGTGTAGTGTGTTAGATCTAGTTAGCGACGGAATTTTTCCGTCGCTAATGCCTCCAAATTCGTAATTCCCTCCTTTTTTTCTCTCCTTCCCGCCCGTGAAACCCATTTTTTTCTCCTTTCCTTCTTTTTTTCTCCTCCCTCTCCTCACCCTCCCTTCTGTCCTCGCCATCGGTGCCTCCTAAGAAGCAAAACAGCCCCCCCTCCCCCCCGACTGCCACTGCCCCCATCGGCGCCACCGCTGCTGCCCCAGTTCCCCGCCAGCAGCCGTCGCATGCCAGCCTCCTGCCTACCTCCTGTTGGCCCCATCGCCGCCCCACTGCCGGTCATACAATGGTATTATTTTTGTTTTTTTTTTACATTTAAAGTATATATTTATTTGTTTGTTACTTTGTTTATTTAAAATATATATGTTTATTTAAAATATATATGTTTACATTTAAAATATATATGTTTATTTTTGTTTATTTGTTTAATTAGTTTCTAATGATTTTAATATTGTTGATATATATATATATATACACACACACACATATAAATTTAATAGTATATATTTATTTGTATTGTGTTTATTTTCTTTTTATATATTGTTAGTTTGTTTATATATTATTATTTATTTGTATATATTATTTAGTTATATATATGTTTAATTTGTTGTGTGTATATATTTATTTATTTGTATATATTTGTATTTATTTATTTGTGTATATGTATACTTTGTTGTTGTTTATTTGTTTAATTAGTTTCTAATGATTTTAATATTGTTGATACACACACACACATAAATTTAATAGTATATATTTATTTGTATATATAAGAAAATGTTTATGTGAATTTAATAACTTAATTACTTTTTTGTTTACTTTTATTTACGATATTTGTAAGAATTTTTGTAAAATGTTAATTTCTTTTGTTTGTTAAGTTCATTAGTATTCTAATACATATATTATTTTTTCATGTATTGCAGGTATAATGAAATCATCAAAAAAATCATCTGGTAAGAAGGCTCGACCCGGTGGATCTTCTACAACAGGTTGGAAGTCCTTTTTCATGCCTACTCCACGATCTCAGACCCCAACAATTAACCTTGAAGCACAATGCATGGAAGAGTAGCAAAGGAGGCCCTTCAAATCCCGATGATAGACACACATCGAACCTCAGAGATGGGCATTTTTTATAAATCTCTGTTTTAATGTAAGAAATTTAAGTACTTTGTTCTTTTTATGTTTTAAGAATTTCATGGTTGTAGAGAGATGTTATGGATTTGATGAATTTTAACCATGTTTTATGATTATGTATGAATTTTATCGATATTTTATGTTTATGTATTAAGGTCTTTTAAATATTGCTATAGTCATGAATTTAGAGTTTTAAGCTTAAGCTTAAATTTAAATATATTTCGGAAAACTTGTGGAAAGAATTTTGAAATTTAACATTTTGGTAGCGAAATGCACAAATAATAGATGACGATGAAAAAATATATTATTAGCGACAGAATTCAAAGAAATTAGTGAAGGAAATAATAGCATTAGCGATGGAATTTTTTGTTGCTAATACCATTAGCGACAGAAAATTTCTATTATTACCGACAGAATATTCCGTCACTGATAATATTCAGTGACGAAAAAAATTTATTATTAGTGATAAAATATTTCGTCGGCAAAAACATTTAGCGACGGAAAAAATTTATTATTAGCGACGGAATATTTTAATAAAATTTAAAAATAAAAATAAAATTAGCGACGAAAAATTCCGTCGCTAATAATTTTACCTACGGATTACTAATAACCGATTTTTATTTTAGCGACAGAAAATTTTTGTCGCTGATAACAAAGAATCCGTCGCTGATAAGAACAAATTCCGTCGCTAATTGGCGACGAAATTAGCGACATAATGTACTTTCAGCAATAGAATGAGCAGCAGTGACATTGATTTTTCCGACGGAATTATTCAATCTCTAAAACGCTTCAGCGATGGAATCAGACTTTTAGCGACGGAAAATTCTGTCGCTAAAAATCTCTTTGTTTGTGGTGTACTGTTTGTCAGACATCTCTTTCACAAAGTCTCTGCCATGACTTGATAAACCCTTTTGGCTTTTTAATTTAAAATTTTTACTGCGATATCGCTGGAAGAATCAGAGAAAGTTTTCAGTTTTGACTCCATAAACCCTTTGTTCTTCTAAGCTAATGTGTTCCATGCAAGTTAATACAAGACAGACAAAGCATTCGAACTGTTGTTTTCATTAATCAGAAGTAGTACTACATTACTTAAATGAAGTCATTACAATGATGAATCAAGAACCATCAATTTCTTGTGAATCTCACCTGAACTTCCTACAAACGCCATTAAAAAGAACGGGAACAGAAGCAGAAGCAGAAGCAGAAGCAAAAGCAATGCGAATTGCTGATCGTTTGTTCACAGTGTGGCCTGCAAAGGGGGAAAAAGAGGGACCGAGCATTTGTCCGTCGAAGCTAAATTCCAAATTTCCAATTTGACTGAAATACAGAAGTTTCATTATCCCAATTTCGTGCACTTGATGCCCTGGCCCATCTCTCTTAGCAAAATTTACTATTCGAGATTCACGCTTTGCCCGAAGTACACACCGTCTTCACTCGCCATGTTTGAGAAATGCAGCATATTTAGAAGCTTAAGACAGTCATATGGTAGAAAAACTGATCCAGAGTCTAACCTACTAGCTAGAAAATAATTGGTCCACTTTGATAAATAGTCCCGGTTTTAATTTGTGTTTCATAAACACAGAGATTTCTCCAACTGTTTTGTTGAACTGGTCCGAAATTTTACTGCATTTATAGCTAGGTTTGTGAAACTCTCTGCCCAGTTCAGCATGACGTATTTCTTATCTCCTCTAATACTACTGCAGGTGATCGGAACATATATCTTATTGAGTCGCTGTCCTTGGCATTATTGGCAGTAAAAGAAGTAAACTTAGTCGTACCGAAACAAATGTGATAGCAAGCTCCCGCCCTCTCCGTGGTTTTCAGAGGGTCCACATACAGTGATCTGATTTAAAGAATTTTCACAACTTTTGAAGAGAAACAAGGCTTCAGAATTCCTGGTGGAGACTTGTGATCGGTTGCGGTGTTTTGTGGTAGATCAGTTCGGCTCTGAATCCTGGCATGCTCTATCATTTATGACTGTACCTCATAGTCATCAATCCGGTTTACCTCAACATTCAACTCCTATCTGTCAAAAAACATTAATCAGGCCATTGAAGTTCAAATAGGAACGCATATGTATCACGCTATTTGCGAGATATTTGATTTGAGTGGAGCTCATGTTTAAACTGTTCAAATAACGAGTTATATTAAATATAAATATTTTAATATTCGTTTTGAATCATTTGCAAGTTTAATCTATTTTTTAAAATAAATTTTTTATATTTTATTATTAATTTATTATTTTTTTTTTTACAATATATATAATTAAAAAATTATAAATCTAGTTTATCGAATCAAATTCGAGCTAATCAATTCGAAATCGAATAACTAAAATATTTTGTTGAATATAACTCGAGTTTTAAAAACTAAGCTCGTCCGACTTGAGTTTCGAATATCAAGTTTTCAACACGAGCTGAACTCAAATATAGTATTAAATTATTTTAACTCAACTCAATTATAGTACTAAGCTCAAATCTGATTGAGGTTACCTATTAATTCATGTTTTAAGTTCACGCCACATAAGAATTATGCAAATATGAAGTTAGATGCTCAAAGCTTTTTCTGATTTTGTATCATTCTTGCCAGAAATAGTACTTAAAACATGTTTCATGCCCCCATCTCTTTCACCCTCTCCCAACTTTCTCATGGGGAGGAAGAGAAGAATTAGAATTAGATTTGCAGTAAAAGATTTGGTGGGTAAAGCTAAAATGACAATCCTTAATTTCTGATTCCATACGGTCCCAAATTTCACCATCGATTCCATAAACGACTGCTTACAAAAAACATAATTAGAATGATACTCCATATCAGAACTTCTAAAAAGTAACTGTCTACATATATAGTCATCCTTAAAATCCATCAGTCTTCTCAAATCAGATTTGCATATAGATGTACACAAGTGCAGAAAGCTAGCTTGAACAGACGATCCAAGTTTGTAGCAAAGAAAGAGAGAGTTCTATATATATATCGATCCAAAAACAGAAACTTCTTGCTAAGGGAGAAAGAGGCCACATTCCGAACTCGGTTCATAACCTCAAGCCAAAGATCCAGAAAAAAGAAGGGGAGATTCTGGAAATCCATCCGTCGAGTTACGCAAGTAAAAAGAGGTCTGATTCTGAAGAATATGAATCAGAAACCTCAAGAGGAGATGGGAGAAGATTATATTTATGGTGGTTTAGAAAAACCTCAAGGGTAAAGTATAAGAAGATAAAGAGGAAAAGAAAGAAAAGCAAGAAGGATTGAAGCTTCATGAATCATGATCTGTCCATTGCAAGTCCTTAAAGGTAGTCGTCTTCCATGATGCTCTCCAATGAAGGTCTCCAGGAATCAACTTTCCCTGACCTGGCTTTCTCCATTTCCGCCACAAGATCGTCCAAGCTCTTCCCTCCATTGTTGTTCTTCAGCTTCAGCAAAAACAACTCCAGCTGCTCCTTTGTAAGCACTATCTTCACCTTCATGCTGCCTTTCTCTACTCCATTTCCCTTCTCAATCTCCCCCAGCTGCTGCTCTATTTCCTCTTCTTCCAGCTCCCTCGTTCTGGGTGTCTTCATCACGCAATTCCCCATGATTTTTTCACTTTCAATCAAAAACTAAAACAGTCCCAAAAACCTGCTCAGGGAAATCTCAGAAAGGGAAAAAAGTAGTTTCTGATGACTTTGTTTGAAGCTGTGAAATTGAGGAACTGAGTTACCAAGTACTTATAGACAAAGGGCTAATTTGGATGGGCGGTGCGATTGGTTCCGGTGAGATTGAAATAAGAGAAATGACCACCGTAGGTATAAGTTTTATTAATAAAATATTTAAAAGAAGGGATAAAAAAATAATTTTACAATTTTTTTTTTATCTTTTTGTGATTTTTTGTTTTGTTTTATGTGAAAGATTCCATCGCACCGCATCGCACCGAAGTCAATCGGTGTGCCAAACTAAGCCAAAGTTGGAGAGGCGAACAATCCCCTGCAATAATTAAATGTAGGTACTTAGACTTGTTCTCTTCACGGGCTAAGCGACAAAACTGAACTGTCCGGTTAACATAAACCATTACAATACTGTACTGCTATGCCGTTTATCAGGACAACTTGATATATTGTAAGCTGTGTTCGAACTTCGGTAAAAGGACAATATCTTTAAGCAAATACAGCATTCCAGCTATGGCTTCGTTGTGAAACAAATATACGTCGTCTTAAAATTTTCATGTACTGTATTTTATTTTTAATTAGTTTACTGATATTACTCAATCCAAAATTAAAACTTTTTTAAACTTTTTTATACAACGAAAATTTTTTTGTTTGAAAAAATATATAATTTTTGAGATTTAAATTTTAAAATTACAGAAATTCTAAATTTTCTCTAGAAAACACAAAAAAAAAAAGGTGGGAATATTCAAAATGAACTTTCCAGGAAACTTTTGAGGAGGCGGAATATTGGAACATTAGCATATAATTGGGGCACAAGAAAAATTAGAATTATGTCAATAACAATATCATAAAGACTCAAATCCGCGACAATGTCACGGACAAGAATGACTTCTTCACTACCTACATAATATTATGTATTAAATTAAAGGTTGTTGAAATTGATTTAGAAAATGAAAAAGTGGAGTCATATCCACCGAGGCAATGGGCTGATTAAGGCATAAATTTTAGAAATACCAACGAGTTTAATATATATTCTTAATTCTTTTATTATTTTTTTATTTTTAAAAAATATTTTATAAAACGTGTTCTTTGTTTAGAGTTTAAGCTTTTGAATTAAAAGCGTTAAGATTTAATCTAAAATTGTTTGATAATAAATAAAAAGTTTAATACAAATAAAATAAATAAATAAAGATTTTTATATAATTTTTTTTGGTTACAAAAGATTTTTATATAATGCAACAATAATGTATAATTTTTATATATTGTCACTGTATAAAATGTTAATACCTCATTAATGAGTAAACTGAAAATATGATGAACAAATTGAGAAAACTCATTTGTTTTTATTTACAAGGGTTTGATATATTTTTAGTTTATTCATTAATGAGGAGTCAACTTTTAGTGTAATAACAATATATCTTATATAAACACTTATAAAAAAATTTCAAAATTTTAATGAATGTAAAATGATATCATGCCTAGAATTCAAACAAAAAATGATTTAAGGATTATTATACATTACTGGTGAAATTTTTAAATCACACAAATGGGGCTAAAATTATATCTCCACCCTATTTTTTTATATTTTTTTAAATATTTCAAAAGAGTATATGTAACAATATTAATTTTGCTTGTTAAATCTAGAAACTTTAATGATAATGTATTGTATAATAGTCCAAAATTTAATGTTATGTTATATATCTAATTTAAAATCAATTGATAATAAAGATTTAATTTAAATATATGGACAAGAAAATTCAAAACTTAATATAAATAGGATAATATAATCTAACTCATGAAATTATCACATTAATTTCGTATTTAATTAACGCAAAACAAAAGCGATCATTTAACATATTAATATTTAATTTTTGTTTCTTTTCGTGGTTGGCTATTAAGAAAAAAAAAACTTTCTTTAACATTTCATGATGATCGATATGATGTCATTGTTAAGCTTTCTCTGCCTGAAAAGTGGCAGAATTTACTTAGATAATACTCACGAGACTTCACCTACTTTAATTTTTAGCTTTTTTTTTTTTAAATTTAATCTACGTTTTCGACCTCCCAATTATTAGTTTTTTTAACTTATCTGAAAAGCATATTTCATGTTCATAATTTTTTAAAAATTTATTCATCACACATGTCAACCGAACTAATATTCATTTAATAATTTTTTTTTTTTGTAAATTGCATGGATTTATAGTCATGCTTAACCATAATAATAATGCATTTGTGAACACGATGCTATGCTATGTCAAGTTTCCGTTTTGCCTTAGCTTTTCATGGTCTACTTCATATCCATTGTGTGAAAGGTTAGAAATTCAAAAGTTAAAAGCAGTACCAAACAACCCTGTAAATAAAAGATAATTAATGGTGATTTTTTATTACATCTTTTTCTTTTACCATTTTAAAATGCCATTTAAGTTGAAGAATGTCATTGTTAAGTTTATATTTTTCACACTATATTTTGTATCATTATTTTTTTAAGCAAGAACTCCACATACTAGTCCTAAATAAGTAATATCTTCATAATTTTAAGAAATTAATTGGATATATGAAAGAACATATATGTATAGATAACTCAAACATACCCAGAGTTATACAGATATGATAATGATATGTGTAAGTTAATAATATACTAATATAAAACAGGTTCAAAAGGAGACTTGATGAATATCTCTCCTCTAATAATGAATAACATAGAACTGGAGGTGAATGATAACACATTTTCTAGTCCCTAGCCTTGGCATTATTTTTTTTTGATCGTTCTAGCCTTGGCATTATTGGTGTTATAAGAAGTAAACTTAGGCTTTGCTTGGTAGAAAGGATGGAAATGAGTGAAAATGAAAAATTTATTAATCTAATGATTAGATTTAATAATCATTTTTTTATTTTGTAGCTTAATCATTAAATTGACAAATTTTTTATTTTCACCACTTTCTATCCTTCTCACCAAACAAAGCCTTAGTGATACCGAAACAAATCTGAAATGGCAAGCTCTCTAATGTTTGTCAGACATCTCTTTCACAAAGTCTCTGCCATGACTTGATAAACCCTTTTGGCTGTTTAATTTAAAATTTTTTCTGGGTGTTGTTACCCAAAACAACAATAAATACGTATTGACGTCGATATTGTCTTCTTTCTCCACGTGTCTCCAGACTAGTTCTGTAAAATAAGAAAAGTCAGAGGGGCGCAGGGGTTTTCCCCTGCGCGCGCACTCCGATGCTTAAGTCAGACATGGTTTTGGCAGCATCTTAGTAGACAAATAGAGTTTAGGGTTTAAAGATGATACCTGTGACCTATTTATAGGAGTGATTTTGCGCGTAATTATCTTTAAGACCCACAGCTTAAGTAATAACTCAGTGGATCTTTTATGGGCCTTCTGGGTCCTCTTTCCTCTTGGGCTTAAGTTATCATTCGGCCTAATTGTCTTCAGCTTGATTTATAGAAAAGCTCAGTAATAATTGACCTAGTCCACATCAATTGCTCCCCACTCTTTCGCAAGGTTTACCTTGTGAAAGAGTATAAAGAATGAGCTTTTCAAATTCTTTTGCTATCCTCTTCTTGGGATTATCACAAGAGTCTTTTCATCTTTACTTGAGGACTCAACTAGTGAACTTCATTATTATTTGTAGCAGAAACGACAGCGTGTCATCATTTCTTTTGTTAAGTGCCTTCTATTAGTCAAGAGTAAGAAATCCGAATCTGGGTTGAGGCCATGAGGGCACATCGTTAAGAAGTGCCATAAGCGGACGCATATGTTCTTATCTGGTTTCATCATATGTGGTTTGTACTTGGCATGCTCTTGATTGGTTGAAGCTCGATCTAGATGCTGAGAATTTGGAACCTTCTTTGAGGATAGACACTTGTAAAGATTTATCTGATCTTACCAGCTCTTAGAAGCCTTTTTGTCGACTCGAGATAGTCAAGGTTCTCACAAGTTTGGATGAAGATTATTTACATAATCCAGAGACTAATTTTCTTAAAGATCAAGCTCTTGACATTATAGCACCTTAGGACGCATATGCATGGGTGCCTATTAGTTTCGATGCTCCTTTTAATGCAGAAATTAATCTATAGTGCTCCACAGCTCTTCTTATGAAGCACATACATCTAAAGAAGAATTCATACTTGGGTATTGCATTTATCCGTACACTTTATTGCTTGAGGATTTCACAATTTGCCCATCTCGTGCATTTTTTCGCTTAGGGACTTTATAGAATTGCCCGTCTCACGCATTTTCGCTTAGGAACTTTTAGAGAATTGCCCATCTTGCGTATTTTTCGCATAGGGCCTTTATAGAAATGATAAGACTATAACATCGTTTTTATATATGGAATGCCAACATAATACGTTAAATGCACTTTGTCAATCAATTGTAGCACATATCCAATGATAAAATTGTAACGTACCTCGTTTAGAGATTTATTTTTGCCCATCTTGCACCTTTTTGTGCTTAAAGACTTTTTGTTTTGCCCGTCTCACACCTCCTGTGCTTAAGGACTTCTGATTTGCCCGTCTTGTATCTTCTCGCTTAGGGTCTTATTTTTGCCCATCTCGCACATTTTTCGCTTAGGGACTTATTTGTGCCCGTCTTGCATCTTCTTCTCGCTTAGGGTCTTATTTGTGCTCGTCTCGCGTCTTCTTCTCGCTTAGGGACTTATTTGTGCCCGTCTCGTGTCTTCTTCTTGCTTAGGGACTTATTTTTGCCCGTCTCGCGCATTTTTCGCTTATGGACTTATTTGTGCCCGTCTCGCGTCTTCTTCTCGCTTAGGGTCTTATTTGTGCCCATCTCGCGCATTTTTCACTTAGGGACTTATTTGTGCCCGTCTCGCGTCTTCGGCCAGCTTCTGTTTTTTTCTTCTTCTATTCCTGCAGCATGTCTATCAAACATGGAGGATTATCATAGTACAGATAAAAATAACTGGCCTTTCGTTTCATAATGTAGTATTTTCAATTAAGTGGAATAAGTAACAATATAATTGCAGCAAATGTTAAAACAATAATAGCAAATGTTTACCACCAGTACCATTCCAAGTCTTTGTCTTTGAAAAATCTGTAAAGTACGAGTGTTGTGATGTTTTGCTATCAATCATGGATTGTGCACTAAGTCGTGCCTCGGTACCAGCAATCTATCTTCACGAGTTTACCACAAGTTGTTTTCGATTGAACCAAGCTCTTCCTGGCTTGCTGCCTTTCATGACAGTGGCTAGTGCCTACCTCGGACACCTGCCTAATTCAATCACAATTGTTAGAGTGGACAAGAAAATTGAAAACATCGTTTGAGAGTACCTTAGATCTGGTTACCACCCTTATGTCCCTGCTTGAGTGTGTTTGCAATTTTCGTTATGCCAAGCATTCACTTGTATTGATACTCCAGAATGCTATGTATAGGGGTTTACAAAGGAGACACAGCCTTGATCTCGACACCCTAAGCTGGCACATCCTTGTCTTGCTTAAAGGACTCATGAAGCCGACACACTCTTTATATAGACAAACCCTCTTTCACATGTGTGGTTGTCAATATGCTAAGTGTGTGGCTCTTAAGCCACTTCTAGATGGTTGCTAGAGCAGTTCTTGAAAGCTTCTATGTCAGACGATCGACAGATGGGCCGAAGGAAGCTTTTGGACATTCTGTCGGATTAGTGCACGCACTAGGTCTAGAAGATTCTAGATCATTTCGCTCAGATCCCGCACTTGAGCGTGCGCTTAGATCGTCAGTTTCAAATGTTCTCGCCAAAGTTGTTTCTAATGGGCGAATCAGTAGTTTGGATTTCGTGCTTGCCAGCGTTGCTAGTCATTACCGAAAGGCATGACTTGGGTGTTCTTTACTTGCCTGCATTGTGCTAACGGGGGAATCTTGCGTATGGGTGCTGTGTTCACTTAATTTTCTTCGCTGTCATTTTATCAAAGTGGGGAGCTTGTGGCGTGCGAGAGCCCTATCTCATCCAAGGCTTGTTGCGCGTGGGAGCTCCCCTGTCGCCCAAGGCCTATCGCGTGCGGGAGCTCTTGTCTTGTACAAGGCCTGTCACTCTTCTTGGCTTTGAAGTTCAATTTGACAACGAAGAAGATAAGGTTGCCCATGTTCTAGTCGTGTCGCATGCCTACAGTTGTGCAAACTGCTCTGTCGCGTGGCCTTGAGCTAGCTTGGGATATAGTGCCTGTTGCATGCTTGTAGTCGTGCAAATTTGCAGTGTAGCAAACACCTTTCGAGCGACAGATTGTTTTGTAGCATAACGTCTTGCATGCAACTGACTATTCAAAAGAGTGGTATCTTTGTGAGATCTTCAATAGTGGTCCCTCTTTCTCGCCATTTTGGCTATCGCACGCGTGAGCCACCTCTCGCAGAAAGAGTCTGCCACATGGAACCTTGTCGCCAAAATTTGTCATGTGCGTGGCTGTGCTCGTCGAATTGAGGACATGGTTGTCGCTCATTCCTTGTACTCTGTCGCCAAAGACCTTTCAGGCGATAGGTTGAGCTCTGCCCATTCCGTGTACTCAATCACCAGGGAACTTTTGGGCGATAGGCAGGGCCGTAACCCACTTCTTGTATTCTGCCGCCAGAGATCACTACCTGCCGCCAAATATGTGACTGGTCGTCGCCTTAGCTTTTTCTTTCTCTTCTTTTGTCTTTTCATTTTTTGCGGCACAATACCTTTTATTTTTACAGTATTTAGCGTACCTTTACACCATATAGCTCCCCAAGTTCTTCTTTGAAACAGTGTTGTCATTTCTGTTTAAAGATGAACTTTTTCTCGAGCGTTGTGCTTGATGATATACAGAGTTGCCTAATCCTTTTTCGCTTTGGCCACCCAAAATGGCTTGCCCATAGAGTTCTCTCTCTTAGGCGAGTTCCTATATCGGTTGACAAGGGCTTGCTTGCTTGGGTCTTAGGATGGTTGTATTCTTACTCATTATTCACAACCGTACTCCCGTGGTGGCCACTAGCTCGTCTGACCTTTTGTGCCCTGCCTGGTTTTTGCCACTCGTCTATGTTCATGCGCATCTGGGTGTACACGAGCGGGCATTTGGAGTTCTGGCGTGTTCCCTGAGGTCTTTGGTTGGGGCTTACCCAATAGAGCTCCCCTGGATTTACGTTCGCTCGTTTCAAGCCCTTCGTTCAGTTTTTTTTTTTGGGCGAGCTCATCTAGCATTGTGCACACACCTCTGCCAGACCCTTCGGCCTGTTCCTTGCTTGCCCATCTAGATCTTTTCTTGTGCCTTGACATGTGCTTTACCAAGCGAGCCTTGTTGCAGAGGCTGGGCTGTGGCGTTGGTTATGCAATCGCCACATGCCACTCAATCGCCGAAAGTGTCTACTGCAGTGGTCTTGTGTTCGTCACATGACACTACATTCATCAGCATTGCTTCACAACTTGTGTCCGAAAGGCTAGGCTCACGAGGGTCATTCGCTCACCTGGAATGCTTGCCGTGTGACTTTTTCTCGCCCGTATGGCTGTTGCATAGGACGAACTGCTTTATCACAATATGACCTGTACTCACCATTACCTTTTACTCACTAGGCCAGCATGCAACTTGGGATCAATGCTCGTGTATTTGCGCTACCGCCTTGCGTATGACGAATTGACCTGTCGTTGCAAGAGCCCTTCTATTGCGGTGGTGCATGTTGTACATTAGCTGTTTTTACGATCTTTTACTCTACAAGTCATGCTCGTCATCATCTCTTTACTACCCAAGACTGCCGCTTATGTGCGGTGTTCATCCTTATGGCTTACTCTTTTGCCAAAACTCGTGCCGCGTTAACTGTGCTTACCTGTTTTGGCCGTCAATAGGCGAGCCATAATCTCTAATTGAAGGCCTGCGATGCAACATGCTTGCCATATTCACGCCTGTGTGTGCTCTTCGTGCGGTACCTTACCTCCCTTGCATGCGTGAGTGGCTATCTCTCGCCAAAAGGTCCTGCCGCATGGTCCTGCTCGCCCACATTCCGCTTCTGGCACGAGCTAACGTAACAATCCTTTGCTCGCCATCGTCAAACAAGCATTTCTAATTAGGCTTCGTTTGCACGCATCAGTTGTTTTACAGGGGCACCTACTGCGCCTATTTAAAATTTCACCCACACCAAAGTGGAGTTGGATAAAAACATCATAGCAAAAGCTTTTCTAGTAATTCTTGGTTCGAGCTTTGCCTCTAAAGTTTTAGGCCCCGTTACTCAAGTTGGTTAGGAGTGCGGGCCCATCGGCCCAAGGTGATAAAAAATACAACCTCATTGACCCAAGATGGCGAGGATTATGGGCCTCGTCGGCTCGAGATGGTCGAAAGTGTGAGCCACATCATTTAAGGTAGCTAGAAGTGCAAACCCTGTCATCCTGAGGTGGTCAAAAGCATGGGCCCTTGTCGGCCCATGGTAGTTGGGAGTGTGGAGCCCATCGACCCATGGTATTCGAATGCATGAGCCTTATTGACCTGAGGTAATTCGGAGAACAGTTCGAAGTGTAAGAGCCATAATGTTGTAACATTCTGTAGGAGTATTTCAAATATAATTGAAGACAATTAGCATCACAACAGATCTGTGTTGCTTGATGGCTGGTTGCTTGTCAGCTGCGTTGGATAGCCCATGTTCGAGTCAAATGCCGTGCAAAATATTTTTGCATTATTTGCGCACGAAAGGAATCGAACACGCAACCCTCTGATCTGGAGTCAAACGCGCTACCACTGTGCCACGGATCCACTTTGATAGTATGTTGGTATCGAGTATATTTTAGTAATCGCTTTACCGCACATGCAAAAATAGATGATGCGCCGACAGGCTATGTGACTACAGGCTTGCGACGACAGGCTATGTGACGACAGGCTATGTGACGACAGGCTTGTGACGACAGCCTTGTGACGACAGGCTTGCAACGACAGGCTATGTGACGACAAACTTGTGACGACAGGCTACGTGCGACAGGCTATGTGACGACAAGCTTGTGACGATAGGCTATGTGACGACAAGCTTGTGACGACAGGCTACGTGCGACAGGCTATGTGACGACAGGCTTGTGACGACAGCCTTTTATGCGACAGACTTGCGACGACAGGCTATGTGACGACAGCCTTGTGACGACAGCCTTGTGACGACAGGCTATGTGACGACAGCCTTGTGACAACAGCCTTGTGACGACAGCCTTGTGACGACTGCCTTGTGACGACAGGCTATGTGACGACAGGCTATGTGATGAAAGGCTATGTGACGACAGGCTATGTGATGACAGGCTATGTGACGACAGGCTTGTGACGACAGGCTATGTGCGACAGGCTATGTGACGACAGGCTTGCGACGACAGGCTATGTGACGACAGGCTTGCGATGACAGGCTATGTGACGACAGGCTTGCGACGACAGGCTATGTGACGACAGGCTCGTGACGACAGCCTGTTGTGCGACAGGCTAGCCACTCTCTCGCCCAATGCTATCTCATGCGGAAGCCACTCTCTTGTCTAATTGCTTTTTTGCGTGAGCCTCCTTCTAGCTTGTGACAGAGTGTCTGTTTCATATACGTGGGCGAGCGAATCACTCTGTCACGTGAAACCTTTCGTGCGATAGTAGTCTATCGCGTGACTCTTTTATCTCCCGTGAAACTAATAGTCTCTCGCGGGTCTTCCGCACCCTTTCACAGACTTTTATATTTGGCTTTTTGCTCAATTTCCCACAGACAACACCAATTGTTATTGCCCAAAACGACAATAAATACGTATTGACGTCGATATTGTCTTCTTTCTCCACGTGTCTCCAGACTAGTTCTGCAAAATAAGAAAAGTCAGAAGGGCGCAGGGGTTTTTCCCTGCGCGCGCACTCCGATGCTTAAGTCAGACAGGGTTTTGGCAGCATCTTAGTAGGCAAATAGAGCTTAGGGTTTAAAGATAATACCTGTGACCTATTTATAGAAGTGATTTTGCGCGTAATTACCTTTAAGACCCACAGCTTAAGTAAGAACTCAGTGGATCTTTTATTGGCCTTCTGGGTCCTCTTTCCTCTTGGGCTTAAGTTATCATTCGGCCTAATTGTCTTCAGCTTGACTTATAGAAAAGCCTAGTAATAATTGACCTAGTCCACATCACTGGGATATCGCTGGAAGAATCAGAGAAAATTTTCAGTTTTGACTCCATAAACCCTTTTTTTCTTCTAAGCTAATGTATTCCGTGCAAGTTAATACAAGACAGACAAAGCATTTGAACTGTCGTTTGCATTAGTCAGAAGTAGTACTAGCATTACTTAAATGAAGTCATTACAATGATGAATCAAGAACCATCAATTTCTTGTGAATTTCACTTGACCTTCCTATAAACACCATAAAAAAGAATGGGAACAGAAGCAGAAGCAGAAGCAAAAGCAATGCGAATTGCTGATCGTTTGTTCACAGTGTGGCCTGCAAAGGGGAGAAAAAGAGGGACCGAGCATGTCCGTCAAAGCTAAATTCCAAATTTCCAATTTGACTGAAATACAGAAGTTTCATTATCCCCATTTCGTGCACTTGACGCCCAAACCCATCACTCTTAGCAAAATTTCCTATTCGAGATTCACGTTTGCCCGAAGCACACCCCTCTTCACTCGCCAATCACGTCTTCTTCCCACGCCTCCTCCGTTTCTATATCAACTCACCCTGCCTTTACTTGCTCCTGCACAACTCATTTTTATCAGTACAAGAAGTGTAAAAAAGCATAAAAGTCAAAAGCCCATTTTTTTTGCCACGCAAAAATGCTTACCTTCTTATCTTCTTGTTTCCACAAGGTTTTGTCCGGTGAAATTGCTGAAGATGAGGAATCGAAGAGTGCCTTAAATTTCTCGTACAGAGACGAGTTGAGTAAGAAGCAATCATCAATCAAGCAAAAGAATTACCATGGGTATTCCTTGTCAAGTACAGAACCATTGCTAAAAGTTAAGGATGAGAAGGATGTCAAGAGAAGTAGTACCGGCTTTGATGAGAATGTTGGAATTAAAACATCCACCAAAGCCCATTAGCACTATAAATGGAGAGAAAACTAATCTTAGGTGGGTTGAGCCAAAACCCACCAATTTCCACGTCAATGCCACCACCACCAGCTGAGGAAGACGCTGTCGGAGACACGCCGAAGCCTGCCGGTACTGATTGGGCCTGCAATGGTGGCCTGTGCAAGGAAGAGATGAACATGATGGTGAGGTGAGATGGAGAACGAGAGAAGAGAGGAGAAAACTGCCCTTGTTCATTTTCTATCAAAATGCTACAATGATTAATGGGTCATCCTGTAACTTATATATATTCCAAGGGCAGAGACTTCCTATATCATAAATTATGTATTATATCCATCCCATTAAGGATAAATACATGTATAATATAAATATATTACGTATATATATGGTCACACTATAGACAGAATATACTATCAATTAATTTATATGATATTAATTACATTTAATTAATCCACATTATTGAGATAATTCAACAGGAAAAGCAAGTACTATAAGAGTAAAGGTGAAGATGACAAAGCAACAAGCTGCTCGATTGCTTTCGAAATGCAAAGATGGAGGAATTCTTGAATTCAGAGATGCAGCCAGTGAGCTTGTGAACCTCCCAATGAATCGTGTTAGCTTTGTATTCCCTTTCCCCGGCAGCAATTCAGTGCTCGATAATATCCCCGAAGAGCATTAGATGGTACGATAGAGTAGTCACTGTTACACTTTTTCTGGTTTTCTTGTCGAGATTTTCTCAAGGGAAACTGGTTTAGGCACTGTTTTTTCGATTTCATGTAACTTTTGATCTGATATTAGGTTGAAGAAAAGGCACAAGTGTCATTAAAAATATAAGAAACACTTCATCCAAATGAATGGGTTCGGTTTGAGATTCAAATACTTGAGTAGTTTTTTTTTCCTTTCCGTTTTCTAATTTCGCATGCCATAATCGAATCCAAACTACTAAATACTGCTATTGATTCTTAACTGAACTTCTAATGGTCCACAAGATCAGTTCAAATTTTTCAGAAACTTGAAACATCTGACCAAAGGTCATTCTCAATCCCCTTGAAACTCTAACCCTGTGTTTGGATAAACATTAGTAAAGGAAAGGAATGGAAAAGAAAGGAATATAAACTAGAGGAAATGAGATGAAAGGAAAGGGTACATGTATCCCTTGTTTGGATAGCTAAAATTAATAAAGGAAAGGAAAGGAAAGTAATCCTAACAACCCTTGTTTGGTTAAATAATGGAAAAGAAAGGAAATAATTCACTGTAATGTTTTTTTTCCAATTATAACCCTTTTTGTTTTAAATTTTATAAGATAATAAGGTTAAATTTGACATTCTACATGTTATAATTTTTTTCAAGTTTCCTTTCCTTCTCCTTTACCCCAAATTGGGGTTTTAAAAAAACTGAATAAGTCAAGGGAAAGCAAGGGGTGCTCACTCCTCCTCTCTTTCCTTTCCCTAGCTAAAAAATCTTCCCAAACAAAGGAAAGGTTTACAACCTTCCTTTATTTTACTTTGTTTTCCTTTCCTTTCCCTTCCCTACCCTCAATCCAAACATAGGCTAAAGCCAACATTGTTGCGGGCAACATGAAGGAGAGCGTGTGTTGATCAACGCTATCCCAAACCGAGACCTTATTCATACTGCTATTATGGGTAGAGAAAATGAGTTCTGTTTATGCAATATTAGAATTTAGAACAAATGGTAGGCTTTTTTCTTTTCCTAGGTAGCTAGTAAAGCTTCTTTCCTTTTTCTTGCAATCTGCCGATTTCCTCTTCATCTGTTAGGATTAAGTGAATGTAGTCAAATTCTTCATTCCTAGTGATTAAAATAAGATAAAAGAAAAATGAAGTAAGCTATGGGTGTTCTTGGGCCAATCAAAATAACCAAAATCGACTTCAAATCCATCCCACTGATGACTTTCGTTGTTGATATTGTCCATCACTATGCTAATGAATGAGACACCCAAATTTACTAACAAAGTCACAAGTCTTGGCAGTTGTTATTTTCTTATGATGGAGCAAGGCAGTTTTCTGTTGGATAAGGAGAAAGAATGGGCCTCACATTGTGACATTGATACATCAACCCAATTGGAGTTTGAACTGTGTCAAACCAATTACTCTTGTTGAGCTGAGATGATTCAATCAAACCCACTGGAGATTGAATTATCTCTCATTTTGAAATGAAGCTTTTCTTTAGTTAAAATTTTTTTTCTGATTTTCAATATCGAATCAAATAATCTGAAATTCAAACATCAACATTTGATTTTTTTTATCCCAAGATCGTGGGTTTTTATTGATACAGAATTTCATGCAAGAAAAAACCCAGGTCTATTTCAAGAAAAAGGAAAAAATGCCGTCACCACAAAACTCCTTTTCACCCAAAGGAAATATTTGAGTAATGTATGTTTGAGCAAGATTCCAAACAACCCTGTAAATAAAAGATATTTAATGGTGATTTTTTATTACATCTTTTTCTTTTACCATTTTTAAATGCCATTTAAGTTGAAGAATGTCATTGATAAGTTCATCTTTTTCACACTAAATTTTGTATCGTTATTTTTTTAAGCAAGAATTCAACAGACTAGTCCTAAGTAATATCTTCATAATTTTAAGAAATTAATTGGATATAATATAAGTATAGACAACTCAAAGATACCCAGAGTTATACAGATATGAAAATGATATGTGTAAGTTAATAATATAATAATATAAAACAGGTTCAGAAAGAGATTCGGTGAATATCTCTCCTCTAATAATGAATAATATAGATCTGTAAGTGAACGTTAAAACATTTTCTAGTCCCTATCCTAGGCATTATTGGTGTTATAAGAAGTAAACTTAGTGATACCGAAACAAATATGAAATGGCAAGCTCTCTAATGTTTGTGAGACATCTCTTTCACAAAGTCTGCCATGACTTGATAAACCCTTTTGGCTTTTTAATTTAAAATTTTTACTGGGATATTGCTGGAAGAATCAGAGAAAGTTTTCAGTTTTGACTCCCCCTTTCTTTCTTCTAAGCTAATATGTTCCATGCAAGTTATTACAAGACAGACAAAGCATTCGAACTGTCGTTTGCATTAATCAGAAGTAGTACTAGCATTACTTAAATGAAGTCATTACAATGATGAATCAAGAACCATCAATTTCTTGTGAATATCACCTGAACTTCCTACAAACGCCATATAAAAAAGAATGGGAACAGAAGCAGAAGCAAAAGCAATGCGAATTGCTGATTGTTTGTTCACAGTGTGGCCTGCAAAGGGGAAAAACGAGGGACCGAGCATTTGTCCGTCAAAGCTAAATTCCAAATTTCCAGTTTGACAGAAATACAGAAGTTACATTATCCCAATTTTGTGCACTTGACGCCCTGGCCCATCTCTCTTAGCAAAATTTACTACTCGAGATTCACGCTTTGCTCGAAGTACACACCCTCTTCAGTCACCATATTTGAGAAATGCAGCGTATTTAGAAGCTTAAGATAGAGTCATATGGTAGAAAAACTGATCCAGAGTCTAACCTACTAGCTAGAAAATAATTGGTCCACTTTGATAAATAGTCCCCGCTTTTAATTTATGTTTCATAAACACAGAGATTTCTCCAACTGTTTCGTTGAGCTGGTCGGAAATTTCCCTGCATTTATAGCTAGGTCTGTGAAACTCTCTGTCCAGTTCAGCATGACGTATTTCTTATCTCCTCTAATAGTATTGCAGGTGAACGGAACACATTTCTTATTGAGTCGCTGTCCTTGGCATTATTGGCGGTAAAAGAAGTAAACTTAGTCGTACCGAAGCAAATGTGATATCAAGCTCTCCGCCCTCTCCGCGGTTTTCAGTGGGTCCACATACAGTGATCTGATTTAAAGAATTTTCACAACTTTTGAAGAGAAACAAGGCTTCAGAATTCCTGGTCGAGACTTGTGATCGGTTGCGGTGTTTTGTGGTAGATCAGTTCGGCGCTGAATACTGGCAGGCTCTATCATTTATGACTCTACCTCATAGTCATCAAACCGGTTTGCCTCAACATTCAACTCCTATCTGTCAAGAAACATTAATCAGGCCATTGAAGTTCAAATTGGGACGCATATGTATCACGCCATTTGCGAGATATTTGATTTGAGTGGAGCTAATGTTTGAATTATTTAAATAACGAGTTGTATTAAATATACATATTTAATATTTCTTTGAATCATTCACAAGTTTAATCTATTTTTTAAATACATTTTTTATATTTTATTATTATTTTATTATTTTATTGGATGCATAAGACGTGAACTTGTAGATGCTCCAGTTAGGAGAATAGAGGCTATGAATGTTGAGAGAAGGGTTAAGACTAGAAGAGGACCGAAAAAAATTTGGAAGGAAGTAGTTTGAAAAGATATAGAGGTTTTAGAATTGGAAGAGCAAATAGTTTTGGATAGGAATCTATGTAGGAGAAAAATACATATGGACGATCTAACGCGAATTCAGATATTGGTTCATATAGCCTACCTCAATCTTTTGGGATAAAAGTTTTGATGATGATGATATATAAGTAGAAAATGATAAATCGAATCTAGCGAATTAAATTCGAGCCAATCAATTCAAAAACGAGTAACTAAAGTATTTTATTAAATATAACTCGAGTTTTAAAAACTAAATTTGCCCGACTTAAGTTTCGAGTATCAAGTTTTTAAGTCGAGCTGAACTCAAATCTAATACTAGATTACCAAGTTTTTAAGTCGAACTGAACTCAAATCTAGTACTAGATTATCTTGACTCAATTCAATTACAGTCCTAAACTCAAATCTGATTGAGTTTACCTATTAATTCATGTTTTAAGTTCACGCCACATCAGAATTATGCAAATATGAAGTTAGATGCTTAAAGCTTGTTCTGATTTTGTATCTTTCTTGCCAAATATAATACTTAAAACATGTTTCATGGCCCCATCTCTTTCACCCTCTCCCATCTTTCTCATGGGGTGGAAGAGAAGAATTAGAATTAGATTTGCAGTAAAAGATTTGGTGGGTAAAGCTATAATGACAATCCTTAATTTCTGATTCCATACAGTCCCAAATTTCATCATCAATTCCATAAACGACTGCTTACAAACAACATAATTAGAATGATACTCCATATCAGAACTTCTAAAAAGTAACCGTCGACATATATAGTCATCCTTAAAATCCATCAGTCTTTTCAAATAAGATTTGCATATAGATGTATACAAGTGCAGAAAGCTTAAAAAGAAGATCCAAGTTTGTAGCAAAGAAAGAGAAAGAGTTCTATATATCGATCCAAAAACAGAAACTTCTTGCTAAGGGAGAAAGAGGCCACATTCCGAACTTGGTTCATAACCTCAAGCCAAATATCCAGAAAAAAGAAGGGGAGATTCTGGAAATCCATCCGTCGAGTTACCCAAGTAAAAAGAGGTTCTGATTCTGAAGAATATGAATCAGAAACCTCAGAGGAGATGGAAGAAGATTATATTTATGGTGGTTTAGAAAAACCTCAAGGGTAAAGTATAAGAAGAGAAAGAGGAAAAGAAAGAAAAGCAAGAAGGATTGAAGCTTCATGAATCATGATCTGTCCATTTCAAGTCCTTCAAGGTAGTCGTCTTCCATGATGCTCTCCAATGAAGGTCTCCAGGAATCAACTTTCCCTGACCTGGCTTTCTCCATTTCCGCCACAAGATCCCCCAAGCTCTTCCCTCCATTGTTGTTCTTCAGCTTCAGCAAAAACAACTCCAGCTGCTCCTTTGTAAGCACTATCTTCACCTTCATGCTGCCTTTCTCTACTCCATTTCCCTTCTCAATCTCCTCCAGCTGCTGCTCTATTTCCTCTTCTTCCAGCTCCCTCGTTCTGGGTGTCTTCATCACGCAATTCCCCATGATTTTTTCACTTCCAGTCAAAAACCAAAACCCCACTCTTTTCCCTGTAATAACCACTCTTTCTTGAGTGGACAAACAGTCCCAAAAAACCTGCTCAGGGAAATCTCAGAAAGGGAAAAAAGTAGTTTCTGATGACTTTGTTTGAAGCTTGTGAAATTGTGGAACTGAGTTACCAAGTACTTATAGACAAAGTTAGAGAGGCAAACAATCCCCTGTAATAATTAAATGTGCGTACTTAGACTTGTTGTCTTCACGAGACCTGATTTTTATACGGGCTAAGTGACAAAACTGAACTGTCCGGTTAACATAAACTATTACAATACTGTACTGCTATACCGTTTATTAGGACAAGTTGATATATCGTAAGCTGTCTTCGAACTTCAGTAAAAGGACAATATCTGTAAGCAAATACAGCATTCCAGCTATGGCTTCGTTGTGATACAAATATACGTCGTCTTAAAATTTTCATATACTGTATATTTTTTTAATTAGTTTACTGATATTACTCAATCCAAAATTAAAACTTTTTTTAATTTTTTTATACAATGAAATTTTTTTGTTTGAAAAAATATATAATTTTTTATATTAAAATTTTAAAATTACAGAAATTCTGAATTTTCTCTAGAAAACACAAAAAAAGGTGGGAATATTCATAATGAACTTTCCAGGAAACTTTTGAGGAGGCGGAATATTGGAACATTGGCATATAATTGGGGCACAAGCAAAATTAGAATTATATCAATAATAATATCATAAAGACTCAATTCCTTGACAATGTCACGGACAATAATGACTTCTTCACTGCCTACATAATATTATATATATCATCATATTATAAAAGTGGTAGATTTTCTCAGCCTCACAGAAAGTCACGTATTTTACCATCATTTTTTCATTGTTTACCCTTACTTTTCATGGTTTGCTTTGTCCACTTCTGTATCAACAGGTCATTTCAACAGGGTTTAGCATTGGGATTTGGCGTGTGCTCTTCCTTCCTGTTCCTCTGCCATCTTTATCACACTCTACCGCAGATTCATCTCCGCCTTTCATCCAATTTCCTTCTCATAACACAATTTGGTCAGTGATTATCATCTTTGCTTTCTTCACTTGGGTTCCCAATCTTGACCCCTGCACCTCAACGACGCTTTAGGCCTCCTTCAGTCGACTTTGCTGCTCCGACTACCCCAATTAAGCTTCTATTAATCGGTTCGTCCGTGCAAGCCTTCTTTGCAAGAGCAACCCAACAGTGTCCAGTGAGCTTTCCTTGTTCCATTGGTAGGCTTTCTTGATCTGATACCTTTTACCTTTTTTTTTTTCCCTCGGTAATGCTTGCTGAAAAAATAAACATGTCTGCTTGCATTAATCGATTTCTAGGAAGAAGTACACAATCAAAAAGCAAAATCAAAATCAAAGAAGAAACACCAACTGACTTATAGTGATAATTATTAAAAACAAAAAATCACTTACAACAAAAGAAAAAGCTAAGAAATTAAAGAAAACATATATCACCTAATGGAAAAAGAGACAAAGAAAACTAAAACTTCAACAAAATAAAAGAAAGTGAATCTAATTAAGCATATTTGGGTTTGAGGGGTTCTTTTACTTCTATACATTTTGCATTATTTTATAGGGAAATTTCTTTATTTTTTATTTTTTGTTTTTATTAATGATTCAGTGAAGTCTTTAGTTAGCCATCTCTTTTAAAATTAGCAATTAGAAATTCTCAGCCATTTCAATTTAATCCTACTTAATCGAAAACCAATATCAAAAAGAAATTATTCATAAGGACGCATTTCATGTCTAAGATGATTGTATGACTATAATTATTTTTTTAAAATTCATCCTTTTTTGAAGAGGTTTAATTTAGATGCGTGATGGGAATCCTCTCATTGTGTGATGGTTTGCCTTTTATGTCTAGACCCTAAAAAGTTAGGGGATTTTAAAAGAGTTAATTATGTTTGATTTTGTGTTAATTTCAACTTATATCTTCAAATTAAATCTATCATGGAAGGGGCATAATCAAGCAGTGGATCAAGGTTTAAGACGAACTATCACCTATTGATACCAAGCACATTACGACTATCAAGTGGCTGGTTTTCGAGGGGATTAAAGTTATCGCAATTCAGACTTCTTAAGGGTTCCTTTTGGTTTACTTTTTGGGTGGTGATTTGATTCATAGACATGTAATATTGCTTTATAATTTTGCATTTTCTTTTTTTAGCTTCGGTTCGTTTGTTATTGCCATTTTCTTTAGAAGTTGGTTTAAAACAAAACTATGTTATTTGAATAAATAAGAAATGACTGGAATGTAATGTTTGTTATAAAGATAATTCTACTTTCTATAGAAAGTAGAATTATGCGTTTTGTTCTTAAAAAAGCTACATTTTTTTCAAGTATATGTACAAAATTTTCCAAGTAAATTGTGCATGGAACATGAATTTTAGGACACCAATGTGAGTTTTGGTATATTTACGTTGATTATAGAGATGACTAGAGGAATGCTAAGTTCAATTTAATAAATATTTTTATTGTCTTTTGTTTAGTCCAGTTGTGTTGTTTTTACATGATCTAAGTGAGTTCAAAAACTTAGTAGGGGTGCTCATTGTTTAGGTGTTCCCATAGGGGTTGAAGTTCATGCTACTTTTAGATGTTTTAGAATTCATCTATTTTATTAGTTGATATGAGAAGAAATGGGATGACTGGGATTGTTCGATGTATGTATCCTTTAAGAATATGATACTATTTTTCTATTTTGGATGTGCATTTTTTTTTACATGGACTGGTTTTGGTGATATTTTAATTTGTCTTAAGAATATGGATGTTGTTGGAGATTTAAGGAGAAGAAAGAAGTTGTAGAGCCTAAAGATGATCTTGAGAGGTACCAACAACTGTTTTTGCTTCCCATGTAAATGCAGTAGATGCATTGCACTTTTTGCATTCATCGTTGAAGGACTAAATGATATATTTATACGTGTTCAAATGTATTTTTTTCGCTTGAGCTAATGTGTAGTTATTATTTGCCTTGAATTGGTGATGATTAATTAAATGTTATCTTTGAATTTTTTTAGCTTATCTTGACATTATTTTAATAATTTAAAATTGTATTTTTAACTGTGATAAGATATTGTTTTAAGGATTTTGTTTACAGTTAACATTTATGCATGTTGAAAATAATGATTTAATTATATATATTTACTTTAACTTTTAAAAAATAAATTTCAAAAGAAGAAGATTATATCTACTAAATATCTTTAATTAAAAAAAAATAAAGATCAAGTCTTTTTTGCTTCTTCTCCTTAGTTTCAAATTTTCTTTTAGCCCTCGACATTCCCAATCCCCTTATATGCTAATTTCTCATTACTATCCCTATCTTTCTATGTTCTTTCATGATCATCACCAAGTTAAAACTTACTTATGAGAGAAAGGATAGTTTGGATTTTGAATATTGAATATTGAATTTCTTTATTTGTTTTGCTACCTCATTAACGCAAGAAATATGACATTTTTAGTTGTTTGTTTACCTTTCTTGCTTTTTTTTTTCTAAGAAATTTGTCTGAATACCCAAGACTAGGTTAATTTGATTTGGAAATTTAGCACACCAGCTTGCTGGCCACTTTAGCACAATGATAACTACTATGCTATGCTTTTTGATATTGTTTTCTACTCTGCCTTTTCTTTCTTTTTAACTATTTTCTGATGTTAAATGATAGTGAATGAACTTAATCACATTTTAAGTACTCCTTATGTGAATGCTACAAATGGGAATGGAGAATATGTGAACTTCAAGAGAAGGGTTCTGAAAACGCTATCCCTTCATGTTGCTTTAAAGGCTAAGGCTTAAGTCCCTGAGCTTTGTTAAGCTCAAGTGACTCTTCAACGACTTCGCTAATAAGATAAAGATATCTAGATGGCCATACATATCTTTTTTCACATTCTTATGCATGTTATATCTTTGTAACTATTGATATATGTTTATTATATGCAGTGGGCTAAGCATTACGGCTGTGAATTTTCATTTTGTAAATCTTGGTGTGCAATTTATACCATGTTCTTTTTTCTGCATTTTACGTATAATATTAATTATTGATGATGAAGAAGATGGATTGTTTGAGTTTTCATGCTTCATATTATAGTGGATTCCATTTTGTTTTTTAATTTTCCAGGAAAGAATTAAACTTTCATATTTAAAGTGTTGTCTTTTTATATGGTTACATTAGTAGAATGAAGGATTTTTATTTTAGGATTGTTGTATATACATTTCTTTTAATGATAAGAAAAACCTAAGTAAAAGAATGTGCTTGAAGATTAAATTAGAAATTTTACTATCTTCATCTTGGGTAGCCTTTTTAAGATTTTGGATTTCTTTGTCTAAAATATCAGTCTTTCGCTCATCATCTTTAAATTTATTTCCTTCATGTCCCGTAGCATCGCGAGAGTATCAGTCTAGTTAAATTAAAGGTTGTTGAAATTGATTTAGAAAATGAAAAAGTGGAGTCATATCCACCGAGGCAATGGGCTGATTACGGAAACTCGGTTTTATAACGAGAAGTTTAATATACATTCTTAATTCTTGTATTTATTTTTTATTTTTAAAAAAATATTTTATAAAACGTGTTCTTTGCTTAGAGTTTAAGCTTTTGAATTAAAAGCGTTAAGATTTAATCTAAAATTGTTTGATAATAAATAAAAAGTTTAATACAAATAAAATAAATAAATAAACATTTATATATAATGCAACGATAATGTATAACTTTTATATATTGTCATTGTATAAAATGTTAATACCTCATTAATGAGTAAACTAAAAATATGATAAACAAACTGAGAAAACTCATTTGTGTTTATTTACAAGGGCTTGATATATTTTTAATTTATTCATTAATGAGGAGTCAACTTTTAATGTAATAACAGTATATCATATATAAACACTTAAAAAATCAAAATTTTAATGAATGTAAAATGATATCATGCTTAGAATTCAAACAAAAAATGATTTAAGGATTATTATACATTACTGCTGAAAATTTTAAATTACACAAATAGGGCTAACTTGTGACATATATCTCCACTCTATTTTTTTATTTTTTTAAAAAATATTTCAAAAAGATTATATGTAACAATCTTAATTTTGCTTGTTAAATGTAGAAACTTTAATGGTAATGTATTGTATAATAGTCCAAAAAAAATTTTTTGGTTGCAAGGGAAATATTAAATAATTGGGGATGAGGGTGCTTGGATTCGAACCCAAGACTTACAATATGCCACAACTCATCCTTAACCACTAGGCCAAGAGGTTGTTGGCTAATAGTCCAAAATTTAATGTTATGTTATATATCTAATTTAAAATCAATTGATAATAGATATAAAGATTTAATTTAAATATAAGCACAAAAAAATTGAAAACTTAACATAGATAAGATAATATAATCTAACTCATGAAATTATCACATTAATTTTGTATTTAATTAACGCAAAACAAAAGCTATCATTTAACAGATTAATATTTAATTTTTGTTTCTTTTAGTGGCTGGCTATTAAGAAAAAAAACTTTCTTTAACATTTCATGATGATCGATATAATGTCATTGTTAAGCTTTCTCTGCATGAAAAGTGGCAGAATTTACTTATATAATAATCACGAGACTTCACCTACTTTAGATTTTTAGCTTTTTTTTTTAATTTAATCTACGTTTTCGACCTCCCAATTATTAGTTTTTTAACTTATCTGAAAAGCATATTACATGTCTAAATATTTTCAAATTCATAATTTTTTAAAAATTTATTCATCACACATGTCATCTGAACTAATATTCATTTAATAAATATTTTGTTTTTGTGAATCGCATGGATTGATAGTCATACTTAACCATAATAACAATGCATTTGTGAACACGATGCTATGCTATGTCAAGTTTCCCTTTTGCCTTAGCTTTTCATCGTCTTCTTCATATCCATTGTGTGAAAGGTTAGAAATTCAAAAGTTAAAAGCAGTACCAAACAACCCTGTAAATAAAAGATAATTAATGGTGATTTTTTATGGAAAATTATCCTATATACTGTCAGTGGAGTTTTTTAATTCCACAAGCGGAATTAAGATGATGACATGTGTTCCATTTTATTTATTTTTTATTTTTTTAATATTTTTAAATGACACATGTCATCATCCTAACTCCGTTTGTGGAATTAAAAAACTCCACTGACAGTGAATAGGATAATAATCCATTTTTTATTACGTCTTTTTCTTTTACCATTTTAAAATGCCATTTAAGTTGAAGAATGTCATTGATAAGTTTATCTTTTTCACACTATATTTTGTATGGTTAATTTTTTTAAGCAAGAACTCCACAGACTAGTCCTAAATAAGTAATATCTTCATAATTTTAAGAAATTAATTGGATATATGTATAGATAACTCAAAGATACCCAGAGTTATACAGATATGATAATGATATGTGTAAGTTAATAATGTAATAATATAAAACAAGTTCAGAAAGAGACTTGATGAATATCTCTCCTCTAATAATGAATAATATAGAACTGGAAGTGAACGTTAAACACATTTTCAAGTCCCTCTCCTTGGCATTATTGGTGTTATAAGAAGTAAACTTAGTGATACCGAAACATATATGAAATGGCAAGCTCTCTAATGTTTGTCAGACATCTCTTCTCTTTCACAAAGTCTCTGTCATGACTTGATAAACCGTTTTGGCTTTCTAATTTAAATTTTTTTCTGGGATATCGCTGGAAGAATCAGTGTGTTTTCAGTTTTGACTCCATAAACCCTTTTTGTCTTCTAAGCTAATGTGTTCCATGCAAGTTAATACAAGACAGACAAAGCATTCGAACTGTCGAATGCATTAGTCAGAAGTAGTACTAGCATTACTTAAATGAAGTCATTACAATGATGAATCAAGAACCATCAATTTCTTGTGAATTTCACCTGAACTTCCTACAAACGCCATAAAAAAGAATGGGAACAGCAGCAGAAGCAAAAGCAATGCGAATTGCTGATCGTTTGTTCACAGTGTGGCCTGCAAAGGGGGAAAAAGAGGGACCGAGCATTTGTCCGTCAAAGCTAAATTCCAAATTTCCAATTTGACTGAAATACAGAAGTTTCATTATCCCAATTTCGTGCACTTGACGCCCTGACCCATCACTCTTAGCAAAATTTCCTATTCGAGATTCACGTTTGCCCCAAGTACACACCCCTCTTCACTTGCCAATCACGTCTTCTTCCCAGGCCTCCTCTGCTTCTATATAAACTCACCCTGCCTTTACTTGCTCCTGCACAACTCATTTTTATCAGTACAAGAAGCGTAAAAAAGCATAAAAGTCAAAAGCCCATCTTTTTTGCCGCACAAAAATGCTTACCTTCTTTGCTTCTTGTTTCCCCAAGGTTTTGTCCGGTGAAATTGTTGAAGTTGAGGAATCCAAGAGTGCCTTAAATTTCTCATACAGAGACGAGTTGAGTAAGAAGCAATCATCAATCAAGCAAAAGTATTACTATGGGTTTTCCTCGTCAAGTACAAAACCATTGTTAATAGTTAAGGATGAGAAGGATGTCAAGAGAAGTAGAACCGGCTTTGATAGGAAAGCAAGTACTATAAGAGTAAAGGTGAAGATGACAAAGCAAGAAGCTGCTCGATTGCTTTCCAAATGCAAAGATGGAGGAATTCTTGAATTCGGAGATGCAGCTAGTGAGCTTGTGAACCTCCCAATGAATCGTGTTAGCTTTGTGGCCCCTTGCCCTGGCAGCAATGTAGTGCTCGATAGTATCCCCGAAGAGTATTAGATAGCACGGTAGAGTACTCACTGTCAAGAGAATATTTCATTTTTTCTGGTTTTCTCGTCAAAACTTTCCCAAGGGAAACTGGTTTAGGCACTGTTTTTTCGATTTCATGTAACTTTTTATATGATACTAGGTTGAAGAAAGGCACATGTGTCATTAAAATTTAAAAATACAAGTAACACTTCATCCAAATGAATGGGTTCGGTTTGAGATTCAAATACTTAATAGTGTTTTTTTTTTTCTAATTTCGCATGCCATACTCGAAACCAAACTACTAAATACTGCTATTGATTCTTAACTGAACTTCTAAATGGTCCAAAAAATCAGTTTAGACTCTTCAGACACTTGAAACATCTGTCCAAAGGTCATTCTCAATCCGGGATTCCCCTTGAAACTTGAAAGCCAACATTGTTGCAGGCAACAGGAAGGAGGGCGTGTGTTGATCAACGCTATCCCAAACCGGGACCTTATTCATACTACTATTATGTGTAGAGAAAATGAGTTCTGCTTATGCAATATTAGAATTTAGAACAAATGGCAGGCTTTTTTCTTTTCCTAGGTAGCTAGTAAAACTTCTTTCCTTTTTCTTGCAATCTTCCAATGTCCTCTTCATCTGTTTAAATCCTGAGGATTCAGTGAATGTAATCAAATTCGTCATTCCTAGTGATTAAAATAAGATAAAAGAAAAATGAGAAGCTTTGGAGCGGACATTGGGAGTGCTATGGGTGTCCTTGGGCCAATCAAAAAAACCAAAATCGACTTCAAAGTATCCAACTGATGACGTTCGTTGTTGATTTGGTCTATCAGTATGCTAATGAATAAGACACCCAAGTTTCCTTACAAAGTCACAAGTCTCGGCGATTGGTATTTTCTTATGATGGAGCATGGCAGTTTTCTGTTGGATAAGGAAAAAGAATGGGCCTCGCATTGTGACATTGATACATCAACCCAATTGTAGATTGAACTGTGTCAAACCAATTACTCTTGTTGAGCTCAGATGATTCAATCAAACCCACTGGAGATTGTATTATCTCTCATTTTGAAATGAAGCCTTTCTTTAGTTAAATTTTTTTTTCTGATTTTCAATATCGAATCAAGTAATCTGAAATTCAATCATCAACATTTGATTTTTTTTTATCCCAAGATCGTAGGTTTTTATTGTTACAAAATTTCATGCAAGAAAAAACTCAGGTCTATTTCAAGAAAAAGGAAAAAATGCCGTCACCACAAGACTCCTTTTCACCCAAAGGAAATATTTTAGTAATGTATGTTTGATTAAGATTCCTAAGCTACCATGTGATTATTTTTCTTGATTCTTTAAGCATCTGATTCAACCTGACGCAAGGAACACCGAACGTACTTGAAAGACTTCAAAGGTTGATTACACTCCATAAAAAAAACTGAACATTGGACTAAGTCCTTGATTAAGATATGCAAGTCACTGAGTTAGAAGTTGTTGCACTGCTAAAGTTCCAAGTTCGAACAATTCAACGCGCAAATGTTGGAACTTACCTCTAAATTTTAAACACGTCAGGAAAGTCTTAAACCCAGGTTAGCAAAGGAAATTTCCATTTGTTGATTTGATTTTCCGGGAAACAGATGGAGTCAACTTTTCTTGAGAGAAAAAAGGTAGTATATACTATATTCTTATGAACTTTTTGTTGCTTGATTGACACCAATCATAATCAGAGGAGATTAGTAAAGATGATGACTTGGTCATTGCAGATTAGAAGCTCAAGACAGCGTCAAAGGGAGAAAAACTGATCCAAAGTCTTACCTACTAGAAAATTATTGGAGCACTTTGATAAATAATTCAAATTTTTTAATTAAAGTTTCATAAATTAACACAGATTTCTCAAACTGTTTTGTTGGAAATTTGACTGCATATATAGCTAGGCTTGTGAAAATCTCAGCCTAGTTCAGCTTAAATAAAAGTGCAGTCGACTTCTAGATTTATCTTTTTATTTTTTATTCTCAATATAATTTGTATTTAGTTTTCAATCCTTCAACGGTGCATTTTTTTTATTAATATAAGACTCTTTGCCTTTCAAAAAAAAATAAAACTAATAGTGCATAGCCTTTGGCAACCGATCAGAAAATCATGTCTTTCTGTGTATTATATTATATTATTATTGGTTATAATTTTTGGGGTTTGAGATTTTGATTAATAATTAATCCATACACTACCATGAGAAAGGTTATTCAGGGAACGTCACGTGACCCTTTTTTGTCTTAATTAAATCTTGCCCGAAAAGTAGGAAAGCATGTATTACTCAATTAATCTCATTCTCGGCTTCTGTCGTACGTTTTCGTTATTTATACGTACACAGGCTTAAGCATAAGAACATCCGGTTTTACTATGGTATTCCATTGATTTTTTGGTTTTTTGAAAAAATTCAACAAATTCATCAATCAAGCTTCACGTGAATTCTATTCCAAGCAATCTAAAAATATAAATTTTCAGAATGGATAAATATAGAAATATAAGCTCCAACAACAAATAAAATAAGAGAAAAAGTAACATTTAAAGATTGCTTTGTGTCTCATCCTTTAAAAAGCAGGTTAATTAATTAACTCAATTAATTAATAATAAATGTGTTAAATTAAACAGTTCGAATACAAAAGTGAAAAGTAAAAATGATGATGATAATTGTAAATTAATAATACAAAATCTTATGGTAAAAACTCAGGTGAATATTTCTCCTCTAATAGTACTGGAGGTGAACGGAATATATTCATTGTTGAGTCCCTATCCTTGCCATTATTGGTGGTATAAGAAGTAAACTCAGTAACGAAACAAATAAGGAGCAGCAAGCTCCACAAACAGTGATCTGGTTTAAAGAATGCTCAAAATTTGTGAAGAGAAAAAAGGCTTCAGAATTCCCCACATGTGATCGGTTGAGGTGATTTGTTGTCGATCAGTTTTGGCGCTGGATCCTGGCATGCTCTATCATTTATGACTCTACTGATCAATCCGGTTTACATCAACATTAAACCCCTAACTGTCAAAAACAACATTAATTAGGCCATTGAAGTTCGTATAGGGCGAGTTATTTGATTTGGGTGGAGCTCATATTTGAACTATTTAATTAACGAGCTTTCCTGAATACAATTATTTTAATATTCGATTTATTTGTTTGCGAGTTTAATCACTTTTTTAAATATATTTTTATTAATTTATTATTTTATCTTCATAACATATATATAATTAAAAATAATAAATTAAATTTATCAAATCAAATTCAGATCAATCGATTCGAATTAAGTAATTCAAATATTTTATCAAATAAAATTTGAGTTTTAAAAATTAAATTCCCTTGATCTGAATTTTGAGTATTGAATTTTTAAATTAAACTAAGCTCAAATCTAATGCTTGATTATTTTCACTCAACTCGATTACAACCTTAAGCTCAAATCAGGTGGAGTTTACCTATTGATTCACGTCTTATATTTACGTCTGCAAGTATGAAGCTAGATAGAATTCTGCAAATTCGAAGTTGGATGGAAAAAGCTTGTTTTGATTTTGCATGTTTCTTGCCAGAAATATTACTCAAAAACATGTTTCATGCCCTTAGCTGTTTCACCCTCTCTAATCTTTCTTAAGGGGAGGAAGAGGAGAATTAGAATTAGATTTGCGGTACAAGATTTGGTGGGCAAAGCTAAAATAACATCCTTAACTTCTGATTCCATACAGTCCCAGAAAAGAAATTTCATCATCAATTCCATAAACCACTGCTTACAAACAACATAATTAGATTGATACTTCATATCAGAATTTCTAAAAAGTAACTGTCCACATATATATTCAGCCTTAAAATCCATCAATCAACTCAGATTTGCACATAGATGTATACAAGTGCAGAATGCTTAAACAAAAGATCTAAATTTGTAGCAAAGAGAGAGAGAATTCTATTTCTATATATCCAAAAACCGAAACTCCTAGCTGAGGGAGAAAGAGGCCGCATTCCGAACTTGGTTCATAACCTCAAGCCAAAAAAATCCAGAAAAAAGAAGGGGGGGATTCTGGAAATCCAGCCGTCGAGTTACCCAAGTAAAAAGAGGTTCTGATTCTGAAGAATATGAATCAGAAACCTCAGGAGGAGATGGAAGAAGACTATATTTATGGTGGTTTAGAAAAACCTCAAGGGTAAAGAATACGAAGAGAAAGAGGAAAAGAAAGAAAAGCAAGAAGGATTGAAGCTTCATGAATCATGATCTGTCCGGTTCAAGTCCTTCAAGGTCGTCTTCTTCCATGATACTATCCAATGAAGGTCTCCAGGAATCAACTTTCCCTGACCTTGCTTTCTCCACTTCCGCCACAAGATCCTCCAAGCTCTTCCCTCCATTGTTGTTCTGCAGCTTCTGCAAAAACAACTCTAGCTCCTGCTTTGTAAGCACTATCTTCACCTTTATGCTGCCTTTCTCTACTCCATTTCCCTTCTCAATCTCCTCCTGCTGCTGCTGCTCTATTTCCTCTTCTTCCAGCTCCCTTGTTCTGGGTGTCTTCATGCAATTCCCCATGATTTTTTCACTTCAAATCAAAAACTAAAACCGCACTCTTTTCCCTGAAAAAACCACTCTTCCTCGAGTGCACAAACAGTCCCAAATAACCTGATCTGGGAAATCTCACAAAGGGAAAAAAAGCAGTTTCCTAATGACTCTGTTTGAAGCGTGTGAAATTGTGGAGCTGAGTTACCAAGTATTTATAGACAAAATTAGAGGCTAACAATCCCCTGTATTAATTGAATATACGTACTTAGACTTTTATTGTCTTCACGAGACTTGATTTTTCTACAGGCTAAGTGACAAACTGAAGTGCCCAATTAACATAAACTATTAGGTTATGTTTGGTGCATGGGATGATAGATAGAATAGGATAATAATTATCCTATCTCATGTTTGGTGCATACAGTAAGGAGAGGATTGGATTGCAAGGAGGATTAATCATCCTCCTAGTATAGGATGATTCAATCCTCTCCAAAAGGTAAGGATTATTTCTAATCTTATAGGATTAGAAATAAATATTTATATTTTATTATTTTATCCTTAACATTTATATTTAAAAATTAACTTAAACATTTAATAAAATAGTAAAAATCTTTAATTAGTTAATATAATTTTTTTCCTTCTTTTTCATTTTTCCTTCTTTTTCTTTCTTTTTTTTCTTGTTTTTTATTAAAGAAAAACTATAATTTTGATAAAATAATATTTTCTTGTACACATTTTTTTAATTATTTTTTAGAAAATAAATTTTCAAACATAAAAATTACTATAAAATATATTTTTTAACTAGTTTTTTCTTACATTTAAATTTTTATTTTTTCTTTCTTAATTTTTTCCTGAAAAAAATGAAAGAAAAATGACTATTAACCATAAATTATTAGAAACTATATATTTTTTAATTCATCAAAATTGAATTATTAAATTTAACTTGTATTTTTCTTTTTTTGTTTTCCATATTTCCTTATAATTGAACAAAAAAAAAGAAGATAAAGTAACCATAAAAATAAAGAAAAATATTTAAGAACAGTCTTTTGAAAAATTTAATGTAATTAAAAAATAAACTTATTTCTAAGAAAAACTTAATTTTATAAAAAAATATATATTTAATTTACAACAAAAAAATATTTTAAATTTAAATCATAGAAAATAAATAAAAACAAAAAGGAAAAAAATGAAAAAAATACATAAAACGTTTTTTATAAAAATTCATTTCTTAACAAAATAATTTTTTGAAAAAATAATATAAAATTTTTAGAAGTAATTTTTTATTAAAAAATCAGCTAATAAATTGGACTATTAATAATAGTATTATAAATAATATTTAAATTTTTAATTTTTCATTTATATTTATAACAAAAAAATTATAAATTTAAATTATGTTACTTTAAAAAAGAGTACTTAAAGAAATCATTTTATATTATTTTTAATTTTCACATTACAAATATTGTGAAAGACATAAAAAATCATTCTATCCTATTGTTAATCATTGTACACACCAAACATAAGATAGGATGATATAATATAATCTTATCCTATCAATAATCTTATATTATCTTATCCTATCCTCATTCTATGCATCAAACATGACCTTAAAATATTATACTGCCATGTCATTTATTTGGACAATTTTTTTTTTGGTGAAAATATACTCGGACAACTTGATATTCATATATCGTAAGCCGTGTTCTAACTTTGGCAAAAGGACAAGATCTTTTAGCAAAGGTAACTTTCCAGCTATGGCTTCGTTGTGAAACGAGTACATGTTGTCTTGGCATTTTCATATACTGCATCTTATTTCTAATTAGTTTAGATTTACAAAAATTTTCACATTTTAGGATTTAAGAATGAAAAAATGATTATTTAAATTAAAATTCATGGTTAATTTAATTTTCATTTCTATAACTAATTTTGGTATAAAGAACAAAAAAAAATAGATGGGCTAATATTTTTTTTACTTTTACTAATTTGAAAAATAAATAAATTAATTACTTGTATGTTATATTTGATAGGTAGATGCAACAAAGAAAAAGCAGAGCATAATTGTCGGCCTTTTGACAAATTATAACGTAAAAACCAACTTTCCCAAACTTCAAGTCGAATCCATTCATAAAAGTAACACTTTTTTTTCTCTTCTGTTTCCTTTATAATACTTAAAGTTTTCATCAACTTCCTATCCACACAGCTTTTGCTTTATGATTTTTATATCCAATTAGTAGACAATAATTGGACAAAAAATTGACCAGATTAATGATGCATTACTTCTTAGTTTTAAATTTCTTTCAAATTGCTTTAGGAAGAAAAAAATAGAAAATAAGAGGAAGAGTCGAATTAAAATTTAGTTTAATCGGTTCATTAAATTTTTTTAAAAGGTGACTTCTATCAATAATTTTTTAATCGAATAATTAAAAATGAATTACATCATGTTGTAAAGCTTAATTCAAATCGAAACAATTTTTATTGCCATTTCCAATTCTCAAAAAATTTATTTTCGTTAAAACTGATATTTGAACTTCAGCATCTACAATCTTTTTCTATATCTTAAACTCCAATCTTTTTTGTATACATTTTAATTGTAATAGCAAAAAAAAAAAAGCCCACATTTCTTTTTGGGGTTCAAAGAGAAAATCACACTTCTCTCTATAATTTTCTTCGCAATGGCAACTACTAGGAATCATTAATGAATTTTCTCTCAGAAAACACAAAAAAAGGGTTGGAATATTCATAATGAACTCTCACGGAAATTTTTGAGGTGGCGGAATATTGGAACAATGGCATATAATTGGGGCACAAGCAAAAACTCAATAATAATATCATAAGGGAGAGCTTTGCCGTCCTTTGAGTCCTGTCCGGCTTGAATCCGAATTAGTCTTATACCAAAAATATGAAGATACCGGATGATCTAGACAAAAAAAAAAACTCAAATCCCTGACAATGTCACGGACAAGAATAACTTATTCACCACCTACATATATTATATTAAAACTTGTTGAAATTTATCACCAAAAAGAAAGTTCTCGAAATTGATTTAAAAAATGAAAAAGTTGAGTCATATGTCTCATATCCACCGAGGAAATGGGCTGATTAAAGGAAACTCGGTTTTATAACGAGGTGCATTAATTTTAGAAACACCGACGAGTTTAATATATATTCTTAATTCTTGTTTTTATTTTTAAAAAATATTCCACAAAACCGTGTTCTTTGTCTAGAGTTTAATCTTTTGAGTTAAAAGGGTTAACATTTAATCTAAAATTAATTGATAATATATAAAAAAGTTTAATACAAATATAATATCATAACAATGGTTTATATTTAACGCAATGATGATATATAATTTTTATATGTTGTCATTACATTACATATTGACACTTCATTAATGAACAAATTAATTGAAAATATACCAAGTTTTATTAACAAACTGCAAAAAATGTACCAAAAAATTTTATTTGTATTTATTTATAAGAACTTGATATATTTCAAATTTACTCATTAGCATGAACTTTTGGTGTAGTTAGAAATACTTAAAAAAAATTAAAAAGTTTAATAAATATAAAATTATACCATGACTAGATTTCCAACAAATAATATTTAAGGATTATTATCCAATTCATTGCTAATAAAGTTTGTTGATTACACAAACAAGTTAAGATCGTAACGCATACCTCACTTTATTTATTTTTTATATTAATATTTATAAAGAGAATGTGTCCTCATATTAAATCTCCTTTTGAAAACTAAAAATTTCACAGATAATATATTGGATAATAATCCAAGATTTAATGTCTTTTTTTTAAAGAAAAGATTTAATATCATGTTAGATATCTAATTTAAAATCAGTTGATAATAGATAAAAAAATTCAATTTAAATGTAAGTACAAAAAATTTTCAAAACTTAACATATATAAGAGAATATAATCTAACTCATGAAATTATCATATTAATTTTCTAATTAATTAACGCAAAACAAAAGCTATGCCTTAGCTGATTAATATTTAATTTTTGTTTCTTGGCTATTAAAAATACTTTCTTTAACATTTCATGATGATCGATATGGAATATGGCATCATTCTTCAGCTTTGTCTGCATGAAAAAGTGGCAGAATTTACGTAGATAATATTCACGAGACTTCACCTGCTTTATATCTTTCGCTTTTTTTTTTCTTTTGAATCTTAATAAACTTTTTTGACCTCTCAATTATCATCTTTTTTAATATATCTGAAAAAAGCTTATTACGCATCTAAATTTTTTAAATTAATTTGTAATTTATAAAAAATTATTCATTATTCATGTCATCTGAATTGATATTCGTTCATATGTTTTTCGAATTGCATAGATTGATAGTTACACTTAACAATAATACAACTTGATTTGTGAACAGAAGCCTATGTCAAGTTTACCTTTAGCTTTACCTTTCATCGTTTTCTTCTTCGTATCCATTGGGTGAAAGGTTAGAAATTCAAAAGTTAAAAGCACTACCATACAAATTAACCTGTTAATAAAAGATAATTAATGGGGATTTTTTTATTCCACTTTTTTCTTTTACTTATTTAAAATGCCATTAATTTAAAAAATATGTCAATAATAAGTTTATCCTTTTTTTGGTCGAAACTCTCCGGTATCCACTTTCGGTGACTATTCCGGAGTCGGGAGAGACAGAGCGTGGTTAGGCAGTCCCCCTCCCAACATTGACACTCCATACACAAGTCAGGATTCGAACTCTAGCCTTACTTAAGGAACGAGAGCCGCTAGCCACTCACGCCAATCAATTGTTGGTAATAATAAGCTCATCTTTTTCACACTATATTTCGTATTTTTATTTTTTTTAAGCAAGAATTCAATAGTCTAGTCCTAAACACGTAATATCTTCATAATTAATTTTAAGAATTTAATTGGATATGTGTGTCTGTATATATAAGTATATATCAGTCAAAGATGCCCAGAATTATACACATTTGATTTTAGGTATAATTTGACTGTTTTTCATACAAAATTGGGAGAGGGAGAAATCTGACTTTGAATTCCAATAAAATATGGTAAATTCTTTTTTTTTTTCATTAATTGTTCCAACCAATGTATTGAAGTATACTTGTATCTGGGAAAATCAATGCTCCTAGACTTTGTCAAATGTTGTACTTTCTTAGGCTTTAATTTCCGTCTAACCACGTGGTCTGCATATCTCAAATACAAGTGGTGTGAACATGGGATTTTAATTTTTATTCTCCATATATATTCCAATAAGCGGTCTGTCCGTTTCTCCAATTTTCCTCTTCCGGCTACAAGTATAATTACACAGAAAGAAAATTTAGTTGGTTTGTGCAGGTTATTTAAGAGGTGATTTGAATAGATTTTATGTTTAAAATTTCCGTATCAGCAATTTTTCTTTATTTTTTTAGACTACGTTTTTTTTAATGAAAAAAAAAAGTCAATTGATATATTTTTTTCAGATATATTATATGAGAAATTATAATTATCATCAAATATTACATTTATAGAATTTTTAACCATATGAAAATCACTTAATTCAACTAATTAAACAACACTAATCCACAGAGAGCAAATACAAGGAATCTATACTAATCAATCTGATCCTTATAATTAAATGATAAGTTCATAACTTAACTTTGACCTCCATCAAGCACAATGATAAAAAGAAATTTGTAATTCTTATTATAATTAAATTGTATGATGTTAGTCTAATATTGGAATTTATTCTTTTTTATAGTAAGTAGATTGATAAATTTAATGTTTTATTTGTTGAAATATTAATTCAATATGAAATTATAAAAAAAAACGTATAAAATAATTTATTTTACATTAATATAACTTGATTTCGCATTCAAATATAAGCTTTTAGTCCTGCTAAGAGTAGCTAGTCCAGTCTTAAACTGTTTCAAAAATTCTGTTAAAAAATTTTATAAATTTAACTTATATTGAGCAAGTTTCCAAGGCTGTGTGAAGAAGGCAAACGAATGGTAATGGGGTCGACAATATACACACAAACTGCCAACCAAAAGTACATAAAATAAACCACTGCCGCTGCTTTTTTTTTTTTTGAATGAACATTGCCGCTGCTTATTGAGACGAGGGGATAAGGAAATTTGGAAGATGTCCTCCGAGCCTGAGCTTATCATGACGAGTAATGCCATCATATTAGACTAGATGATTTGTGTTTGTCATATCATTTAAAATACAAAAATTTTATGTTAAAATTTGTATTAACAAATTGAATATAAATTATTTTTTTAATTTTTATCAAATTTATATTTTTTTATCAAAATTTAATTCATATAATTTTTATAGGATAATTATTACATACACTGACAGTGAAGTTTTTTTACTCCACAAGCAGCGTTAAGATCATGACACATGTCCTGTTTTATTTATTTTAATATTTTTATAAAACACATGTCATGATCTTAACGCTGCTTGTAGAGTAAAAAAATTCCACTGTCAGTGTATGTAATAATTATCCATTTTTATATTTGTACTTTTTTTCATATTACTTTTCTATCATATTATGTTACCGTATCGAAACCCTTCAAAAACAAAGATAATTATTACATACACTAACAGTTGAGTTTTTTTTACTCCACAAGCAACGTTAAAATCATTACACATGTCCTATTTTATTTATTTTAATATTTTTATAAGACACATGTCATGATCTTAACGCTGTTTGTAAAGTAAAAAACTCCACTGTCAGTGTATTTAATAATTATCCATTTTTATATTTGTACTTTTTTTCATATTACTTTTCTATCGTATTATGTTACCATATCGAAACCCTTCAAAAACAAAGATAATTATTACATATATTAACAGTGGAGTTTTTTTTACTCCACAAGCAACGTTAAAATCATTATACATGTCCTGTTTTATTTATTTTAATATTTTTATAAGACACATATCATAATCTTAATGTTACTTGTGGAATAAAAAAACTTCACTGTCAATATAAGTAATAATTATTCCGAAAACAAAATCAACTAAGCCAACAGTCTTTGGATGAAAAACACAGAAATTTTTAATGCAAAACGAAGAGGATTTCGCTATCAGAGATAGGCAGAGCAATAAAGTTTTACCCGGCAGTATCCCTGGATTAGGTAGGGGAGTGACTGCTTTCAAATATTTAAAAGATTTGGTTACTGTGGAAACACATGGAACAAAATCTTTTCATTTAATCGGGGAAATAACTCCAACCTAACCCTTTGTCCACTTGTTAAATAGCGTTTGACAAATTTGATTATTTTATTTATTAGGCTGACCGGAGGAGTCGGACCGAACGATATGCTCGGCAATACTTAATTATTTATGAATTCACTGTGCCTATCAGCCATAGCAAGACAATGCGAAGCATGCATTGAAGCCTGAAAATAGGTTTTGAAGCAGGAGTGGGGTTTTACAAATTTGTTTCTTTTTTTCTTTTTATTGAGGCTCTTTAAGAAAAAGTTACAATGCCTAACAATATAAATACATTATCTTGTCAAAAATCGTGCAATTTGTTGATACCGTATTTGTTTTAAGATAATTGAGAGATGAGAGCCAAATTGTTTAGATTAAAATCTCAATCTCATGTCATGTCAATTTTTTAAATCACTTGATTAAAAAATCATTAGCGATTCCTTGTAAGTGCAAAAAACAAACAAATACATATAAGCCTGTACTCCTAGTCACTTTCAACCGCATGAGAAATGCATACTCTAATTAGTTAAATAAAGAGTCTGCTTCGGTTAGTTGTACAAACAGTATTTTCCTCATTTTTTTCCCATCAATCTCACGACTTATGATTATATTTGATGCATAAAATGAGGATAAGATAATAAGATAATATAAAATCATAAATAAAATAAGATTAAATTATATCATCTTATCTTATGTTTGATATATACAAAGATTAAGAATAAAATATAATGATTTTTTATATCTTTTACAATATTTATTATGCGTAAAATTATTTTTTTGAATAGTACATTTTTATTAGAAATTAAAATCACAATCAGCATATTACATTATATGAACAGGTAACTATAAAAATCACATTACTCAAACTAAATAAACTAATAAATAATTATAACAAACTAAACAAACAGTAAATAATTAGACTAACTCAAACTCACACTTGGTGAAACTTGAACCTAAGACCTCAAAATCTCAAAACCTCCTCCTTGCTACTCATTGGCTGTTATGTGTAAAATTAAAAATAATATCAAATGATTTTTTTAAATACTCTTTTTTAAAATAACATAATTTAAATTTATAATTTTTTTGTTATAAATATAAATGAAAATTTAAAAATTATTTATAATACTATAATTAATAGTCCAATATATTAGCTAATTTTTTAATAAAAAATTACTTCTAAAAAATTTATTTTACTTTTTCAAAAAAATTATTTTGTTAAAAAATGAATTTTTATAAAAAGCATTTTCTGTATTTTTTCCTTTTTTTTTTCATTTTTCCTTTTTGTTTTTATTTCTTTTATATGATTTAAATTTAAAATAATTTTTTATTGTAAATTAAATATGTTTATTTTGAGAAAATTGAGTTTTTTTTAGAAATAAATTTATTTTTTTAATTAAATTAAATTTTTCAAAAGACTATTCTTAAACATTTTTCTTTATTTTTATGGTTTCTTTATCTTCTTTCTTTTTTTTTCTATCAATTATAAAGAAATATAAAAAAAATATAAGTTAAATTTAATAATTCAATAATTCAATTTTGATGAATTAAAAAATAGATAATTTATAGTTAATAGTCACTTTTCTTTCATTTTTTTTCAGGCAAAAAGAAAAAAATTAAGAAAAAATAAAAATTTAAATGTAAGAAAAAACTAATTAAAAAATATATTTTATAATAATTTTTATGTTTGAAAATTTATTTTCTAAAAAATAATTTAAAAAATGTGTACAAAAAAAATATTATTTTATCAAAATTATAATTTTTCTTTAATCAAAAACAATAAAAAAAAAAAGAAAGAAAAAGAAGGAAAAATGAAAAAGAAAGAAAAAAATTATATTAATTAATTAATTAAAAATCCTTACTATTTCATTAAATATTTAAATTAATTTTTAAATATAAATGTTAAGAATAAAATAATAAAATATAAATATTTATTTTAATTCTATGAAATTAAGAATAATCCTCATCTTTTGAAAAAGATTAAATTATCCTATATTAAAAATATGACTAATCCTCTTTACAATCCAATCATCCCCTTAATATGTACACCAAACATAAAATAAAATAATTATTATCCTATCCTATCCATTATATTATGCATCAAACATGATCTACAAATATTAAATAATTGAAGTAATTTCTTTGTTAAATATCATCCTACTACCACTTTAGTAAAACATAATTTATTCACATATTCTTCACTACCACCTCGGTAAATATAATTTATTCCAAACTTCTTCACTCGAAAACCAAATGATTTAACACTTTGATTCACGCGTGATTTATAAACCTAACAATTCGTATTCTTAATCTTATCACGAAAAATGATACATATTTATTCGTATAGACACTATTCCGTATGAATCTACTGGCTATTTACCGTAGGCTTTTACAATTCTTTTTATATATTTTGCTTATTAAATAAAATGCAGAGCTTTCAGTCACCGGGAAATAAATAAACTAAATGCAACGGCTTACCAAGTAGGAGCTCGTCTTTGAACTGGAATAGACTACCTCTACGGCTCTACCTATGAAGGATTCGGCTGTTTGTCTCGTGAATCGAGACTTTTTGGACTTCTAGTTGAATTCTGGAGGGGAACGAGACAAGATGAAGATGGCTGACCTAACCATACATCCCACCTGGAAGCTAAGACAAGCAGAGAGTAGAAACCTCTTAATAAGTCTTTAACTTTGTGGCAACCATTTTTTTGCAACAACTTTCTTATTTTTTTTTTTATATTAAACCTTAACAGCAGCAAGCTTAAAAGTTAAACCCCAACCCATTCAAGCATCACTTGATCTCCATGCTCTTAAGGCCGGCAATTAAGCATTATTTCAATGATTAATCAATTGTCAGTCCATGCATGTTGACTATATGTGCTTAAATGCGATTTCATTTAATGCATTAATTTAGCTTTGAAGTAAAAATACTTTCCTCAAGTTCCTCAATGATCAAAAGCCATGTGTTTAAACATTATGAACCCTCGAAAGCTTTATTTTACTTAGCTGGAATTCTTATAACTCTTGACTTATTTCAATTGAGAGACCTGAAGAAAAAACAAAAAAAGAAACCTTACTCAATTCTATCTTTATCAAAATAGTAAACTTTAAACAAGTTCTATTATACATACAATTCATTAACAATATGCCTAAAAGTTATTTGCTACATGGAATAGGAATACTTACCCTAGGAAATGTATCCAAGTGCGCACACCATTCCTGCACTTTCTGGCATGTAAATTTAAAGGCACAGATATTTTCAAACATAACACCTCAGAAAATAGAGAAACACAGTTTACATGTCATCAATCACAACTAAATATTCATAACATTAGAGCATTATAACTTTAAACAACCTAAATATTTGCATACCGTCCCACTTTTTTCCTCTTACTCAACAGGGAAAACTCAGCAAGTGCAGTAATACCCAATAAAAAAGCCTACTACATGCGTCGTCGCTTGTTTTTAAGGTTTTCGAAAATCTGGTTGACATCAGCTGCTGTGATTGCCTTTGAAGGATCAACTGACGCCTGAAGATAAAAAAATATATATTATAAATCTTAGGGCAGCATATTTGCTTCTGAAAGATAAATAAATGAAGAATCTGATGATGCATGAACATGAAAAAACACAGCTTTTGCTACGACCAACCTTGCAATATAATCAGTAAAAGTCAGCAATTGAAAGTATATTCTTTAAAAATACCAAACAAAGGCTACACATAATGACATACCAGGAAGGAACGGAACTCATCTGTGAAGTCTGTAATGCCATTCAGAATCTCCATTTTTTCTATATGACCAAGATTGTTAAAGAAATTCAATTCAGCACCCTCCCTTTTCTGCAACTTTTCTTCTCTCTTCTGCTTTGCATTTTTTTCATACTCTGCTATAGAATCCTCCTTGTCGAGTAGATAACTGATATGCTTCAGCTTGTACATATCCAAGCACTTGTCACATCTGCAGAGGGCATCTCTCCAGTTTTTAGAAAGAAAAAGGGGTTTACTTTCTGAAACAAATGATGCAGCTCTCCAGTCTACTCCAAGAAAACAGGTGGCATTTAAACTGGCAATACTTCTGGACAGGCTAGAGCTGTCATCATTCTGAGAGCTTTCCCCAATAACAAACTTCTTGTCATTAGATACAGATTCACAATTAGCATCAGCAACCAAATTATCCTTTTGGGAAGAATGTGAGCACGCATCATTTTCAAGTTTCCCAGTTACACTATCTTTAAGAGGGATGTCTTCTAACATATCTTTATCCTTTCTAGTAATAACAGGATCAACAGGCTGCCCCCCTGCTGCCCATATGGTTTTAGGATATTGAATTAGAAAAGAACAAACTGCTGAGCAAGCCTTGCATACAAAATCCTCATATAGAGGCTCCCCTTCCTCATCTTTTGGAATCTGTCATACAAATATTTTCACATCATAAGCTATTACCCAGTGTCAATAACTCAAAAATAGTGCAAAAGCTGCTAACAGTCTTTTTTAACCTCTTCCTTTTTTCTTTTGCAATACCAAAGCTCAACTTAGTTATTTTTACACTGCTCAACTTGAACTAAATAATAATTTGACTTAATGGCCAAATAAACCCTCAACCTTTAGCCTAAAATGAAATTCAACCCTCAACGTTTTATCGCGTGACATTTAGTTCATAAACTTTTATTTCGGTGGAAATAAACCCTCAACTTTTTAAAATTATGCAATTAAATTCAAATCTGTTGAATGACACTAACTGCCGTTAGTATATCTAACGTGAAAACTGACGTGAATAACTTAGTTGACTGCCACGTGTGCAATACTAACGGCACTTAGCGTCATTTAACAGATTTGGATTTAATTGCACAATCTAAAAAGGTTGAGGGTTTATTTCCACCGAAATAAAAGTTTATGGACTGAATGTCACGCGATAAAACGTTAAGGGCTAAATTCTATTTTGAACTAAAAGTTGAGGGCTTATTTGGTTATTAAGCCTAATAATTTAAATGTGCCAATGGAAAGGTCTTTCAAACTGATAAATTGTGATTAGAAATCATACGTTGAGTGAATTTATCACTTTTTGTTCTCAAATGATTAGAACCATATTCATGTTTAATGAGACAAGTTCTAGCCAGAACACTGCCAGTTGCATCATGCCTAACATGAAACAGAACCCTAAAGGAGGGTAGCAGCAGAATAACCACCACAAGTTTGACCAGCTATGATGTAGCCAGCCAGCACATTGCAAATAATCATAATTAGTATAAGAAAAACTATAGCAAACATTAACGTGAACCTATTCGATAGGGCATCTCTAGATTTGCGAATTATTTTTATAGCAAAACCAAAATATTGTGCCATTTTATAGGATATAACAAACTAGAGAAGAAATAAACATGATACGAGAATGTAGGACATGCATCCAACTTACTGACCTCATTAGGAGAGTTGAGACTGATGTGCTCCTCGTGAAACCAGTCCTCACACATACAGCACTGTATCATCTCTACCTGTTCCTGGAGATCTGGGTCTGGATAGGGGCGATTGCAGGTGCAGTATACACCTTTGAAGTTGTGATTATATGAATTCTCGATATTCTCTACATCTTTATTTGGGAAAAGCTTGCACGAGAACTCTCCAAATTTTGAATTTCCACAGTCACACCTAAAACTTCTCTTGGTCCAGAGCTCCAAAACCTTGAATGCATTGCAACAATGAAAACCTCTTACATTCATGTAAGCAGGTAGAAATAGCAGGATAGAATACTTATACACAGGAAAAAAAAAAGGTAAAGTAAAAACATTCTCCTCAACATTCTTGCACCGTTGGGCATAGAATAAAATTTCCAGCACAACATACATAACTTATGTTAATACTCGAGTAAGCATGTGCAATTTCACACGTACCCCAGCATATACAAACATAACTGATAACTCCAAAGGAACTAATCATGTCCCATGCTTCAACCAATCAAGCATTTTTAAATTAATCCATGAGTTCTTTCGTTATAGAACATATCAAAAATCAATACCCCATCATGATCCCAGAAAAGCAGATAAATGGACAGATGATAAGAAAACGGCTTGAAGCCACTCTCAAAAGCAGTGCTAAAAATTGGAAAGATTATATGTGTGAATTTTCAAGCAGTTAATGCTGATCAAGCAGCAATGAGGTAAATATTGTTTTAATTTTAAACGAGGAAGACAAAGACATCCTGCACCAGTTGGAAATACTATGATGTTAGGAAAGAAATCCTGAATCAAGCGTCATATTTACTACTATATAACTTGCTAAACCAATCTGTCAAAGAAGCATGGCCTGCAAAGTGCAAACCATAAAACAAAACTCATGGTCTATAGAAAGCAAAAACACAACATGAACTTTCAGCTGGATAAATCATAATTTAACTCATATCTTCAGATTTAACATTAACAACAAATTAAAGTTTAGCATTTAAAAAGAAAGATGGAATTGAACGAGAGGATCTCCCACAAGTAGACCTGGCAATCTTAGACACGGCACGATTACACGACACGAACACAATACGAATAAATGACACGAGATGACACGGAGTTAAAATTAAGTAAAATTAATATATGAATATGGCAAAAGTTAAAAATAACATTTTGAGTATTCCGTATCGACACGAATTTTGACATGAAATTTTCGTATTTTACACGACATGAACATGGTTTTACATGACACGAAAACGAATTATAAATACGAATTGCCAGGTCTACCCATGAGGGATAATGGAAACGAGATTACCTCATGACCATCATGGCAAGACAAGCAACAAGCAGTGCAAATTCCAGCATTCCCATCAGGGGTGCATGTCACACAGGAGAAAATTGCCTGTCTCTTCATGTAACCTTTAGAATACGTACACTCATCACCCTCATCTCCACCCAGAACCAAATCCGCTTCCTTTAGATTAAAAGATAACAAATTACAAATTAACTAACGGCATATATTGCTCAGAGAAGCACAACAACAACAGCAATAGAAGCAACCAATAGTTAATTCAATTTTTCTTAAACTTAAGAATCATTTGCATCTAATGCTTTTCAGTCTAAATTTAGGATAGAAGTTATATTTGACCAATCTCAAACTAGAATGTACAGATGCATTCTACGATAGCATAAAATTAACAAGACAAAGCTTCAATTCAGTAAAATTTTCTCAAAATTTAATTCATGCTCATTCAGAAGTTCAAACATTAAGTATGTCTCAACCGAAATTTCTGCTCCAGAAAAGCTAACAGATTTTGATTTTATCATTTCTAACTAGAACAAGAGCAAAAAACCCATTTCCACAAACCAGACGAAACAAAAAACCGCTAACTAAATTTAATCGTTCCAGCAAAACAAAACCCTAAAAAGATAAAGAGGGAGGAAAGACCAGCTCTTCTTCTTCGATACTTTCAAGATACTCGTTGATTGACACGGTCTGCTCACCATCATCGTCGAACTCCGCAGCCATTTTCCCCAAATCACCAGGACCTTCAAAACCAAAATCTTCAAGCCTCAAACCTGAAATTCAATGTGAAAAAAAAAAGGAAAATATTATCAAAACATTTCTGAAAACAAACCAATATTTCATATATCTATCTTACTCGTTTGGGGAAGCCTAGAGTTGTGTCGTTAAAAACCCTAACATTGAAAAGAAAGTTACCTTTTCTTATATACGACTAAAATAGATTGGTGAGCGAGTGTGTACGGACATTTTCCCGCCACAATGTGCCCTATGTAGAATCAAATTACGTGTTCCGTTCCCTCCAATTTGTTGGGTGTTATTTTTCTCATTTATCTCTCAATGCTTTTAATCGTGACAAATTATTTTTGTATACATTTTTATTTTTTTTCTTCTGTCTTGATTTATGAAAATTTTGGAAAAACACAAATTCATAAAAAAAATGTCTTTGTGTAAAAAATGCTACAATTAATAATATTTTACTTTCTATAAAGAAAAAATGTACTTTTTTTTGGCCAAAATTAAACATTGAATCGTAAAAAGAATGCATGATTTATAAATAATTTACATTTTCGTTTTTATCTCTCTCAACTCAACCATTATGAATGCCCCCGAATTATTAATTTTTAAATATGTTTTAATAAAATATACCATAAATTTTTTTTAAAAAAAAATCTATGGATAAATGTGTTACATCATTTTTTATAATATGTATTATATCATTTTTCTATTCACTAGTAGCATGCTACCATGTATGTAGTATGAAAGAAAAGGACAATATGCCAATAGATGCATGTTATTGGAATCTCTTTAAAAAGTAATTTTACTGAAAATTATTCTTAAATTTAGAACTGTTTAAACGAGTTCAAACCCATGAGTTGGACTGTTTATTCACTTATTTTCAAGGGTTAAAACTTTTAAAATGTAAGTTTGTTTAAATACAGATATAATGAATCTGGTTAATTTAGTCTGCGACTCTTTCGGGTCAAATTCATGAGTTTGCAAACAGATCCACTCTTTTGCTAAATGTTACTGATGATTTAATGTTATTAATAAATCCAATTAAATAAAAATAAACATTACCCAACTTAATTAAATAGAAAAATAAATCCCAATATAAAAAAACTCAAATAAGACTCAGAGTAATTCAGCCCACAACAACTAAACTTACTAAACCCAAACCATATGATATTTTGCTAGGCCCCGATCAGCCATCCCGAACCCACTGCCCACTAGCTTTCATTAAGTCTTTTAAAGTCTACTCACTCACATTACTCTTTCACCAACTAATCAAAACATTGTCATTATTGTAATTTTAGTATCATTTTTCGTTCCGTTCGACAATATTTTGTAGATTTTATGAATGTTTATTGATCAAATTTAAAAGTAATTTTAAAAATAATACTTTAAATTTGTTAAAATGATGTAAATTTAATTATTGCGTTGACAAAGTATCATACAAATTTTTTATTGTTTGTTTGATCTGCAAGTTGGCCCATTAGCCCATAAGCCAAAAATGCAAGAGTGAGGACTTTGATATTTTAAGTCTGCAAAATATTCGAGCTGGTCCGATCCTATTCGTTTAATGCTAATCCTTGATGTTTTAGTTCGCGAACGGGACGAGCCAGTTTGTTAATTGTTCTAGCAGAATATAGCATGTTTCGATAATAATAATAATAATAATTAGCGTTTACAACTTACACTTTTACTTTTAAATTATAATTAGTAATTACTACCCTGGTGTGGCATAGACCACTTTAAAATTAACATAAAAGCCAATAATCTCTTGATCTAGTGATTAAATATGAGTTGTGGTATATTATAAGTCTTTGATTCGAATCAAAGCATCATCATCTCCAATTATTTAATATTCATATTGTAACAAAAAAAAATTAAAGCAAAAAACTTGTTACAGAGAATTTTCTCTTTAATATAACAAACTCTTTTAATTTAATTTAAAGTTGTATTTAATAAACTAATAGTAAAGAATTTCAAGTTCACAAACATTGAAGCTAATACATATCTCCTTTTTTTAATTATTTTTTTTAACATTCTTTAATAAGTTATTGTAAAATCTAAAAATTTTACTAACAATATATCAAATCTTTACTCTTAAATTTAACCTACTTTTTTTAATTAAAAAAACAAAAAGAGAAGGACTTCCTCTAGACAGCCAATGAGCCGTTCCAACATTACATTTTCTCTTTTATTGGCTTTTTTAAGTGGTTCATTTTTTTTTTCAAAATAAATTGTTTTAAATACTCTCATACTTATACCGCTAATTTTTTAATTTTATATTTAAAAAAAGTCAAATAAAAATTAATTTTTATATATCCATTAATTAATATAATTATTTTTACAAGAAATATTTTAATTGGAGATGCCACATGGCTTTCCTTAATTTTCTTTTTAGGCCATTCATTTCTTTTTTTTTTCTTAGGCTTTGTTTTTTTATAAAAAATTTTATTTTAGTACTATTAAAAAACAGTGTATTTTAACAAAGATTCTTTTTGTTGAATGCATATCGTGTCAAGTCGCATATTGTTTTTCTTATTTTCTTTAATATTTAAACACAAGTTAAATATATCGATTAAAATATTTACATGATGGACCGCATTCATCGACCTATGAAGGATGGCCATATTATCATTATCCAATGTCAACATTTGCGGTCCAGTACTGGATCCAAAGCTACTTAACATTTCTCATTTTAATATATTTGATTATTCTAAATAAAATACCAAAAGCAATAAAGAATGTAATAGGGTTAAAATTAATTTTGTTAAAAGTAAACTTAAAAAAATTTATATTTAACATGTTTATATAAATTTTTATGTTTTATATGACATAATCATAATTTACATGATTTGTCAAATTTTTCTTAAACAACCAAATGAAGTTAATGACCCAATTCCGCAAAGGTTGGTTAAAAAAAACCTAAGTTTCGTAAACGAAGTTCCATAAGTGGTTATTTCATTCAACTCCAAACTTCAAATTTTGATTAGTCAGCTAAAATGTTTGACATTTTTTGGTTCCTAACTCAAATTTCTCATATCCTTTATGGCCACCAATACATGGTACAAGAGTTTGATTTTATGCATTGATGGTAAATTTTATTTTACCAAAGAGTTAAAATTATTATAAATTTTTAATTAATTTCATCAATAAAATCTAAAATATTTAGTATATGAGATAATTTTTTATAACAAATATTAACAACAAAAAACGAGAGAAAGAAATAAACACAAAAACAATAGTATCACAGTTAAATGGGGTAACCTTAAACTTCATTTTAAGAGAAAAAAGAAAAAAGCATTGAATATTAATATTCGTGGTATTTGCTCAATATTCCACCCTTAAAAATAAATAATAAAAAGCAGAGGATGGAACCCGGAGGCAGCTGTGCGGTGGCTTAAACGCCTACATGTTTGGAAATAGAATTATAACTCGTCTAGATGCTTTGAAATCAGTAGTTAGAAATAGAATTACTAATTTCTCCGAATTTTTAATTAGAAATTCAGCTTCACTACGAAATTTTCCAACATTTTAAAATTGTGAGCTTCAAAATGTTATACTGAATAAGGAAAGTCTAATACCAAGGAAAGGAAAAACTCATGCCATGGCAAGCTTTTTCTTTAGTTCCCATGGTTTGAACTTTGAACCGGTCGCTTTTAACTCACCTCGAGTTTTCTTGCTGACCCGCCATCCAACACCTATAGTCAAAACATCACAACCGTTCGCATGCTTGGCAAACTCAATGCAAGCCGTTAGATTCCGATACCAGCATGTTACCTTCAAAAAGCAAAAACTTCAGATTTATTAAAAGATTTTGATAGTATAAAGTGTTTGATAGGGGACCCCTTTGTATTTTTTTATGTTTGATCATTTTCACAGATTAATATTTAAATTAGATTTTCATATTTTTAAAATACGTAGTAGGTTGTGTACTAGTATTTGCTTTGCCATAGGACGAAAAGGTTTTCTAATGCTGGTTAGAGGCTTAGAGTAAATAGCATTTATTATTCCCAAGGTTTCAGTCAAGAATTGTTTTCGTATCTAGTCTTCAAAATATAATTTACTAGAAAATTACCCGTGCTTCGTTACGAGAAATTTTTTTTTTTACAATTTTGTGTTCAAACTCAATGCATACAAATAAATAGTTAAAAATTAAAATACTCAAGATTTGAACAATCATACTCGTTAATTTGTTACAAAACCTGATTGAAATTTTGGTTCAATATAAACATGGAATAATAAAAGAAGTAAAAGTAGAAATAATATCACTATTATTACATATAGATTAAAGTTACCTTTAGAGAAAGTATTGCAGCAATTAAATAGAATACAACAAATCTTAAAAACACACAATAATGTTAAGGATTTAATTAAAAAAATTGTTGAGAAAAAAAACAAAAGGACCAAAGTAAAAAAAAAATTGTTGAGGGCAAAAAAAAAAGACAAGTGTCAAGCAAATAGAGAGGAGGAGACAAATATATATATACTAGATATAAGTCCGCGCAATGCTGCGGGTCTATTTTTATTTTGTAATTTTTAAAGTTAGTTAAATTGATTATTAAATAAGAGTTATTGGACATAAGAAATATTTATTTCCTTCATAATGTTTAATACAAAAACGAAACATGTTTACTAAGAGAAGATTTATAAAAGAAACGTATTTACTAATGATAGAGTTTATATATCAAACAACATATCCAAAAATAATTTTTTGAAAAATTTAGATTAGATTGGATTAAAAAAAATACACAATACTTAAATTAAATAGTATGACAAACAGGTGTTAGAAACAAACAAATCAAGATAATAATACAACAACAATAAAAACTAAAGCTTTAATATATATATCTTTATATACAGCATAATGGTTCAGACAATTTAAAAAAGAAGTAAGAAAAAATTAGGTAAGAATGTTTTGTTCATATTATTAATTATGTGTAAGGTTTTAAACCCATCTGTAAACATTTTCATTTTAAGAATAACTAATTGAATTATTTATATTTACTACAAAGTACAATATGTAAAGTAAAACTATTTTTCCTAGAAAAGTTAGAGAAAAAAAAACCCTTTCATATAATAATTTTTATTTGAAAGCAAAATTTAGAAAATACATAATTTATATGTATTTGAAGTATTATTTATTTTTAAATATTTGTCATGTGTCGGTTAAATAATATATTTGAATATTGTTTTTATATTTTTAAAATTATTATCATTATTAATAAATATAAAAAATGTTTTAAAAAATTTATTATGAGGCGAGAGAAGAACCTATTATTGTGATTTGAGATTGATTTTATATAGCTAGTATATTTTTCGTATTTAGTAAGTTTGCATTTGCTAGTGGAGATATAATTTTAAAAAATAGATTTAGAGAAATTAGATCTAAATTTTTTTAATTAAAAATATCTAAATTAATTAGTTTTTGTGTTGTTAGATTTTTTTTTCCTTGATTAAAAATCAACTCAAAGATAAATGAATTTTTTTATTTTATTTTTTATTAATTTTTTATATTTAGAATGCATCATTTGTTAAACCCTCTATCATATTTTTATTTTGAATTTTTTTAATTTATGCGCCGAATCATATTATTGCTGGAGAAAAAAATTGAAGATTTAAAAATAGATTAAAAGGCATAACAAAAAAATTCAAAAATAAAATAAAATTAAAGAACTTAACTAAAAAATGAAAACTTAAAAATAAATTAGAGGGCATAATAAAAAAATATTAAAAAAACAGAAATAAAATGCTAAATCAATTAAGACACGACACATGGCTCGTATGGGAGATAAAACATTGAATGGTATGGGTTAGAAAGGTGAAAGAAAATGAGTGAATGACAGAACCAATGTGAAGCTGGACGTGGAGTAAAAAAAGTGATTTTTATATAATTTAAATAATATTAAAAATTATTAACTTAATTAATTTTTAAAATGTTTTAACATATATATTTAATATTAAAATATTTTTATTTTATTAATTATCAACATTAAATATATAGAAATTAATGATCTACAAAATATATACTATAAATGCATTTGTAAATGTAATCTATCGTTAAAAAAAATGTACTGTATATGCATTTGAAGAATTATTTAATTATTGAGTATTTGTTAATTGTTATGTGTTAGTTAAACAATATTTTTGGAGATTGATTTTATATTTTTAAAATTTATTATCATTATTGATAAATATTAAAATATATATATAAAAATTTATTATTTGAACGAATAATTTTTTATGAAAATAAATATATAAAATTTAAAGATCAATTTTTTATGTTGTTTATTTTTTTCTCTATTAAAAATAAAATTCACATATAAATAACTTTTTTGTATTCTTTAAATTTATGAAAAAAAAACAAATAAAAAAGGTTGAAAAACCAAAAAAGGGAAAAATTGAAAAAAAAAGAAAGAAAAAAAGCCAAAACTTAACATGTGGAGGGTTTGGAGACAAAAATATATATAGTTATATATATATATATATATATATATATATATATATATTTATAGAAAATTACTCATACTTCGCTACGGGAAAATTTTTTTCTTTACAATTTTTTGTTCAAACTCAGTGCATACAAATGAAGAGTTAAAAATTAAAATACTCAAGATTTGAACAATTATGCTTGTTAATTTGTTACAAACCCTGATTGAAATTTTGGTTAAATATAAACATGAAATAACAAAAGAAGTAAAAGTAGAAATAATATCACTATTGTTACATATAGATTAATGCTACCTTTAGAGAAATATTGCAGCAATTGAATAGAATATAACAAATCTAGAACACACAATAATGTTAAGGATTTAACTAAAAAAATTGTTGAGAAAAAAAAACAAAAGGACCAAAGTAAAAAAAAAAATTGTTGAGGGCAAAAAAAATAAATGGACAAGTGTCAAACAAATAAAAAGGAAGAGGCAAAAATATATATGTATAGATGTATAAATAGATGTATAGATTAGCTCATGATTTCTTAAAAAATATGTAATATTTTAATCTTTCGGATATTTTAATTATCAACTCTAAAATTAATGACCGGCATTAATTGATACATACGAATTGAATGACTTGATATATTTTTATAAATTATAAAATTTTAAAGCATTTGTATTTAGTGCTTTGTTTTAAAATCATGTTTTCATATTTGAAATAATATATTTTTTATTTTTATAAAATAAAAAATTCATGTCATCCATTACGTATGTGCTACATGAATAATGTTTGAATTGATGTTAAAATCAACAAAAAGACCAAACTATTACACATTTATAATATAAAAAACCTACAAATTGCCAACAACCTCTTAACCTAGTAATTAAAGATAAGTTATGGCATATTGTAAGTTTTAGATTCGAATCTAAGTATTCACATTTTCAATTATTTAATATTTTTCTTATAACAAAAAAAACCAACAAATTACATTTTAAAGATTTTTCAACCCAAAGTTTGTGCAATTTATTTAAAACTTTATTTAATGATGCAGTTAAATCTTTATAAACTCGATGAGCAAAAAAAAAAAAATCTTTATAAACTCTTTTGTACCCAACCTATTATTTCATTAATTACCACATTATGTTTCTCGTTTGCATTGAGCTGTAAAATATAGTATAATACTAGTTTTCTCCTTTATACTTTACAGTTTGATAGTTGCCTTTCTCCAACAGTTTGGTAGGAAACAGAGCAGAGAAAATTAAGAAGCTAATTGCAAACGCAATATAATACGACAGCAGAATGAATGACTTTGACCAAAGTATCTTGGCATGAAAGAGAACAACACGTGTCAAATTCCCATTGAAACATATCTACCTGATTGTAAGAACTGCATGCACTCCAATCGCAGAGAAACTACCCAAATTGCCACGCAAAACCTTTTCTTATCTTCAAAGCCTAGAGTCTAGGCTAATTAAATCCTGGAGCTTGCACGCTAATCAACGTGCTTCTAATCTTTCTTCAAGCACGAAAATGGCTCTCCTAACATTCCTCTCTGCCCTTTTCGTTTCACTCTCTCTTCAAAAATTAGCAACTGCTCAAACATGCTCAACTTCATGCCCGGCTGGTGGCCCGGAAGTCAAGTTTCCTTTCGGGCTGAGCGCCGATTGCAGCTATCCAGGTTTCCGCCTTTCCTGCAGCAACACAACGGGAGCACTAGTTCTTACTCTGCCGGAGTCCGGAGAATTCTTGGTCAGACACATCGATTACGAGGCTCAACAGATATGGATCAACGACCCTGAAATCTGCCTCCCTAAACGGTTCTTGCAGTCTTTCAAAATATCGGGAACTCCTTTTGACTCAGAGTTCTCGGATACCTTCACGTTCTTCAACTGTTCTACTAGCGAAGTAGCTGAGGATGAGCTTCTGATTCCATGCCTTAGTAATCAGAATTATTCTGTCGTGGTTTCCCAGCCAGACTCTTATGTGGACTACACTACAAATAGCAGTTTACGGTCGCGGTGTCGTCATATAAGGTCCGTTACAGTTCCGTTTACTTGGTATGGCTGGTTGAGCGGCGTTCGGCTGGACTGGTACAATCCCGATTGTCGGTCATGTGTTGAACGTCGAGGGGATTGTCGATTCAAGAACAGAACTAGTCAGGAAATTGGGTGCTTCAATCTGCCAAGCCAAGGTATGCTAGCACTATGAATTCTTGATTAAACGCTTTAGAATCCTTAAATTGGATCCAAAGTCATGAAATCAGGCATATTTTACCTGGTTCTTTCTTGCATCAGAAGCTTATTGGTAAAACTTAAAATGGAAAAGATGGAACAGTGATTCAAAGTCAAACGTTACCGGTCACTTTTTATGGACGGCACGCACTGTCGCCGTCCATTATATTATAGATAAGGGGCCATAGGGCTTTGTTTTCAGACTTTTTGAAGGAGAAAGCGATGCAGATAATTTATTTAGAGCCACAATCCACGCAGACATTATACCTGTTGTAGTCAATCGTTTAGGCCTTTAGGGCCGGATTCGTTTAGATGTTTGTAGGATATTAAGTCTGGGATTGAATTTCAGTTTGGGTAGTGCTGAATTATATTTTTCGAGTTTTTAAAATTGTTTTTATCTATAACAAATAACCCACGCATGGCTTAACTGAGAAGTTTTTACTCAAGCCTAGAAGGGTTCAAGTTTAAGATCAGATTCCCTCATTTCCCTTTGTATTTTTTTTTTATGAAAAAAATGAAAATTTAAATTAAAGTTTTAAAAAATAATACTAGCTCAAATTAAATTTCACAAAAAATTAAAATAATTAAAAATGCATTAGTATGTTTTTCAATAGTTTTTTTATTTGATACATCTTAAAATTTTTTTTAAAATTTATAAAATACAGTTTCATATTTTAATCAAATATTAAATTAAGTTATAAAAAATAAGAAAAAAATTACAACTAACGAATTGGGCCAAACTTGAATTTTAAAAGGTAAGTAGAAATCCAATTCAATTTTTTTATGATGCTTTAAATTTCAAATTCATTTATGGAGCTTAATATTGTTTTTTTTTTTGTTTATTTTTGCGTAAAAATAGGATGGGACTTCTTATTCAGTTATTTGAACAGTCCAACGAATGCATTAATAGGTCTAAGTCAGACAGAGGTGTTTGTTTTACACTTTACAAATTAAAAGTTGACGTTGCTGCAACTGCAAAGCAGGAAGATCAACGTTCACTAATTTTATCCAAAAAAAAGAAAAACAGAAAAGAAAGAAAGGTCAACGTTGCTGTAGGTACGTTGAAGGGCAGAAATGCTTTGTTTAATCTGTGGTTAAAACGTCATGGTCCCTTGGTCCATACTTTGAAACAGAGAGCTTAATCAGAGCTTGAATTTTCTCTTTCCCACTAATTCTATTGTCGCATTGCAGGTGGTCTTTCAAGGAGTGTCAAGTATGGAATTGTCGCAGGCGTTGGAATCACGGGAGTCTTGTGCCTAATTGTGCTCATTTTGTTCGTTGGCAGCCGACTGAGAACTTACAGACGTCGGCGCAACCTCCCCGGCGTTGAGTTTTCCACATCAATCTCCCCCGCACCGGCTGTTATCATTACGGGACTCGACGGACAAACCATTGAATCCTACCCCAAGACTAAGCTTGGTGACAGCGGGCGACTGCCTAAGGCTCACGACAATACTTGCCCCATATGCTTGTCGGAGTATCAGCCTAAGGAGACGTTAAGGACCATACCAGAGTGTAACCATTACTTCCATGCCACTTGCATAGACGAGTGGCTAAAGATGAATGCTTCGTGCCCTTTGTGTCGTAATTCACCTGGCGGGTCGGCTGCATTGACCCCATCTATGTCTTCAACTCCATCGTCATCTTCTCTCTTATCACCATAGACAAGTTCTAGTTTATGCCATTTTGCACCCCTGATAATGTGAGTTTTGGGAAATTCTTGTTGATTGATGGATTTTGGTTGTCAGAAGATAAACGTGTTGCCCCTCAAAATTTTGTCTCAATAGATAATTATAGTTTTAATTTGTGGTAGAAAAGGAAGCAATAAATAGTCAGATATTTAAGCAAAAGAAAACAAAAGAACAACAAAGGACTAATCTAAGAGTAAGTAGATTAGCTGATAGGGATTGTTCTAGCTTAATCAAAGATTTTGAGTTCAAAACTTGAGTATGCAGTTGTGTTAAAATTTTTGAGGGAAAGTTTTGCCGTCCTTTGAGTTATATCTGGCTCGAATCCGGATTAGTCCTATACTAAAATGGTGTCGGGATACGAAATGGTTTTGATCAAAAAAAATAAAGGAGTAAACATAAATTTAATGTTATTAAATATAAAATATAATAAAAGTATTGAACACATTTTTTGATCCAAAAGTATTGTAAACACATGGAAATAAATATAAACACATTTATACTCACATGTTTACATTCTTAATATATTTTATGAATAGTGACATTATATTTACAATTAATTATATATATTTAAACTAATCTTATAATAAAATCAAAATTTTTTATGATATCTAGAAGTTCCCGATAAACTAATGCCATATGTGCTCTATTTTAATGTTCTGTTTCCTAGTTAACAGGCGGTCAGTCTACGTGATTTCTAAGGTCGGTTCGTTTTTGTTTTTCATTGGATCATCTGACTAGCAAAAATCTTACGGCGTTTCACTCGATGCTTACCACACCCAGCTGGCATATAACACCGTGGCTTGGAAAATAACAGAACATTTACTTATATTTTTCAACAAACATTTTGCCTTTCCGCTTTAAATTACATTAAAAAACAGGTTCTTCAAGAATTGCCAGTAATTTCATACTTTTACGACCGTTTCTTTCTTCTGCCTCCTCCGGCTTGTAATCTGCATCCCAAGCATGATGAAGCATTATGGTCATAGTAAGTGGCAGCGCACCACCACTGAAATCTCTGGCTCAGCCATCCTACAATCAACTGCTACGAGAAGAGTTCTCAATGATCGAGCAATTGAAATGTATCAGACAACGTTGCTGGGTGGAAAGCCGACGATATCCAAAAACTAATGATGCTACTTGTTCAATCCGCCTATTAGAAAACCAAGCCAAAGAAACTTCAACGACTATAATAACCTCAAAGGTGTTTTAAGGGTACTTTTCAGCTAAATATTTTGGTTATTTGATGATAAAAAACCGTTGTTTAGGTTAACCATGGCATTCTATTTGGGCATATTGCTACAAGTTATAGGATAAGCAAGGTTAAGCAATTAAAACTTGTCTCTTGCATTAATTATTTCTCAATATATATGTTTTATTAGCAATATTTAATTGCCTCTGATTATTATCAAACGCTCAACATCATCTGCAGCAAAACTAATAAAACGTCAGCCTCCAAGTTGTCTCGCTTGATTGGATTATCTGTCTAAACTATTTATGCTCGAGCAACTCTTAAGATATTCTTAGCTCGTGAGAAGCAAACACCTGATGGTGAGACTCAAGTTGTTGCAGAATATCACAGTTTATCTCTATTGATCAGATTAAATGATACCAGGAAAGCTTCGAAGAATCATTAATATATTTTGCCTTCAAGTAAGCATAAAATGACGTATCTGAACTCTTCTTTATGTCTTTGTCTCATTTTCTTTCGATCGTATAATTAGCTATAATTCTTTAACTTTTCTTTTTGCACTAATCAGTAGTCCTGGATGCTTAAAAGGCAAAAAGATTGTAGCTTTCAACTAGCACCGGATGGCTGTCTTTAAAATCATCTTCTTCATCGTCTTCTCCTTCCTTTTCTTCTCTCTTCAACCATCAACAAGCGTTAAAATTTGCCCTGCTGCGTGTGGGTATCAATCGATTCGCTTCCCTTTCCGTCTCAACAGCCAACCTGATTACTGTGGCCATCCCGGCTTCAATCTCTCTTGCAGAAACGCGACTCAAACAATCCTCACTCTTCCATTTTCCAGTGAAGTCCAAGAAATAGACCATTCGTTTCAAACACTATGGAACAATGACCTTAATAATTGCATGGCAAGGCGTCTCCTTGAGGGTCTCAATTTCTCTGGTACTCCTTTTGAGCTTCTAGATCCAGAAAACTACTTGTTTTTAAATTGCCGACATGGTGTATTGATGAACAAAAAATTATATTTTCACAAGAACACAAATCAAATTAGTATAGCGTGTAAATACAAGAGTCGATCTCACAGAGATTTGCTAAATTTATTCAATTAAAATTTAACTACTAACCAGAAATTATGAAAGTCAAATAAAAGTGATGTGGACTAGGTCATTTATTATTGGGCTTTTCTATAAATCAAGTTGAAGACCATTGAGCCAAATGATAATCCAAGCCCAAGAGGAAAGAGGACTCAGAAGGCCCATAAATGATCCACTGGGTTATTATTTAAGCTATGGGGATTAAAGGTAATTATGCGCAAAATAACTCCTATAAATAGGTCACATGTATCATTCTTAAAGCCTAAGCTCTATTTGCCTACTGAAACTCTGTCAAAACCCTGTCTGACTTAAGCATCGGAGTGCGCGCGCAGGGGAAAACCCCTGCGCCCCCTGATGGTTTTCTCTCTTGCAGAATTCTTGAAGACAAACTAACACGAAGATCGAGGATTTGACGTCAGCAAACATTTATTGTTGTTTTTGGCAACAACAATTGGTGCCGTCTGTGAGAAACAAACAGAAAAGCCATAAAAAATTGGTGAAAGACGATCTGCGGAAGAGAAGGTACGCAGGCTGCGGCAGAGTGCACAAGTTACACCACAAAATAGTCTGTAGCACGCAAAGTTTCACGCGACAGAATAGTCTGTCGTGCGTGAAGTACATGCGACAGAGTCATTCGCGCACCACAAACATGCGACAACCCTTGGCATGGTGAGAGAATAGCTCTCGCCCTCGACAGACTTGGCGAGAGACTAGCTCTCGCACCTAACAAAAAAGCTTGGCGAGAAGAGGCATGGCTCTGGCGAGAGAGAATTGGGCGAAAGCATGGCGAGAGAGCATTGGGTGAAAGCATGGCGAGAGAGGCATAGCTTTTGGCGAGAGAGCATTGGGCGAAAGCATGGCGAGAGAGGCATAGCTTTTGGCGAGAGAGCATTGGGTGAAAGCATGGCGAGAGAGGCATGGCTCTGGCGAGAGAGCATTGGGTGAAAGCATGGCGAGAGAGGCATAGCTTTTGGCGAGAGAGCATTGGGTGAAAGCATGGCGAGAGAGGCATAGCTTCGCAAGAGAGGCATAGCTTTTGGCGAGAGAGAATTGGGTGACAGCATGGCGAGAGACCTGCATGGGCAAGAGGCGAGAGACACCTCCTGTCACCTGGGCGAGAGCTCTCTCTCGCGCAGACAGGCCTCTTGGCGAGAGACCTCCCCGCTGTTAGTTCTGGCGAGAGCCTTCTCTCCTGTTAGCATTGGGCGAGAGCCACCAGTATTGTTACATTGGGCGAGAGACAGTACTGAGCGAGATGCTAGCTCTCGCACAGACAGCCTTTGGCGAGAGACCTGCAAGGGCGAGAGGTGAGAGATAGCATAAACGAGAGACCTGTGATAGATTTGCATGGGCGATAGGTGAGAGACACCTCCTGTCACCTGGGCGAAAGCTCTCTCTCACGCAGAAAGGTCCTGGCGAGAGACCTCTAATGTTAGCCTGGGCGAGAAGCCCGAAGAAAGGTCCTTGGTGAGAGACCTCTTCCTACTAGCTGGGTGAGATGCTAGCTATCGCGCCAGACAGGCCCTTGGCGAGAGGAGATCTCCTGTGTAGCACTGCGCGAGAGACATCCATTTGCGAGAGACATCCTTAGTACTGGCGAGAGGTAGCTCTTGTGCCAGATATTCCATTGGCGAGAGACCTCATGTTAGCACTGTGCGATAGGCTAGCTATCGCGCCAGGCAGGCCTTTGGCGAGAGGAGATCTCCTGTGTAGCACTGCGCGAGAGACATCCATTGGCGAGAGACCTCCTTAGTACTGGCGAGAGGTAGCTCTCGTGCCAGACATTCCATTGGCGAGAGACCTCATGTTGGCACTAGGCGATAGGCTAGCTATCGCGCCAAGCAGGCCCTTGGCGAGAGGAGATCTCTTGTGTAGCACTGCGCAAGAGACATCTATTGGCGAGAGAACTCCTTAGTACTGGCGAGAGGTAGCTCTCGTGCCAGACATTCCATTGGCGAGAGACCTCATGTTAGCAGTAGGCGATAGGCTAGCTATCGCACCAGACAGGCCCTTGGCGAGAGGAGATCTCCTGTGTAGCACTGCGCGAGAGACATGCCTTGGCGAGAACTTCGTGGGCGAGAGATTGCATGGGCGATAGAATAGATCTCGCATCTGGCAGCATGAGCAAGAGACTTCATGGCGAGAAACTAGCTCTCGCTCATGACAGAATGGGCGATAGACTAGATCTCGCACCAAACAGCATGGCGAGAGACGCATGGGCGATAGACCAGCTCTCGCACCTGACAGCATGGGCGTGAGACCGTATGGCAGGCTCTTTGGCGAGAGATAACAACTCGCGCATGCAAGGGAGGTAGGGTGCTGCACAAAGAACACATGCAGGCGTGAATGTGCCACGCATGTTGCAGCGCAGGCCTTTGATGAGTGATTGTGGCTCGCCTATCGATAGCCAAAACATACAAGCACAATTAAACATGGCACAAGTTTTGACAAAGGAGTAAGCCACAATAGCTAGCACTGCACATACACGACAGTCTTGGGTAGTAAAGAGACAATGGCAAGCACGGCCTGTAGAGTAAAAGGTTTAAAAAAAAAGACAAAAGAAAAAAAAAGCTGGGGCTACGACCAGTCACATATTTGGCGGCAGAATACAAGAAGTAGGCTACAGCCCTACCTATCGCCCAAAAGTTCCCTAGTGATTGAATACACGAAATGGGCAAAGCCCAGCCTGTCGCCTGAAAGACTTGGACTTGGACAAAGTACAAGGAATGGGCGACAGCAGTGTCCTCAATTCGCCGAGCACAGGCACGCACATGATAAATTTTGGCAACAAGTTTACACGTGGCAGACTCTTTCTACGAGAGGTGGCTCACGCGTGCGACAGCCAAATGGCGATTAAGGGGAGACCACTATTGAAGATTTCACAAAGATGCCACTCTTTTGAATAGTCAGTTGCATGCAAAATGTCAGGCGACAGAACAATCTATTGCTCAAAAAGTGCTTGATACACTGCAAATTTGCACGACTACAAGCATGCAACAGGCACTCTATCGCGAGCTACGCGACAAAGCAATTTGCACAACTACAGGCATGCGACACGACTCGAACACGGGCAACCTTATCTTCTTCGTCGTCAAATTGAACTTCAAAGCCAAAGAATGCGACAAGCCTTAGACGAAACAAGGGCTCCCGCGTGTAACAGGCCTTTGGCGAGAGAGGGCCCCCATGTGCAACAAGCCTTGAGCGAGACATGGTCTCACGCACGCGATAGGATTTGAGCGAGACAAGGGCTCCCGCATGCAACAAACCTTGGGCGACAGGGGAGCCCCCACGCGCGAAAGGCCTTGATTGAGATAGGAGCTCTCGCATGCGATAAGCTCCCCACTTTGATAAAATGACAGCGAAGAAGATTAGGTGAACACAGCACCCATGAGCAAGATTCCCTTGTTAGCACAATGCAAGCAAGCAAAGAACACCCGAGTCATGTCTTTCGGCAATGGCTATCAATGCTAGCGAGCACGGAATTCAAATTACTGGTTCGCCCTTTAGAAAAAACTTTGGCGTGCACATTTAAATTTGACGATCCAAACGCACGCTCAAGCGCGGGATCTGAGCGGAATGATCTAGAATCTTTTAGATCTGATGCGTGCACTAATCCAACAGAATGTCCAAAAGCTTCCTTCGGCCCATCTGTTGATCGTCTGACACATAAGCTTTCAAGAACTGCTCTACCAACCATCTAGAAGTGGCTTAAGAGCCACACACTTGGCCTATTAACAACCACACATGTGAAATAGGGTTTGTCTATATAAAGGGTGTGTCGACTTCGTGAGTCCTTTAAACGAGACAAGGATGTGCCAGCTTATGGCGTCGAGATCAAAGCTGTGAGAACCAAACCTGTCGGATCAGCACTAGGATCTTGGGGAGCCGGAGGAGCAATTTCAAAAGTAGGAGTATCGTTTGAGGGCCCAGCCACAGCTGTAGAGTCTGGTTAGGGATCAATGGCAGTAGATCGAAAAATTGGAGCTCGTCACCATCTAACCCTTGCAGTGACTCGATAGGCTCGGACTGATTACCTGCCTCGACATGTTCAGGCTCATTATGCACTTCGATAAGCCTAGGTTGCTCACGAACCTCAGTAACCCCAGGCTGATTGCGCGGCTGTTGAGGAAGCCATAGACCTTCGAGATTATCCAAGTCTCCAGACCTTGTAAGTCGGACTCATCCTTGGTCCCAGGAGGATGCCTCATTAGCATTGATATTGATAACAAGAAATGAGAACTAGTTACTAATGAGTTAGAAAAAGCACGTGGGAGACATATGAGCGCAGCCAATTGCTTGGATGCAAGGTCAGCGAAGTCCCTTGCATATTGTTATAGTGCTCACCGACCAAGCAAGGACGTATGTGTACCCTCATATATTATGCTTGCGATTTTCTTGTCCATTCTAACAGTTGTGATCATATTAGGCAGGTGTCCAAAGAAAGGCACTAGCCACTGTCCTGTAAGCCAGCAAGCCAGGGAGAGCTTAGTTCGACATAGTCGGATCAGAAACAACTTGTGGTAAGCTCGCGAAGGTAGATTGCTGGTCCTTATGGGCAAAGAACCAAGGTGCGACTTAACGCACGATCTATGATTAACAGCTGAATGTCCAAGCAATTGCACTTTACAAACTCTACAAAGACAAAGACTTGGAACTGTACTAGCGGTAGAAACTTATTGTTATTATTTTAACATTTGCTGCAATTATGTTCTTACTTGTTCCATTTGATTGGAAATACTACATTATGAAACGAAAGGCCAGTTATTTTTATCTGTACTATGATAACCCTCCATGTTTGATAGACATGTTGCAGGAATAAAAGAAGACGCGAGACGGGCACAAATAAGACCCTAAGCGAAAAATGCGCGAGACGGGGACAAATAAGTCCCTAAGCGAGAAGAAGACGCGAGACAGGCACAAATAAGTCCCTAAGCGAAAAATGCGCGAGACAGGCACAAATAAGTCCCTAAGCGAAAAATGTGCGAGACGGGCACAAATAAGTCCTTAAGAGAGAAGAAGACGCGAGACGGGCACAAATAAGTTCCTAAGCGAAAAATGCGCGAGACGGGCACAAATAAGTCCCTAAGCGAGAAGAAGACGCGAGACGGGCACAAATAAGTCCCTAAGCGAAAAATGTGCGAGACGAGCACAAATAAGTCCCTAAGCGAGAAGAAGACGCGAGACGGGCACAAATAAGACCCTAAGCGAAAAATGCGCGAGACGGGCACAAATAAGTCCCTAAGCGAGCAAAACAAAAAGTCCCTAAGCACAAAAGGGTACGAGACGGGCAAAAATATCTTTAAACAAGGTACGTTACAATTTTATCATATTACATATAACGCATTATGTTGGCATCTCGGATATAAACGATATAATATTCTAACAAGTACTTAAGTGGATAGTACGCAAGACAGGACCAATACTCCAGTGAAAGTTCTTCTTTGGACACAAAAAGTTGCAAAGAAAAACTTGGGGAGCACAAAGTATGCAGGCTGTGAGGCTGTGAGGTATGGTACGAGGTACGTTACAATTTTCTCATTGGATATGTACTACAATTGATTGACAAAGTGCATGCAAACGTTTTATATTGGCATTCCGGATATAAAAGCGATGTTATATCCTTATCAATTCTATAAAGTCCCTAACCACAAAACGGTGCAAGACGGGCAAATTCGAAAATCCCTAAGCGAAAAGTGTGCGAGATGGGCAAATGAAAAGTCCATAAGCACAAAAGCATGCGAGATGGGCAAACCAAAAGCCTAAAGCGAAAAATGTGCGATGTAGGCTACGCATTTACTTGAAGCAAAAAAGTGTGCGATGTAAGTCATGCATGACGTGCTTGAGCTTGAAGCAGTAATTGAGCGACATAAGCCCCATATGTAAAAGAACTTGAAGCAAAAAAAAAAGTGCACGAGGAAAGCCTGATTATTACGTGAGACTAATACAAGGTAAATGTATAGTTGCTTCTGTAGATGAGTTTAAAAATGGGCTGATCAGTTTGTAAAAGACTAAGCTCTTTCACAAAAAACTGAGGAGCACTCTAGATTAACTTCTGCCTCAAAAGGAGCATCAATACTAACAGGCACCCAAGCATCTACGCCTTGAGGTGCTATAATTATCTAAATCATCTTCGTCCAAACTTGTGAGAACCTCGACCATCTCAAGTCGACAAAAAGGCTTCTAAGAGCTGGTAAGATCAGATAAATCTTTACAAGTGTCTATCCTCAAAGAAGGTTCCAAATTCTTAGCATTTGGATCGAGCTTCAACCAATCAAGAGCATGCCAAGTACAAATCACATATGATGAAACCAGATAAGAACATATGCATCTGCTTATGGCACTTCTGGACAATGTGCTCCCATGGCCTTAACCCAGATTCGGTTTTCTCCCTCTTGGCTAATAGAAGGCACTTGACAAAAGAAATGATGACACGAAGTCGTTTCTGCTACGAATAATAATGAAGTTCACTAGTTAAGCCCTCAAGTGAAGATGAAAAGATTCTTGGAAGAGGGCAGCAAGAGAATTTGAAAAGCCCATTCTTTATATTCTCTTTCACAAGGTAAACCTTGTAAAAGAGTGGGGAGCAATTGATGTGGACTAAGTCATTTATTACTGGGCTTTTCTATAAATCAAGTTGAAGACCATTGAGTCAAATGATAATCCAAGCCCAAGAGGAAAGAGGACTCAGAAGGCCCATAAATGATCCACTGGGTTATTATTTAAGCTATGGGGCTTAAAGGTAATTACGCGCAAAATAACTCATATAAATAGGTCACAGGTATCATTCTTACAGCCTAAGCTCTATTTGCCTACTGAAACCCTGTCAAAACCCTGTCTGACTTAAGCATCGGAGTGCGCGCGCAGGGGAAAACCCCTGCGCCCCTTGATGGTTTTCTCTCTTGCAAAATTCTTGAAGACAAACTAACACGAAGATCGAGGATTTGACGTCAGCAAACATTTATTGTTGTTTTTGGCAACAACAAAAAGAAATAAGTATCTAATTAATTACTAAATTAACTTATTAAATTAATTAACCTAATAAAATCAAGAAATTAATCAATAGAGAAAAACCTAAGAATTTGATTTCATCAATACATTGCAACTTTATGTCTTCAATCCTAAAAATCCCAATTCAATTCTAGGATTCATTCTTCTTAATATATGATTACTCTGTTTGATGATAGTTATAATCAAGTATTTTTAATCATTAAATTACCTATGATGTGTAACATAATTAATGACTAAAAATCCATTAAGAATAGAAGAACATCTAACAAGAATCAAATAAATATCCTAGCTTGATTTAAGCATCAAATATTTATTCAATCATTCAAGAGAGCTATACATGGTTTAATATATGATGTGTACTCTTACCATGTCTCAAACAATCAATTAATTTATATTAAAGGTGGCCAATCAATAACACAAATCAAAAAATTAAATTAATCACAATGAATGAAATTAGAATTTAAGAATTGATCAATTAATCATAAAGACATAAAATATACAAGTAAGCTTAATCAAATTCCTAGTAAAAAAATTAGTTCATATTTAATATAGCATAAATTAACAAATTAAATTAATTTGAAAATTCATACAGTAAATAACAAACCAATTCTAAAATAATATATAACCATGCAATATATATATATATATATATATATATATATATATATATATATATATATATATATATATATATATCTATACATATATATATTTTTGTCTCCTCAAATGCCACATGTCAACTTTTGGCTTTTTTCTTTTTTTTTTTCCAGTTTTTCCCTTTTTTGTTTTTCAACCTTTTTTATTTGTTTTTTTTTTCATATATTTAAAGAACAAAAAAAAAGTCATTTATATGTGAATTTTATTTTTAATAGAAAAAAAAATAAACAACATAAAAAATTGATCTTTAAATTCTATATATTTATTTTCATAAAAAATTATTGGTTCAAATAATAAAGTTTTATATATTTATTTTAATATTTATCAATAATGATAATAAATTTTAAAAATATAAAATCAATCTTCAAAAATATTGTTTAACTAACACATAACAATTAACAAATACTCAATAATTAAATAATTCTTTAAATGCATATACAGTACTTTTTTTTAACGATAGATTACATTTACAAATGCATTTATAGTATATATTTTGTAGATCATTAATTTCTATATATTTAATGTTGATAATTAATAAAATAAAAATATTTTAATATTAAATATATATATGTTAAAACATTTTAAAAATTAATTAAGTTAATAATTTTTAATATTATTTAAATTATATAAAAATCATATTTTTTTTGCTCCACGTCCAGCTTCACATTGGTTCTGTCATTCACTCATTTTCTTTCACCTTTCTAACCCATACCATTCAATATTTTATCTCCCATACGAGCCATGTGTCGTATCTTAATTGATTTAGCATTTTATTTCTGTTTTTTTAATATTTTTTTATTATGCACTCTAATTTATTTTTAGGTTTTCATTTTTTAGTTAAGTTCCTTAATTTTATTTATTTTTGAATTTTTTTTGTTATACCTTTTAATCTATTTTTAAATCTTCAATTTTTTTCTCTAGCAATAATATGATTCGGCGCATAAATTAAAAAAATTCAAAATAAAAATATGATAGAGGGTTTAACAAATGATGCATTCTAAATATAAAAAATTAATAAAAAATAAAATAAAAAAATTCATTTATCTTTGATTTGATTTTTAATCAAGGAAAAAAAAATCAAACAACACAAAAACTAATTGATTTAGATATTTTTAATTAAAAAAGTTTGGATCTAATTTCTCTAAATCCATTTTTTAAAATTATATCTCCACTAGCAGATGTAAACTTACTAAACACAAAAAATATACTAGCTATATAAAATCAATCTCAAATCACAATAATAGGTTCTTCTCTCACCTCATAATAAATTTTTTAAAACATTTTTTATATTTATTAATAATGATAATAATTTTAAAAATATAAAAATAATATTCAAATATATTATTTAACCGACACATGGCAAAATTTAAAAATAAATAATACTTCAAATACATATAAATTATGTATTTTCCAAATTTTACTTACATCTATACATATATATATATATATATATATATATATATATATATATATATATATATATATATATATTTGTCTCTTCAAATGCCACATGTCAACTTTTGGCTTTTTTCTTCTTTTTTTTTTTTTCAGTTTTTCCCTTTTTTGTTTTTCAGCCTTTTTTATTTGTTTTTTTTTCATAAATTTAAGGAACAAAAAAAGTCATTTATATGTGAATTTTATTTTTAATAGAGAAAAAAATAAACAACATAAAAAATTGATCTTTAAATTTTATATATTTATTTTCATAAAAAATTATTGGTTCAAATAATAAAGTTTTATATATTTATTTTAATATTTATCAATAATGATAATAAATTTTAAAAATATAAAATCAATCTTCAAAAATATTGTTTAACTAACACATAACAATTAAAAAATACTTAATAATTAAATAATTCTTTAAATGCATATAAAGTACAATTTTTTTAACGATAGATTACATTTACAAATGCATTTATAGTATATATTTTGTAGATCATTAATTTCTATATATTTAATGTTGATAATTAATAAAATAAAAATATTTTAATATTAAATATATATGTTAAAACATTTTAAAAATTAATTAAGTTAATAATTTTTAATATTATTTAAATTATATAAAAATCATATTTTTTTTGCTCCACGTCCAGCTTCACATTGGTTCTGTCATTCACTCATTTTCTTTCACCTTTCTAACCCATACCATTCAATGTTTTATCTCCCATATGAGCCATGTGTCGTGTCTTAATTGATTTAGGATTTTATTTCTGTTTTTTTAATATTTTTTTATTATGCCCTCTAATTTATTTTTAGATTTTCATTTTTTAGTTAAGTTCTTTAATTTTATTTATTTTTGAATTTTTTTGTTATACCTTTTAATCTATTTTTAAATCTTCAATTTTTTTCTCCAGCAATAATATGATTCGGCGCATAAATTAAAAAAATTCAAAATAAAAATATGATAGAGGGTTTAACAAATGATGTATTCTAAATATAAAAAATTAATAAAAAATAAAATAAAAAAATTCATTTATCTTTGATTTGATTTTTAATCAAGGAAAAAAAATCAAACAACACAAAAACTAATTGATTTAGATATTTTTAATTAAAAAAGTTTGGATCTAATTTCTCTAAATCTATTTTTTAAAATTATATCTCCACTAGCAGATGTAAACCTACTAAACACAAAAAATATACTAGCTAGATAAAATCAATCTCAAATCACAATAATAGGTTCTTCTCTCGCCTCATAATAAATTTTTTAAAACATTTTTTATATTTATTAATAATGATAATAATTTTAAAAATATAAAAACAATATTCAAATATATTATTTAACCGACACATGGCAAAATTTAAAAATAAATAATACTTCAAATACATATAAATTATGTATTTTCCAAATTTTACCTTCAAATAAAAATTATTATATGAAAGAGTTTTTTTCTCTAACTTTTCTAGGAAAAATGCTTTTACTTTACATATTGTACTTTGGAGTAAATATAAATAATTCAATTAGTTATTCTTAAAATAAAAATGTTTACAGATGAGTTTAAAACCTTACACATAATTAATAATATGAACAAAACATTCTTACCTAATTTTTTTCTACTTCTTTTTAAATTGTCTGAACTATTATGCCGTATATAAATATAAATATATATATATATATATTAATGCTTTAGTTTTTATTGTTGTTGTATTATTATCTTAATTTGTTTGTTTCTAACGCAAATTATCTGTTTGTCATACTATTTAACTTAAGTATTGTGTATTTTTTTAATCCAAGCTAATCTAAATTTTTCAAAAAATTATTTTTGGATATATTGTTTGATATATAAACTCTATCATTAGTAAACACGTTTCTTTTATAAATCTTTCTTTAGTAAACATGTTTCTTTTTTGTACTAAACATTATGAAGGAAATAAATATTTCTTATGTCCAATAACTCTTATTTAATAATCAACTTAACTAACTTTAAAAATTGCAAAATAAAAATAGACTCGTAGCATCGTACGGGCTTATATATAGTATATATATATATTTATATATATAAAGTAATTAAGAGAGTCAGCAGCCTTTAAAATCAAACTTCATGTCATTGGCGGCAAGGAAATTAATGCTTGGCACATGTACAGCAAACATGGATCAAACAATTGATTCAAAACAGCAGCAATTGTTGGCTCCAGATAACACCACGTCCACGAGCAACTCACGGCTCAAACCAAGCAAAAACCTGCGTGTCTCCTTGCACAAAACCAGGCAGAGTTCAAGCGGTCAGTAGCGGCCATGCAACTCTGTTCTGCACAGCTCTGAATCGCACCACTGCAACACGTGGTTCTGCTCCCAAAATTTCAACAGCTTTGTTTCAATACCAAATTCTGCTGCTCAAAGATCCAACAACAACTCACATGCAAGTCAGATGTGCTTCTGATCATCAAACGATTCTATCGCAGCTCACAGTTTGGACTGCTCCAAGGTTTCCGGCAACAGCTCCTCTCTTTTGTTTCTTAATCCACCTCGAGTTGTTTGCTACAACCTTGAAGTGAGCTGAAAAATAAAGAGAACCAAAACAGCAAGAAAACACTAATAGCTCACAATCGATCCTCTCTCAATTCCTCTCTGTTTCTTTGCTCTCTGTTTCTCAATTTTTTTTTCTCTCCTCCTCTTTTATAATATGTTCTTGAAGGAAACCGAAACAAACACGCAGCGGAAATAAAACATTCGGCCTCCACCAAGATCGATTCGGAGAGTTGCCTGATTAGGGTTTCGAGATTTTACCTAACGTTTTTCTCTGATTTTTCTTTCGTTGATCGAGTCACAAGCAACAACTTTTCGTTCCTGCCTCTACGGTATCCACACGAACGGATCTCACGACTCTTGAACGTCTCACGATCAGAAGCCTTAAAGAGCTTTTGATTCCTTATAACCGAACTGCTAGCTTCAATTAAAAGGAATGCCTTTTGTTTTCTGTTTTTTTAAAAAGTGCGGCTATGTTTTAGAAAAACATCCTTTTTATAGGCAGTAAATTTTACCCTAAAATTTACTGCCAAACAGAACTCTAATCCTATTTAGAATAGGATTAGATATATCCTTAATCCAATTCAGAATAGGATTAGATATATCTTTAATCGAATTCAGAATAGGATTAATTAAGCTCCTCATTGATCCGTTCTAAGTGTGCGACCCAATAGGTTCTCAAAACAATGGCAATGACAAAATTGTCATAGGCAATGAGCGGTATCTAGCAACACATCATTGCTACCCATGTAACGAGAATGTCAATGACTCGACATAACCTTACTCGTGATAGATGTTACCGTGTAGTCTAATCCCTTTATCCTATGATGTCTTGATTAGACACAAGTCATGGAATGTGTCACACTTGTATAGTCTAATCAGCGTTTCTTGATTCCTGAGTGGACTAATTAAACAAATAAAATCAATATCTCATATTGACTTATTCGAGCACGGCCATGCATTTCTTAGTCTCACTCTATCAAAGGGCCCAAGACATCACTCTTGTTATATATGAGGGATAAATCCTATCTTGATCACTCAACATCCCTCTACATAGATTAAGGCATACCCAATTACTACCTTTATAGTCCATCCTGTTACGAATGACATCTAGCAGCATTAAAGTATGCAATTCTCTATGTTGGGATCTATGATGATCTCAAGTCAAAGGATCACATACACCATCATCACTATGAGAATCGCTTATGACACTTATATAACAATCCATGTAGCGTTCTCATGGAGGGTCGATCCAGTACATAGTTCTCTAACATGTACCTATGTGATGACTTGATATCATATATCCATGACAATGGTCATCAGTCAACCACATACTAGTCTTATCGTATCATTGTTATCCTTGTTCACAATAATACTTGACTAGGGATATTTTAAGAATAGTGTGTTATTACTATTCTAAGGACATTATCATATAAGATTATATTACGCAGTTATAAGACAAATATAATAATGAACTATGATAAATAAAATGTCATGATACATAAAAAATGCCAAAGTCAATCATCTAATGAATGGTTCTAAGGGCATAATCCAACAGTTCTAAGGTTTCTTTTTAATTAAGAATAAATCTCAACCTTCTATTATATTTTAATTTTGTGGTACCAAAAATCCTTAAAACAAATCAAAATTTAATTACAACTTTAAAAAGTCAAACAATGTATATTTCAAAAATTTATTCCAATTATAAAATTTATTATTTGATTTCATGCCATAATTTTCAAAATTAATTCCAAATTACTTTTGCTAAATTAATTCAAAAGATACATTAAATAATTAATTTTACACAAAAATATAGCAATAAATATGATAATAAATAATAAAATAATATAACAAATATATTATTATCATGTACCAACACAAATACCTCAAATAATATATATTCCTTGTCTTAGCGACGCCGACTTTGTCTCTGTTGTGGCCGTTCCGACTAATGTTTTTGATATGCATCGATCCTTACGGTCCTGTGAGAAAAGAGCTACGGTTTTAGTTTCATCTTCGGATCCTAACTATGGCATGGGATTGAAATGGAATGAACCCGATTGCAAGTAGAGATGTAAAACGGGCGGGGCGGGTACGGGCTGGGTCGTATGGAAGCGGGCTTAAAACGGGCTAAGCCCGTTTAGGCCCGTTTTTAAACGGGTTGAATATTACATACCCGGTCCGTTTTTAATACGGGCCGGCTCGCGGGCCAAGCATTTTTTAAATAAAAATAATAAAAATTAAATCAAATTAAATTTTAAAAAATCATTAAAATTCATATATAAATACAATCTAAATACAATTACAATTCACTTATAATATTTTAAAATAAATAATTACAAACTTGAAAAAACATAAATTTTTATTAAACATTAAACTTTTCCAACATTTTTTTTCACTATTATACATATAATGTCATGGTTTGAATTCAAAGTAAAATTATATGAATTCATTTTTTTTGCTAGAATACAATAAAATCATGTTATGTATTATTTTGATAAGAAATAAAAATACATTAATAGTATAGTTTAAAAGCTAATTACATAAAAAAAACAAAAAAATGGCTTAAAGGGGTTGGCCCGTGGGTCGGCCCGCGGGCCACGTGAACCGGCCCGCGCAGATTGGCGGCCCGCGCGGGCCAATCCGTTTAGGCCCGTTTTTAAACGGGCCGCAATTTATAAGCCCAAACCACTTAAAGCCCGCTTTTTAAACGGGTCAGCCCGCGGTTTAAGGCCCGTTTTACACCCCTAATTGCAAGTCCTGTGAAAGAAGAGCAAGGACTTGCATGTTCAAGAGTTATACGAGTCTCCACATTGGATAATTCGGTGGCTTCAGCACCGGTATATTATATATCTTCTTTTTTGGTTTTTTGTTTTTTTTTTCCAGATTCAGATTTACACAAGTTCGTGGTTGTAAATTTAGCATGCATGTTTAATACGAATTAAAGTTATAAAAGTAATACTAGTTAAATTGTGATAAAATTTATATATATAGAATAATTATTAGACGTGCAGACACGAAATTTTTCCTGATGTGAGCACGATTTTACTTATATTATCAGTAACAATGTTCTTTTATCCATTTTTACAAGTCTCCCAAAAAATAGTAAGTACGGGATAGCGCTCGGAGTGGGAATACCCCTCTTGTGCATCCTCAGCTTGCTTGTAGTTTACTTTCGCATGAAGGCTAACAACGACAATAATATTCATCATCATCGACACTCCAATCCAGTGTTAAGAAAAATATCCCTCAAACCAAACACCCACAAAATGAAAGAAAGTAAAAAATAAACACAATAATTTTTAATGTGATTTGGCCCAACCAAATTGACCTATATCCACTCAATCAAACTAATAATCAATCAAGCAATTACAACTGTGCAATTTTTAGAAGAGAAACATTGCAAACTTCTTACAAAACCCAAACCCAACTATGCAATTTTTAGAGAGAAAAAATTGCAAACTCCTAACAAAGATCCCAAAACCTAACTACACCCTTTTAAAAGCCCAAATTGTAGCTATTTTACCGGTGTCTACAACTCTTTGGGACACTTTACAAACCAAGTCTGACACATCATTTTAAGGGAAGAGCCCTTATAACTTCTCATATACTTTCGATGTGGGATTCAAGGCAAACCCTAACATATCCTCCCTTGATTTGAATCCCCAAACTTCACAAACTGTTCAACAACATACAAACCATTCTACAACTGAAGAATAACTCTACCATCATCAACACCATCATCCTCATCATCTTCCTCCAATCATCATCATCTTCCTCCTATCAATATCATCAAACTCATAATAGTCATCTTCTTCCAAATCATCATGGTCATCATCTTCGTATTCATCATCATCATCATCATCATCATCTTCTTCTTCATCTTCATATACTTCAAACATAGCTTTCATCTTCATCTTCATAACTTTCTTCTTTATCTTCATAGCTTTCCTCCCCTCGCAGAATCACGAACTTTCAGCTCTGATACCACTTGTCAGGAAAAAAAATCCCTCAAACCAAACACTCACAAAACGAAAGAAAGCAAAAAATAAATACAATAATTTTTAATGTGATTTGGCTTAACCAAATTGGCCTATAACCACTCAATCAAACTAATAATCAATCAAACAATTACAACTGTGCAATTTTAAGAAGAGAAAAATTGCGAACTTCTTACAAAGCCCAAACCCAACTATGTAATTTTTAGAGAGAAAAATTACAAACTCCTAACAAAGATCCCAAAACCCAACTACACCCTTTTAATAGCCCAAACCCTAGCTATTCTATCAGTGTCTATAACTCTTTGGGATACTTTACAAACCAAGCCTGACACATCATTTATAAGGAGCCTTTATAACTTCTCATATCCTTTCGATGTACGATTCAAGACAAACCCTAACATCCTGAAATCTCCATTCCAGCCACCCCACGTCGATTAGATGCTAATGCCAAAGGTCTTGATAGACCAACCATCGAGGCCTATCCAATAACTTTGCTCGGTGAAAGTCGACGATTACCAAATCCTAAGGATAACACTTGTTCAATATGTCTTTGTGAGTATCAAGCTCAATAGGCATTAAGGACTATTTCTGATCGCAAGCATTGTTTTCATGTTTCTTGCATAGATGAGTGGTTGAAATTGAATGCTTCATGTCCACTATGTCGCAATGTTATAGAGGGTTTTGCTTCCTCTCCATCTTCTTCGCAATAGAATTCTTATTACGTTTATAACTTTGCATGTCATCTGGTCGTATACTAAATCTTAAACATATGCCAATAAAATTTTGGTTTAGTGGCAATGAAAAGATTTTGAGATTAATGTCTCAAGTTCAAGTTTTATTATGTGTGAGTTTGAGTTAAGTCTAATTATTTACTAGTTTAGTTAATTTTTGGTATTTATTACTTTACTTGATTTTCATAGTTACTAATTCAAAAAATATAATATGCAAATTATGATTAAACTTCTAATGAAAATGTATTATTAAAAAAAATCTAGAAACATATAATAACATTTCTTATCAATTAGTTAAATAAGCTAGCTAGAATAATCACTTAGAAAAGAAAAGAATTTGATGAAATTTACAGTGTGATCTTCTTCATTTGGTGTTATTAAGTTATTTATTTTTTATTTAAAAATAAAGTTTTGGGATTATTACTCATAAAATTAAATTAAAACTATACTTTTTAATTTTGTAAACTAAATTATTTAAATGTTATATATATATATATATATATATATATATATATATCTATATCTATCTATCTAACAAACACACTTTTTATTTTTCAAATAAACATCATCAAAGGCAGCTACTAATAAATCACTGTTTTATTTTTTCGGGGGGCCAAATCACTGTTTAGTTTAGTTGAATGTGTGTAAGTATAATGTGTTTATAATTAACAATCAATGTTTGGCTAAGTAATTGTTTTCTCATTTTAAGAGGAAGTAGGTTCAAGTTCAAATCCCCTTTCCCTTGTCTTAGGTTTAAAATTATTTATTATACTTGGATGCACTTTGAAGTTATTTGATTTTCTTATATCACTCAATTATATTATTTTAATGATATTAATTAATATGTAGTAAAAAAAAGCTTAAGCTAACAAATTTTTGATCGAGTGATTAAAAAAGAATTGTAGCATATTGTAAGATTTAGATTCAAATCCAATCAACCTCACCCCTCACGCAATTACTAAGTATTTCCCTTATAATAAAAAAAAGATAAGAAAAGAAAGAGCCTAACTTTTTTGTTAAATTAGAAATTTTTTTGTGTAAATTATGAGATGTTTTCATACCACATTTAGGTATGAGATTAACCCTTTTTATGTTGCGTACTAATGCTAGCACAAAAAAATTTAACATGATAAAGATTCGAATTAAAAAAAATTTTGAAAATTGATTCTTAAATTAACTAAGCGAGTGAAGCGGGGCAAATTTTAATTAGTTCTAACTGAAAAAATGGAATTTCTTTAGCCATACAATCTAGTCATCAATGTGACGATAAAAATGAGCTCAAGTACTATTCAGCTCTTTGTATTACCAAATTTGCTCTCTGTTATTTTCTAAATACTAGTACTGTAATTAAAAAAAATGCTAGTATTGGAAGTATAGCTGAAAAAGTTTACCAAAATTCAAAATATCAGTTAAATTTGTCTAAATTAAATTTGATTGATTTGATTTGATAAAAAATTCAATAAATTTAAATCCAAATTAATTTGAACTTGAATTTACCAGACTCAAACATCCAAAACCGAGGTCATACAAAATTTTCTTAATAGTAGATTATTGGACCAATTAAGTAATCAACAGTAATTTTTTACATTATTTTACTTTTTAGTAATGATTTTTTCTTTAAAAAATTATCTAGTTATTTGTACATTTATTACTAATGATTAGTATGGAAAATTTTATAAAATATCAATATGAATAATTAATAATAAATTAATAATTAATGCATGAACTACTAAAAATAAATATTAAATTTCGGTTATAAAAATCATTAATAAGTTTTATCATGAGCAAAGTTAATTTTATATTTTTTTTTGGTAGAAGCACAAGTAAACGGTAAAGTCCTTCCAACAGTGAAAACTCTAGGACTCGAACTCTGTTCAAGTACTAGGAGAAGAAGTCTACTTTTACTTCTTCCAATCATTTGTTGGTTAATTTTATATTTAATATAACTTGATTTCATATTTACAAATAACTTTTAATTCATTTAATTTTTGACATTTTAATTTTATATAGTTTAATTATATTATTTTATATAGTGTTAAACCCAAATGAATCTACAGTGAAATTCAAATAACGCGAAATGAAATGATTCAAGACCAAAATTATCAAATAGTCCACACTTAATTAATTTAAAGTTTTGCAACGGCTGCAATATAATTTTCCAAAATAATGAAATATGTTAACCTTCTCATTTGTCTCGTACTCTCATTCCGTTCGTACTATTTATAAATAGTTAACAGCAAAGCTTCTTCGAATATATATATATATATATATATATATATATATATATATATATATATATATATATATATATATATACACACACACACACTCACACAACCTCCTTCGGATTAAGCATAAACTGACGAGTTTGAACTCTTGCGTATTTTCTGTGACATTTTCTTTGGATCTTCTGGCTAATTACAAATTCTTCAACGTTTGTTTTAGTAACTACTTTGTAGTCAGGAGCAGATACTAAGTTACGAGAAAAGAAAAACCGAGTTTTTTTTTTTAGCAAGAAATGGCAGTCTTTGAAATTATCTTTGATTGCATAAACATGAATTCGCTTTAATTTTATCAAACAATGCTTGAGTGTTACCCTTTGTTAGGAAAGTTTAGGTCCAAAATTAGATTCTTAATTCTCTTTTTAACTCTTATGAACCAGAAAAAAAATTGAATTTTCTTTAATTTGTTTCCTATTCAAACATCACACAGCAAACGCTCAACATCACCTACGGCTAAACTAATTGTCTAAACATCAGCCTCCAGCTAATTGTCTCGTTTGATTGCATAAAATGACATCTTTGAACTCTTCTTTGTCTTTTTTCTCATTTTCTTTCGATCATATAATTAACTATAAATTCCTTAACTTTTCTTTTTGTATTAATCAGTAGTGATGAAAGCTTATAAAGCAACCAGATTGTAGCTTTCGATTGTGACCAGATGGCTCTCTTCGAAATCATCTTCTTCATCGTCTTCCCCTTCCTTTTCCTCTCTCTTCAACCCTCAACAAGCGTTGAAATTTGCCCTATTGCATGCGGGCATCAATCGATTCGCTTCCCTTTCCGTCTCAACAGCCAACCTGAGCACTGTGGCTATCCCCGCTTCAATCTCTCCTGCAGACATGACACTCAAACAATCCTCACCCTTCCATTTTCCGGTGATTTCATAGTCCAACTAGACATAGACTACTTGTTTCAAATCATTTGGATCGATGACCCTGATAATTGCATCGCAAGACGTCTCCTCAAGGGTCTTAATTTCTCTGGCACTCCTTTTAAGCTTCTAGATCCTGAAAACTACTTGTTTTTAAACTGCCGACATGATGTAACAACACATATACCTCGGATGATCTATATTTCTTGTCTTGGCGGCGATTCTTTCTCTGTTGTGGCCGTTCCGGCTGAGAGTTTTTATATGAATCCATCCTTATGGTCGTGTGCGAAAATGGCTACGGTTTCAATGCCAGCTTTGGATCCTAACTATGGTATGAGCTTGACGTGGAATGAACCCGATTGCATGTCCTGTGAAAGAAGAGCAGGGACTTGCACGTTCAAGAGTTCTACGAGTCTGGACATCGGATGCTTCGTTGGCTTCAGCACCGGTATATATCTTCTTCTTTGGGTTTTTTTTTTCCCCGGAATCAGATTTACAGGCTCTTAGTTAATTTATCATGCATGTTTAAGATCTGCGGATCCTAGATATAAACACATATACAAATTCTATTTTACATAATATAAACCTAAATTATATACTTGAATTCTCAGATTTTATTTGTCTGAAGGGGAGAATAATATATTTTCAGTAATGATTTTTTTTTCCATTTTTACAGGCCTCTCAAAAGGTACTAAATATATTATAGCGTTCGGAGTGGGAATACCTCTCTTATGCATCCTCTGGCTTGTATTTTACCTTCACAGGAAGGCTAACAACTACAATAATATTCATCATCATCGACACTTGAACCCGGAAATCTCTATTCCAGTCGCCCCACGTCGATTAGACGCCGATGCCAAAGGTCTTGATAGACCAACCATCGACACCTACCCAATAACTTTGCTCGGTGAATGTCGGCGATTGCCGAATCCTAAGGATAACACTTGCTCAATTTGTCTTTGTGAGTATCAAGCTAAAGAGGCATTAAGGACTATTCCTGATTGCAAGCATTATTTTCATGTTTCTTGTATTGATGAGTGGTTGAAATTGAATGCTTCATGTCCATTATGCCGCTATGTTGCAGAGGGTTCTGCTTCCTCTTCATTTTCTTCGCAGTAGAATTCTTGTTATATTGAACTTTACATGTTATCTTGCAGTATACTAAGACTCCGATTGGAGGGATAAAGATCGGTTCTGGTGAGATTAAAAACAATAGTAAATGTGAGATTAATTACTGTAATAATAATATTAGATATTGTAACGCTGAGATTAAAATCAGTGGTAACACTACAACAATTAATATTTTTAGTGACGATTTTTTTTTTTGACCATGATCAATTTCGTCACAAATATTAGGTTTATTGTGATAAAATTTATGTGTGACCCTATTATCATAAGTAATTGTGATATTGTTTATAGTAATTGTGACGGTTTCAATATTTTCACAATTAAATCGTCACTGTTATAATAGTAATTGTGACGATTTAAGATTTGTTATTATAGATTCGTCATTAATAAAATATATAAATTGGCGTTTATTGATTTTTTACGAGAAATAATATACTGGTGACGAGATATAAATTGATCACTATTTTTGAATTTTGTTGTGACGACAAATTTATTAGTCACTAAATAATTAATGTCGACTACATATCGTAATAGTAATAAATTTCCTGTTGCAACAATTGAAATCGTCACTATCATAAAAATTGCAGTGACTAAATACTACTTTTTCATTATTTACATGATAACTTTAATAAATTATCTTTCATTGCAATAACAATTTATACATTTTTATTATATTTAACAATTAGTAGCCTTATTAATAAAAGTGACTTTTTTTTTTGAAAAAATCGTTTATTGCCATGATTTTATAAAAACTCAAAAAACAATATCTGATTGGGCAATAGCTGATTTATTAGTATCTGGATTTTCCGGACAACTCAAAAGATGGTGGGATAATTATCTCACTTCTAAAGAACAAAAAGAAATACTTAATGCAATCAAAACTGATAATGATAATAATCCAATCTTAGATGAAGAAAATCAACATATACAAAATGCTGTTGCAACATTAATCTTTGCAATTGCTAAACATTTCATTGGAGATCCATCACACTTAAGGGATAAAAATGCAGAACTTCTGTCCAATCTCAAATGTAAGAAATTAGGCGAATTTAAATGGTATAAAGATAATTTTATTACCAGAATCATGCAAAGGACAGATATATATATATATATATATATATAGTGTAATTTTACATATAAGTTCCATCTGTATATAACTTACCATATTGCATGAACTAGGCTAAAATTTAGTTAGAACTAAATGATTAAAATTTGTGTAAAGTTAGATATGTTTTTATAATTGATTAAGTAAATTATGCAGTAGCATACCAATATATGTATAATTTAATTCTATATAAAAAAAATGTAGTAAGGTTAGCAAAAAAAATGCAGTAAATTTCAATAATTCTTTTTATTTTTGAAAGAAAAACATTACTCGTACTTATCATAACAAATTAAAAAGAAAAGAAAACCCTGCCCTCTAATTTAAATTAGTTTAAAAGGCCATTGTCCCATGGTCTCACTATTATTCAAACTTTGTTTTTTATTATCACTATTATTCAAACTTAAAATGTATAAAACTAGGCACCACCAACCAAAAGAAAATAAATAAAAACCCTAGCTGCACTTATTACAAGTATAACCCTCAACCTTTGTTTTTTTTTTTTCAACTAATCCTTTGCCATCCAAAGGCAAAGATTATGACCATTAATACTTCTTTCTATTTTCCTTTTCACCAAACTTATCGATAATCATCAACAAACACACATCTCTCAACTTTCTGCACAGGTAACAGATTTTGGTTTATTATTTTAAGCATATATATTTTTTACATTATCATAAATGAAATTTTGTTGGGTATTTGAGTGCTTGTATT